>LR738711.1:738747163-738760519 GCA_902687465.1 Secale cereale
GACAATCAATTCTTTCCAAATGCAATCAGTTAACTTAAGGTAACCAGACACAATCAATTCATTCATAACGCAATAAAAACTTTCCTAATTTTCCCAAAGTTTCCTAACTAGACACGTTATAAATGGGCAGGAACCGATAACATGTTACCAATTAATAAAGTTTAGTTTTATGAACATCAATTCCAAATCCTAATATCCTAATGCATTGACAATCAATTCTTTCCAAACGCAATAATGCATGACAATCAATTATTTCCAAACGCAATCAATTAACTTAAGGTAACCAGACACAATCAATTCATTCATAACACAATAAAAACTTTCCTAATTTCCCCAAAGTTTCCTAACTAGACACGTTATAAACGGGCAGGAACCGATAACACGTTACCAATTAATAAAGTTTAGTTTTATGACCATCAATTCCAAATCCTAATTTTCCTAATGCATTACCGTTTGCCTTTTCTAAGAACCAATCAATAATCAATATAAGAGAAAAAAAAGCTCCGCACCTAGCGAGCCAGCCGCTTCTCTTCCCGATTAACAATCTTGCGCTAGGGTTCCTTGTGTTGTGTCGCCGCCGTGGAGCTCCTTGACCAGCCCGTCTCCTGCCGCCTTGCCCCTCTCTCTTCCCTCCAACCTAGAAGCTGGCGACGAGGTGCACAACGCCCTCATGGCCCTGCTCGATCGCTTCTAGAACCCACCACGCGCGTCGAGGCGAGGCACCTCCTGGGCTCCGTTCGTCGCCGCTTCGCCGATGACCCCCAAGCGTCTGTCGCCGCTGCACCGACGACCCCGCTGCTGTGCAGGAGGAGTGCTTCGGCACCTCATTGGCTCCGTCCGTCGCCGCTTCGCGGACGACCCCCACACGTCTGTCGTCGCTTCGCCGACGACCCCGCTGCCGAACAGGAGGAGTGCTCCGGTGAATCATGGGCTCCGTCCATCACCGCTTCGACGACGGCCCCCACGCGTCGGTCGCCGCTTCACCGATGTCGACGACCCCGCCACTGGGCAGGAGTGCTTCGGCGCATCATTGGCTCCGTCCGTCGCTGCTTCACCAGTGATGCAGTTAAATTTTCAAATCTTTATTGTTATTTCCAAATAATTTTGCGGCTGATTGGACAATATCAGTTACTAACTTAATTCAAATGGTTGGACAATTATCTGACACAATTTTATAGTGTTTTACTTTATTTCTGGAACTATTATCCTGTAAATTTAGTTTGTTTTAAAGGTTTGACATGTTTCTTTAAAATTTATCCGTTGAATTTGTATGTGTGCTCCACTGTGCAGCTGCTGCAAGCTTTCAAATTTGGCTCTTGCACTATTGTTTCATATTTATATGCTCTATTTTCTTGTTCAGTCATTTTGGTATTTATATATGGCTTGTGTTTGTGAGAATCTTATTCAATCAAAGGTTATAAGATATATTACATTGCCTTTGTTATCTCTCATATATATCTTACGTAGATCACTATATAAAAAACTTAACCCTTACGAGGTCGCGGTTATGTTACGTGTTGACTACATATATAGTTTGTTCTACAAATCATCGTGTTGAACTTGCAAAATCAGGTTGGATGTAGCTCTGATATAATTATGTATGAAGTGATATGAAGGTGCGCTCATGTCTTGCAAGATGTCATGCAAGACATCCTGCTTCTGTATCAGGTAAATGTGCACATCATTGACATCATTGATGCATGAGCACTGATTTTCTTTTCCATCTTTGGATGTTCCATAGGAAGTTCATATTTTTATTGACCATTTTGTACATAACAATGTATGTTTTTCATTGATAATTAGGTGAATTCATTATAGTTTGAAATGATCTATATGGAGGTCGCATTGTTTTTTAGGGAATTAGTCCCCTGGTGAAGCGGTGGGCATCAACAATGCTGTTGCATTTTAAGTTAGTGGTCAAAATGCTAGCTAGGATAAATTGTAAGGAGCTGATCGTAGTTTTCGGCTATTACTGTAGAAATTCATGGTATTATCTTTGCTATGACAGTATTTGCATTGCTGCATAAATTCATGGAGTGATTCATATTTTCTTGACTCATTTTACGTGTATTGTTACTGCAACAACGACACAACTATTCTTTCATCTATGATGATAAGAATAACGACGTGTAACATACAGAAGGGTAGGACTTTCAATTTCTTATTTGGATTTTGCAACTTAACCATGAATGTGAATGTGTAGGAATAATGCCAAAATTACCTAACCAAATTGCAACAAGATTTTTACGTTTATTATTTAAGTCAAACCTTACCACTTGGACCCTTCTAATGGATTTATTTTCACGCAGGATGATGCGGTGCTTATGGGAGGTAGATGACGAATAGAGAGGGTGGGGGAGAGAAGGGGAGGGAGCGATAGACAGATATGCATTATATTCATAGGTGCAGTCGAAAACACAAATCAAAGGCCCGTGGCAATGTGCGGGCATTCTACTGGTTTTTGAACTTCCCTTTCTTGGTCAAGTGACATTTAAATTTTGCACTAACCAGATATTAGAATAGCAAAAATAAGCTTAAGTTGTCATGTGAGGCTCACAAAACCTGATTCTTTCATTGGGCGTCAGCCCTAGGCCCCGTTTGGGAGCTCTGTATCTTTGGAGCAGCATTCCAAGAATAATTTGGTTTTCAACACCATTGAAGTATTAAATACTTTGAGGTGTTTGGCTTTAGAATATTGTGGTTTTCCAATACTTGAACTTTATAAGTACTTCACTGCCAAACTAAGTCTTAAATTTTCTCCTGTTTATTATATTTTCTTGATTGTTGGATCCATGCAATATTAATCAAGTATCTATATTTCAGCTAGATTTTTGTTTATTCGGTTTCAGATGGTTTCCTTGGCATCTCAGACCATTTTAATGTTATCTCTTTGGGTTCTCCTATTTAGCTCATGGCTCTAACTTTTGTTGAAGGGAACTCAAGATTCCACATGATATGCCATCTCTTTCATTTGACTTATTGGAGCATAAAATTTGTGAATTTGGTGACCTAAAAGTAGTTTTTGGTATAGGTGATTTAAAATGAGTGCAATCTTTTTTTCGCTCTTCTCTGACGGATACATAAATTTGTATGTGCACGCAAGGGATGGAAGAGAAGAGAAACATTAAGATTTTTCATGTTTTCGACCAACATTTCCATTCATAGCTTCCTTTTTTCGTGGCAACGCATGAATGTAGAGCTGTCGTGGTATAGCGTGAGAAAAAGGACGAGTCAAGTATACAACCATGTGGTACTAGAACTAAGATAGGAAGGCAGTTGTTGCCCTTGTCCCAATCTGCTGGCCTTCCACGACTATGTCGATTACTATCTCACTTGGAATACGAGTTGGTGGATTTTATGATAAGAGTGAGGGTTAAGAGTGAGCGGGATGGGGTTAGCAGGTGTCTGAGCAGAATAATTTCTCTACTTTAGAAAATGTGGCAAATTTCATTTCATTAGAGATTACTTTGCAACAGATTGCACAAGTGAGGGATTCATATATTTCCACCAAGTTGTACAATTTTTTGGTTAGGATAGAAGGATAAATGCATTGGTTGGTTGCTTCAAAAGTTAATAATAAACAGTGGTGTATCAGTTGCATGTTGAACAACGGGCATAATAATATTTTTGTCTCGTGGTAATGCGCAACATTCAACTATATGTGACAACGTGGCAATGCCATCATGGGCGGCGCATGGCTCATCCCCTTGATGGCGGTGGCGGATTGGTGTGAACATGAGGGATGATCAGGGCAAAGAGCGGGGCAATTGGCGTGGGACTCCTCCTTGGCGGTCCATGAGCAAGTATGGTGTAAAGAAGAGAGGGGACCATAGCAAAGATGAGGTGGGCATCATCCTGTGTGTTGGAAATAACATGACGGATATCCCGTAGCAACGCACGGGCGTTCTACTAGTACTCCTAATGGAGCAGTTGGTAGTCTTTGTTCCAGGTTTTTTTTTCGTCCCACCTCGTCTGGTTTTTTTCAACCGGTTTTTTTTCGTCACACCATCCCCACCCCCACCCCACCCCACTCACTGCACGCAGTCAGGTTCCGTTTCCCCCCTTACGTCCCCGATTCATGCATGACAATCAATTCTTTTCAAACGCAATCATGCATGACAATCAATTCTTTCCAAACACAATAATGCATGACAGTCAATTCTTTCCAAATGCAATCAATTAACTTAAGGTAACCAAACACAATCAATTCAATAAAACGAAGCGATATCTCGGGCGATTTTCTTGCTCCCGATATATAATGGTGCTAGCCAATCTGTTAACAAATCAGAAGGAAACAATCACGTGTATGTAGGGAAGATAATCATGGAGATTGCAGGGCAGTTAAGGCCGTGCGTCACATGCAGGACGGATTTCCCGAGTTCAGCGGAAGAGAAGGAAATCTGAGTTGGTGAATAGTCTCCACGGTTTATTTTCGTCTGGTTTTTCTTCGTCCCACCTCCCACCACCACCCTCTCACCGGTTTTCCTCTTTTCTCGTCTAACCGGTAATACCCAATGTATTTATGGTAATCAATCACAATTAATCCACGTATGGTAAGGCTATAAACTCAGAAATCTCAAATATGATTATTATAGTAATAAATCAATCCAGGTATGGTAAGGTCATAACTCAGGAAATTTCGAATATGGTAATTATATGGTAATAAATCAATCCAGGTATGGTAAGGCTATAAATATAAAGGAAAACTATTCCTGTGAGACGTCTGATACATGGCTTTCGTCAGACCAGCATCTCACCAATCGTTTTGGAGCCATGCATCCAACAACGCCTGGCTGTACTATATAACCCCTCCGAATCATCCTCACATCCACCATCAAACCCTAATCAACTACCTCGCCACTCTCTCTGCCACACCTGCCATCTGGATCCTCCTCGCTTCAACCTCGCTCTTATCGCACCACCGCATCTACGTTTGACCAGCAAGTCCTCCGGCAAGAACGCACACACCATGTCGCCTTGATGGCTAAGCATGTGCATGTGTGCTTCATGCCCCCACAACGCTCCTTGTGATCCGCTCATCGCGCTGCATCCCCAATCTGGCCGGTGTGGCACTGTAATTTTGCCGATGTGCAGACCTTCGTTTCCTCTGCTACTCCTCGTCAGACATTTTGTAGTTGCTGCTTCAAGTGGTATGGTTGTGCTCTGCTCGTTGAAGCCTGTAATTGGGGTTGCATGCTATAGACTCATGAGGTCCCTTTTCAATGTGGCTGCGTGGTAGCGATGCTCTCATGCGTGCTACGTCGGCTGCGCTCCAGCGGTCTTGCATTTGGCCGGGTTGAAGGATACCATATGTGCAGTAGCCACACGTGATTCAGATTTTGTTCACATTGGAAGTACAAGTGATTGTTGTTGGAAACAAATTTCCACTCTTTTGGAAGCATAATTTTCTTCGGTCAAAATGTATATGTAAAATTATTGGTATACTTTCTACCTGCAATTCAATTACCTATCAATGGTGTATCCAACATTGCTCTATTTTTCCTCCTACACATAAGAAAAATGCTTCTGTAATGTATGATGCAACTTCCACCAAATCGAGATGCTTCTACACCATTGAACAGAGTTTCGGTTACCACTTTTGTTCCGAAGCATCAAATGGTGAGCCATGAAGCTTTATTAAACATGTAAGGAAGCATGTGTCATTTTGTGTTTTTCATATCAAAGAATCAATGAAAGGGCAATGAAGCAACTAAATGGCACATGGAAGGATCGCCACATGGAATTCGTTAACAGCTTATGGTAATATTATTAGTGACATCTGCATATTTTCAATACGTATTTGAGAACCTATATGATGCTTCCCGATTTCTATCGCATGAAAAATGCTTCCATTGAAACAACCAGGGAGCGATTTGTTACCAGAAATAATGCTTCCATTGAAACAACCGGGGAGCGATTTGTTACGAGAAATAAAACGTGATTTATAGGATTTATTATATCCTACTAGAAATCAGGGATCAGTTTCCTAAAATGTTGGATGCGTCAACATTTGTAATTGTGCCCCTGATTAAGGAACGTACTAATGCCCAAGCCACGTTTACAAGCCCATCACACGTATCGACATGAAATCCATCGTACAAGGAATCAGATTCCTAGCGCTTCCCCTTAAACAAACGTAAATTACCCCAAAGGCCGGCCAGATTAGCATACACAGAAAAATCAACACCCTATGATCTGTCATCCAATTTTTCCTCCACGGTCGGTCATCCTATTCAAGGCCCCCGATGCAATGTTCTGCCAGCAATCCATGCGCATGTCCTACCTAGAGATTGACCGGGATCAAAATCTCCCTAGCCAAACATCGATTGCCGCTGCACTTACATACTCCGCCCACGACGCCGTCCCACCAGCGGCGGTGACGCTAGAGATCGTACCGAGACGTCGCGGGAGATGGAGCTCCAGGCCATCGAGGACACCTATACTGGCGTGTACAAGCCGCCTCCACGATGGAGCCAAACCGCCGTACCCATTCGGACTCAAGAACATGGTGCGTCTCGCCGGTATGGATCATCTCGCCTCCCACTTGCCAAGGTATAGCAGCCCTCTTCTTTTTCCCTTTCCCAAGAACACATCGATGAACTTTTAACCTCTATAATCCATCTACCTGATGTACTTGTGTGTCGCTCGCCGGGAAACAAGCTACTTGGTGAATCCCTAATGCAAACAATTTTATTCAGTGCTAACTATGAGCTTTTGTGTGCATGTGCATCAGGTAATACAAGTAGTTGTACGGGGTTCATAAAGGAATCGAGCTTCTCATCTTTGACGATTAACGGATGAGGCACAGGGTACACATGATGGATCTACGAACTACAACTGCCAACACATGGACGGCCAAAGGTTGTTGCATCCGCCGACCAACCACTACCCTTAATCAAGCACAAGGTACCTAGAACAACTCCCAAACACTCAATTCTTTGTAAGATTTTCAGTAGAAGCTTGTTGCAAAGTCAGGAATTTAGTTTATTTAATTATTAGTCAATGTTTGCCACAAAAAAATTCAGATTTTTTAATTTTTTTATCATTTTCTAAATTTTACTATTCATGCTAAGATCATATGAGGTCAAACTAAGATGGGGGCTTTTGAACACTTTTTTCATGAATGCAAATGACATGCACATATAGGTGATGTTGTTCTGAACATTTTGATATCTTATTTGTATTTTTTGGAGTTAGTATGAATTCGTTATGAAATTTTCAAAGTGTCGGTCAAACGGTGAAAGGGCAAAAGTATAAGAGGATGGAACGAGCTGGACAGAAACGAGGGTTTTTTGAATTTTGGGGCAAATCAAACAGGTGTGACACAACTAAGGGCTCAAATGTAGTTGTCCCTAAAAAAATATTAGACAAAATTAATGTTGAATACTAGAATATATATGCCCCTTTAGCAATGCACGGGCAACGCACAACAAAGGTGAGGTGGGTGTCACCCGTTTCTAAAAGAAAGGGCTCCAGCTAGCGAGAAATATCCCGCTGCAGCCGGAAGCCGTGCGGGAAAGATAGGGTCCGACAGAAAAAGGAGAAGGGTGTGTCATGGGATAGGTTTTTGTGTCCGGCCTGCGTATTGGAGATATATAGCATGGCCCATAGTCCGGACAATCACATTTCTCCCCACATATGATCTGGATTGGGGGATATCCGACTGTCTAGATGGTTGAATTTCGAGGAGCCTCGAACACGCCATAATGTATGAGGGAGAAATAAGCTTCGACCTTAGAGACGACCTTAATCATTTGTTTGATTCATTTATGTATGCATTATAGCCCGTAGCAACGCACGGGCGTTCTACTAGTATATATATATATGTGTGTGTGCTTGTTTACATAATTGTTTTTTTCATATATATGATGGTTTTTTATAGAATATGATGTTTTTTTGTTCATAGATGATCATATATATGATGTATGCATGGATGTGGATGGAATATGATGGTTTTTTTGTTCACGGAATATGATGTTTTTCTATTCATATTTTTTTATTCATAGATTTTATTCTGTTCATGAGAGAGGCGGGGACGTCGGATATTCATGAGAGAGGCGGTCCAGTCATCGGACATGTCATTACGCATTTTTTTGGTTCATAGAAAACTCCTAGCACTTCGTCATGAGGGGGCCGTCGATCAACCCCCCCCCCCCACCCTCCTCTCTTTTTATTGTTCTAATATTTTTTCTTCTTCTTCTCCTTTTTTTTCTTATCGAGAACGAGGGTGTCGAGGATCGTCGAGCGGTCGAGGGTCGCGAACTAGGGTAGAGGGTCGAGGGTCGCCGAGGGGTCGAGGGTCGAGGATCGCCGAGGGGTCGAGAGGGGGACGTCGATCAACCCCCTCTCGCTCGTCCAACTCTCGAGGACACCCAAACCCTAGAAAAAAACATTGTCGATCTCCCACCCCCTCCCGCCCCTACCCGACAAAATCTCTCGAGATTTATAAGAGATTTATCAAGAATGCCCCCACTATGGATGTGCATAATTAAGTTGATCAATATCTTTTCCTGATCTCGTCTACCATTCTAGATGTGCACGTTCTCTTGTGTCAAAGGATTGAAGAAATCAATGGTTTCATAATTATCCGAAAGTAACGGGCGCATGATGGTATGAAGCTATACAAAATTATTTTGGAACGGAGTCCTAATAGGATAATTCGCTTTTTGGTACGAAGTTCATCAAAGGCCTTCCAAATAGCGATAATCGAAAGGCTCTTGCTGAACTTCGTACAAAAAAAGCGAATTATCCTATCAGGACTCTGTTCCAAAATAATTTTGGAGAGCTTCATACCATCATGTGCATGTTACTTCCGACTAATGGTGAAGCCGTGGTTTTCTTGAATCCTTTGACACTAGACAATGTGACGTATAGAAGGGTAGATGAGATCAGGAAAAATAGGGACCATTTTCTACACATCCAGAATGGCGCCATTTTCTTAAATCCCTTGTCAGTCCGGACGTCGGACATTCATGAGAGAGGCGGTCCGACCCAAACCCAAGAAGCGTTGCTGAGGCCACCCCAAACCCTAAGCGTCGAGGCCACTCAAAACCCTAGAAGCATCGAGGCCACCCCAAACCCTAGAAGTATTACCGAGGCCACCCAAATTTACCAAGTTAAAAGAGCGTTGTCGTCGAGGCCACCCCAAACCTTAGAAGCGTTGTCTTCGAGGCCACTAATTAATTTTTATTGTTGTGATTAGCTAGCTAGGTCTATGTTTGTCACTAATATATCCATCTATCATGTTTGTATATTAATTGCCATGTTGTAATATTTGCAGAAACTATGGAGCATCGAGACTTGGAAACAGAACAGTTGTTGGGGGACATAATCCTCGGCGGAGGTGATATCATGTTGTATCTCAACGACACCGATGGTGGTATGGAAGGAGAGGTTGAAGGCTCCGGTGATCGAACAATGGAGGATGAAGGACATGATCATGATGTTCGTGATGACAGCTCCGGTGACGGAACGGAGGAGGGAGGTGTTGCAAAGTCTGGCGAGGTATATATATTAATTAAGCCTGTGCTGACTAGCTAATTGAAGTATTAATTGTTTTGGTATGCACATATATTAACTCTCTTCTTTCTTCTTTTATAGCCCTCCGGATCGAGCCAAACTTCAGTAACGAGACGAGGCCCGAAGAAAAGGTTGCGCCCGGATGAAAACTTCATGATCGCACATATCCCGAACGATGGCACGATTGAACCCAGCTGGACCAAGGAAGCATTTTATGCTAAGTGCGGCGCTATTGTTAGGGACATGATCCCGATCAGCATCCAACTATGGAATGATCCTAAGAACGTAGACCCTCAAGTTCCTTATGTCACTGATAAACAAAAATATGATCTTTGGACAGCGCTGAAGGCAAATTTCACCCTACCGCCAAAGGAGGATCCGGAGAAGCCAGTTATAGAGCCATTGGTCAAGGCTCATGCTCTTAAGAAGATGGCAGATCTATTCAGGAGGTGGAAGAATGAGTTGAAAGCAAAGTTTGTCGACAAAGGGAAGACTCCAGTCTTCACCGGCCGATTTGAGAAGATAAGAGATCAATGGCCTGCATTTGTGGCCTACAAGAAATCGGACAGGACTAAGAAGATGTCAGAGACAAACAAGAAGAATGCTACAAAGAAGAAGTTTCACCATCGCATGGGGTCAGGTGGCTACATCAAAGCCCGTCCATTGTGGGACAAGGCTGAGCAAGACTTGGTTGCTAAAGGGGTCAAACCAGAGACATTGAACTGGCCATACCGTTCAAGGACTTGGTTCTTCGGGGTTGGGGGAACCTTGGACCCTCAAATAGGGAGGTGCCGTTGGACGCAGGAGCAACTTGAAATACCTGTCAAGAAGCTTCAGAAGTGTATCGCCGCAGCGCAGGAAGGGACGTTCGTTCCCGATAGAGAGAATGACAAGCTCACCAAGGCCCTCGGGAATCCGGAGCACCCTGGACGAACACGAGGCACGCCAGGCTCCGTTTCGTGGAAGGTTGGGTTTCCCGACGCAGGCGGTTACAAAACCAAGGAGAGGAAGAGGAAACTGGAGCAGACCGAACTGCAGAAGCTGCATGCAAGGGTACAAAAGCTAGAGGAACAAGCAGCTCACAGCCAGCGACCTGCCGGAGCTACCCCCAAAGATACCCTGCCATCTCAGTGGAGAAGCAGCGTGGCTTCCACCGAGCTCCTTCAGCAGCCTGACTTCACGACTCCTAGCTACCCCGTGGATGCTATCATGGAGGCTCAACATTGCCAGCTTATGATGCAATGGCAGCAATTCAAAGTCAAGGCGGCTGTCGGCTCTGTTGCACCTCCTCAACCCGACGCAACTTTTCACTACCGTCCGATCCCACAAGGCTATGTTGTTGTGATGGTGGATGAAGTAACAGGGGGATTTGAGGAGCTCGAGCTTGACCACCCTACAGGTGAAGGGAATACTCAGCTGGGTCTTGCTTTGAAGACTCCATGTCTATGGCGGAAGGAGCTCATCAAGCTTTCGAATTGGACGCCTCCGCCTCCTCCTCCTCCAGCGAGTGAGGTCACTCGGCCTCCTCCTCCTCCGGCGAGTGATCAGGGCACTCCGCCTCCTTCTCCGGCTGCTCTGGCGCGTGAGGGTGGCACTCCGCCTCCTTCTCCGCCTGCTCCGGCGCGTCCGAGCAGCCCGCCTCCTCCTTCGCCTCGTCAGCAACGGCGGAAGACAGGAGCCGCCGCTCCAGCTGCTCTGGCACATCGGAGCACTCCGGCTCCTTCTACTAGTTGTCAGCAACAAGGGAAGAGAGGCACCGCCGCTCCGGCGTCTAGCAGTACAGCTAGAGGCGGGAGGCAATGCAGATTGGGTCCTTCTCTCAAGCCTCTAGAGAAGTTACCATACGAGATGAGCGAGGAGGAAAACCAGAAGATCTGTGAAGCCCAAGTGAAGGACTTCTTTGAAACGCAAAGAGCTAAGAAACATCCACCTACGGAGGAGAAGATAGATCCGGTGAAACCGAAGCGCAATTTCGATGCGCTGAAGCTACCACCACCGTGTCCGCCGCAAACCAACTATGAGCACATTATTGAAAAGACATATCTGGAAGGGGAGCGGTCGGAAAGTACTTGCAGTGATCGAAGGTTAGCAGAACGAAGAAGTGAGAAAAAAATCCCCAGCTCGGTGAACAAGCGAACCAATCGTGCCCCCCGCTAATCATACGGGGATGGCGCCCGGTACCAATCTTGGAGATTACCTAGGCGATGATGTAGTGTTTGATATGTTAGAGGTGGACGAACGCAAATACCGGTACGGGAAGCCTCTCATTAAACCTGGTCATCCTCCTCTAACAACGATGATGCGTAAATTCCATAAGTGGTACATGGAAGTCTGCAAAAATTCTGGCAAGGATACTTTGACGCTGAGAGTTAAAGATGTGCACGACCTCGTTGGAATTGATATGTTGTCTGATCCATTTGAGGAGTTCTTCAAGTTTTTCAATCAAAAGGCCCTCGATAAAATAATTTTCACTTGCTACTGTCTGTAAGTACTACTTTTGTAATTAAGTATCTATATATAGCTCAGCTCTTTCATTGCATGTATATATAATTATCATCACTATATTATGCAGATTGAAGATTGTCGAATGCAGAAAAGCACAAATCTGAGACATTGGGTTCATCAACACAAATCTCATAGATGAATGGACGGTTAAATTTAATCCCAAAGAAGCCGAGCACAACTTGCTACAATCGTTGCTCAAAAATCAAAACAAAGATACAATACTCTTTCCTTACAACTTCAAGTGAGTGTTATTATCTTGTGCATATTCCCCTTATTACTCGAGGTTATAGTAATGTAATTGATGAGTTATGTATGCGTGCGCAGCTTCTACTATATTCTCCTAGAGATTAAGCTTGAGCGGGGACTAGTAACCGTCTTAGACTCGAGACGAAAAGATCCCCAGGACTATGCGGCCATGACTGCAATGCTCCAGAAGTAAGTTCAATCGATCATTATCGCACCATATCGGCAACTTTGTTCATTTCCTGATATCAAGTAATTTTTTTCTTTGTCTCGCAGGGTTTGGAAAGATTTCACCGCAGAAACTCCGGGACTGCCGAGGGAACTACGACTTACACACCCGAGAGTAAGTACTACTAGCTAGTTCCGTGCATATCCCATTAATTCTACCTAGTTTCATCAATACCATTTATAATGCTTGATTATCAGTTTGATTGACCTCTATTTCTCGTAAAGTGGTTGTGACAGGACGCCGGGAATAATTTTTGTGGATACTACGTTTGCGAGTACATCCACAACGCGACGACCTCTAAGCGGGGCTACTCTATAAAAGATTATGAAGTGCGTAAGCAATAATATTCATAATTTTATTTTATTACCATCATTTGTGTTGAGTTTCATTCATATATATGTATTGATCCCCTTCTTCAAATTAGACGTGGAAGATGCGGGATGAACTCCTACCACAATATCGCATACGAGCAATTCAAGAGGAATTGGCGGGATTCTTTCTTGACCACGTCATAAATAAAGCCAGAGAATACCATGTGGAATTTGACATTAGATATTAGGGAATTGTAAGAGATATTATATTGTATATATGTAGCCAATAACGTTGGACAGATATACGAAAACTTGTTGTTTGACCAATCTCTCGGAGAAAGAGAGGTCGATCACACTTCTCTCTGTATATATTCATGACGATCTTGTGTACTTAATGGTTTCCTTCATTTGCTTAGCTAGTGTGTCGAGTCCTCTCTATACGGATAGTACGTAGCGTCGACCAAGCACGGAGATAAGAGAGGACACTTCTCTCTATCAGCTAGCTAACACAATATATGAAACCCCTAAATTAACCCTACAAAACCCCCA
>LR738711.1:738760575-738860289 GCA_902687465.1 Secale cereale
CCCCTTCAAAACAAAAACAAAAACCCCAGCCACTGAACTGCTGACGCGTGGATGCGCTTTGGTCCCGGTTGGTGCTACCAACCAGGACAAAAGGCCTTCCTGCCTGGGTAAGCCACGGCGGTCACGTGGAGCCCCATCTATCCCGATTTGTGGGCGAACCAGGACTAAAAGTTTGGGGCTTTAGTCCCGACACTTTAGTCTCGGTTCTAGAACCGGGACAAATGGGCTTCTGGAACCGGGACAAATGGACCTTTTTCTACTAGTGCTGATAGATCACTGCTTCATGCATTGTTTTTATTATCCATGGTATATCTTTTACGCAATGCATGACCACGAATACCAAGATATAGGGGGGCTCTTCACAATTCATCATGCCATGTGCATTTTCATAACATAGAATTCAAAATCATCACCATTTCAATTATTCATCATTGAAGCTTTAAATGTGTTGTCATCAATCATCCAAAAGGGGGAGATTGTAAGTACATCTAGTGCCATTAGTGGGTTTTGGATGATTAATGTCAAAACAATTAACGGACTCACTAATGTGTTTGTGAGTATACATAGGTGAAAGTCCCTGAGGATTTTGATTTAACCAGTGGGTGATGATCCCTAAAAATGTTTTTGAGAACATTGAAGTCTTCATAATGCCCATTGAATAAATGTAAGCTATTGTGTAGACTTTTGTTTACTAGTGTCTTTATTCTTCATTTGAGTAGTAGGGCAAACTGTAATATTAAAGGCGTCCAAGTGAGAGCAAGTTTGAAGTCTTCGTGCATGTGCGCTCAACCTAGCCTATTTCTTCAAAGAGCGAAGACATTGAAATCTCCTTTCAAGAAAGTTACTTAGCTTCGGTGCCAAAGTTAAGTCTTTGGGGACGCCCAGATTAGATTCTTGGCTTGGGAGTTGCAAAACTTGCCGACCAAGTTTGTCCATTTTTCAAAGTTGAGCTTTAAATGTTTGCCACATGTCGTGTGCACGTTGGAAGTGTGCCTCCAATGGTCATATCAGCCCACATGGGTTTGCTCGCCGGCTATAAATAGCCTCCCTACCCCAACCATTTCCGGTTGGCCCCTCCAAGTGAATTTGAGACAAGTGTTGTATAAGCAACCCTTCCTCCCATTGATTGGAGACAAATCCCAATTGAGGAAAAACCCTAGAGCCAAAATGCCTAAAGTGGTTGAGCATCATCGAAGAATTTGAACGAGCCTAACTGAATACTTGTTACTCTTGAGGATTGTGCATCCTCTAGACGTTTAGAAGTCGATCAAAAGCATCCAAAGTGTGGAACTGCCGAAGAGCAAGTTTGTACCGGCTTGGAGATCAGCGCTAGATGTACCACAAGTTATTGGTCGATTTCCAAGGACTTAGCTCAAGGAGAACAAGGTGAAGACTTATCTATCTTCATAGCAGTGTGATCAGCCTCTCCAACCCAGACACGGAACTGTGCCGGCAGTTTGAACTGGGGTAAACACACGGCATTGTCTTCTTCGAGGAACATGTTCTAATTCCTTGGTCTACTTTACTTTTTTTAGTTGTTTTGTTTCAAAGAACTTTCTCCTTCCTTCATTCTCTGTGATTGTTGCAAAGATAGTTGAATACTTTCATTCTACTCCGCTGCTTAGATTTTTGCTAATTGTTGTACTGTGTGAAGTCTTTTCTCCTGCTTAGCTTGTTTTGTTTAGTCGCAACTTTAGCATATTTGTCTTCTGCTTCTGTGATAGCATGTTTTCTGTTATTCTGCTACATGCCCCTTGGTTCTCTGTGAACTGCTATATTGCTATCATGTTATTTTCAGTTTACCAAATTATTTCGTCTTTTTGAAGAATATATGTTAGAATTTCCACAATAATTTTCAGTTTCAGTTTACCATAATTTTGATCCTACAATAATCATGCGATCCCAAGGAATCTGGTGGTCCAGATAAAAGGGAGCTAACGAGCTCTGGAGCCAAAACTGTTTTTTCCTTTTTCAAACTCACCAAGACATGCATCCTTTTTTACAAGCAAAAAATTGTCACGGCACGATGTCATTTCTCATCATTTGCCGAGACACAAACAAATTTCGGCTTCCTTGGTAAAACAGATTGTCACCATCCCACCACTACCAAGGACAAGAAGATATAATGGTTTGCCACATGACAAAGCTAAAGAAGAATTTACTAGAATCAGCGAGGCGTAGCTTTCTTATTCAGGGACAATTAATAGTTTCTTCACTAATCGCTTGTGCAAAGTGGTTTGCACGGGCATGGTATGTTCAGAATATAAAATATAGTTTCCTTTGGAAGGAGCAAAATATACAGTAAACCTACAAAATAGTGCAAAGAAGGGCAGCAAAATGAAGTGCAGAAGGACACATCTTTCTCCTTTTCCATGTATTGCAGATAGCCGTACAAATATTGAGCAGGCCGGTCCCCATATACTTGATAACAAGGGAGATGAAATGTTCCAACTGCAAGCTCCATACCACAGCTTATGCAGCTTGCCTTAATTTTTGTGTCTTGATCTTCAGCCGGTCCATGAACTGAGAGTTAGCCTGGAGCCTCCCTTTAACATAAGCATCTCTAGCAGCATTGGCCAACACGTCAGCTTTCATCGCATCTTCCACTAGAGCATACAGTGTTCTCAAGCAATCTTTTCTGTTCTCTTCTCGATGAGCAAACCTGCAGCAGTAATTCAACTATTATCTACAAGTAGCACGAAGTGATGTTTGTAGGAATACCATCTTGAAATCTGCAAGTATAATAAGGCAAAGAACGAATATAGCACATAGATTTAACGCAAATGCTGCCCCTACTTGGGTTGTTCACCATAAACACATCCAACCAATCATTGAAATGATGAAATTTTCTAGCATTCTTCGATTTTTCAATATACAGTTTATGTTTGCCAAACCACAAATTTTAAGCATACCTAACAAGCACCTTGAATAATAAGCAGACCAAGGCTGAAACTTGTCAGCAAACTTCACTGCCAAGTGCAGAGACAAAAGCACAATACAGATCAAACTTAACTGACTTGCATATTAGATACTAGAGCGCTTAATATAGTAACCAGAAAATATAGCATTTCAGAACAGATCAGAGTTTTCGTTTAGCAAACTAACAGAATATGTACTTTGATCATGCTTTTTTTTTCATCTGATAATTAACAGTTGCAACCTTCATCTAACAGATGTTC
This sequence comes from Secale cereale, assembly GCA_902687465.1. Classification (NCBI taxonomy): domain Eukaryota; kingdom Viridiplantae; phylum Streptophyta; class Magnoliopsida; order Poales; family Poaceae; genus Secale; species Secale cereale. Next base: position 738,763,755 of record LR738711.1, read on the forward strand.
CATTTTACTATCTAATCTGCTCTGAATTTGAAGCATGGACTACAGTCAAAGTACTTATATTAAGACGCAAGAACTACTGCATCTACAGAAAGTATAGTTCTGCAAACAGCAAAAAAAATCTCAGCAATATTTGTGTTACATGCAACAAACTGAGTGATACTAGTATGGACGATGGAAGCAGGAACATTTGGCATACCTTTCACTGATTATTGTGAGCTCATCTTTTCCTGAATTATACCTCTTTCCAACAACCTCACGTAATCGACGGAAAGCATGCCGTGAAAGTCCCAGTTCCTTAACGGTTACACTGAGTTTAACTTTCCTATTTTTGGGATGCCATGCATCACCACCAGGAGCAAAGACAATGCGTGACTCCCACCTTAAAACAGGTCCCTCACCAGGTGGATCATTCAACTCGATGCTCTTATTATCTGCCTCAGAAAGTTCATCTACAGTCAGCGGTTCTGCTTCCATCAGTTCTGTGCACTCCGAGACCATCTTGTCCTCAAATTCTTTAAATAGCTCATAAGCCTGCTCAGGTTCAAGCTCCCCCCTCTCACACATGTCCCCCAACTCGTTAAATTTGGCCTCCACCTTTTGCTTTATCTCATCTGGATGTAATACAACAGGATATAGAAAATGAGTCACAATACATCAACCACAGGAAAAAATACAGGGAATATCAAAAGGACCCCGACAGTCTATATGGATATAACAGCCTCCTAAGGTATGCATGGAAAAAGGATTTTCATATCTAAGTAATAACATGCAGAAGTCAATAGCTAGGGTGTTTGCAAATACACACCCAATAGAAAGCAAACCAGATAGCATGTAAAAAGGGCCACAATCAGGTAAAGATGTACATTCGGTTGACGTGATCAGTATCTAAACCCAAATGAATACCAACTCTATAATAATAAGTTCAGCGTATTAACATATCATTCATAATCACTGCCATGTGCAGCTAACAGCAGTATTTTTCTTCAGTACTAACTACTAAACTGATGAATAAAGGTTCACTTCAAAAAAAACTTCTATTAGTGGGTACTTATACATCAATGCCAACAATTTCTCCAAAGACAAGCATGCTGTGCATCCACTTACAATGCATGCCCACCGACGCATAAAAGACTAACAACCCTCCCAATATGGTGCCTAAGATGTCCAGGAAACTCACAAAGATTCCATATATATAATTCTATGCAGAAAACAATCGCATAAATAATACTCCCTCCGTTCCAGAATATAAGGTGTATTGGTTTCCGTCCAAGTCAACCATTTTAATGTTTGACCAAGATTATAGAATAAGATAACAACATCTCCAACACCAAATAGATAAAATGTGAAACTTCTTTTCATGATGGATCAAATGATATAAATTTCATATTGTGGATATGGATATATTTTTCTAGAAACTTGGTCAAACATGGACTCGTTTGACTTTTGAAAAAACAAATACACCTTATATAAAGGAACGGATGGAGTAGTAGATAGCAAGCGGGAAAATTATACGGGTATCGGTAGAACGAATACATAGGCGATAAGACCATGGTACTAGCTGAATTTCGTTCACGGTATTGCTTGTTAGGGTAAGGGCCAGGAATGCTGCACAAACAGGAGGCTCTCCTTAGGCAAGATCTAATAGATGGAATCCAATTTTCTTGTGTTGCTACTGGAGATGGAAAGATGTTGCTTCACTATTGCAGGGCACTTGTGCCAATAGACATATGACCTCAAACAGATGAAACATAATATGACAGTGCTATAGACTTCTAGATCTGAATCAAGAGTCGATGCAGAAGTCATGTATCTTCGATACTTCAAATATACTCCCTCCGTCCAAGGTTTTTGAGTCGCGACTTGGCGAGTCGCCGCGAGCCCTGCGGCTCGGCGTATAGTCGACGAAAGTCGCTGTATAGTCGCCATAAGTCGCTGTATAGTCGCGAGTCGCCCTGATTTTCGGAAAACGACTTGGCGATTAGTCGGCGACTATACAGCGACTAGTCGGCGACTCAAAAACCATGCCTCCGTCCCAAAATAAGTGTCTCAACCTTAGTATAAAACTTTGTACTACGGTTAGTACAAAGTTGAGACACCTATTTTGGGATGGAGGTAGTAATAATGACAGCCATAAGAGGTACTTGCAATAAAGACTGACGTGTACAACAAATCGTCCACATACAAGATAATAGAGACTGAAAAAGTTCACAAGAACTGATCAGCTAAGTGAAAAGGACAAAGGAGAGACAAGCAATATTCCCTGCTGCATATGTAAGGTGGAAATATGATAGGTCCGTCTAGCTGGTTGACCATAACTTATCTTTGAAGAGGTCAGAGAAAAATAGACAGAGCATGCCTACTTCCCTTGAAAACAAATCTGTCCAAATCTTCTTGATGGCAATACAAGACCATAAATGTGACGCATCACCCAAAAAAGACAAAAGAAAGCATGGTCACACTAACTTCATTTTGGTTCCTATTCTTCTATAGGTTTACAATACTAACAGCGCACATACATACTGAATAAAAAATTCTACAGTTATTACTTGGTCCTTCGTGGCATAAGCAGTTTGAGTTACATATGAACCAAAATTAAAACAACTCAAACCTCATTAAATTTTATTTTAAGGTATAAAAGATATCATTAAATAATAATCACTTCGCTTAGTTTTTTTGAAATTTCACCGCAACTGGCAAACCTGAAATACCATGCCAAACAAATCTAGCTATCATGGAACTAACTAATATGGAAAACAAATTTTATTTCTCACCGTCTTATTGAAAATATAATCTGCCTCATTCAATCTTTAGCCCCAGTTCGACCTAGGCACTACATTCAACCCAAGCAAAGTAAAAATTGTATTTGCGAAAGATTTACTTCCATTATAGCAATTACAGAAAGAGATATAGATTCCACTAACCGGGTAGTAGCTTGTCCCAGTGGAGCATGTCCTCAAGGATATCCTCACACTCCTTCATGTTACTCAGCTGGCCCATCGCTGTTGCTTTCTTGATCTCCTCATCCCACTTGGTATCATTCATGTTAAATGACTCATCGTCCTTCATCTTTTTCTCAACATACTGCCTCGCGTTGTACAGGTCAGTAATCTCCTCATCAGTTTCATACATCTCATCAAAGTCAGCCTCAAAGTCCCGATCATGGACTTCAGGAAGTGGCCTGTTGCGCAGCTCCTCGATAAGTTCATCATCAGTCTCACTGTGTGCATCTGCAAGGTTTCGCTCGAGAACAGCCGCAACGACAGGCGATAGCTCCGACTCATCCTCCACCTCATAGTAAGTTTCCAACCTCCGCTTCAACTCTGCAATCAGAGGAATCATCAAGAACAGATGCAGAAGAACGGTTCAATACGGTACACATGCTGTGGCATTGGAAGAGCACGCATTTTGCCCGCTTGAGTGCGAAGTGTTTCTGGGCGCGGCATTTGGTCGAACAGATGAAAACCCTGCAACAGTATCCTTCCGCATGTTGCTATTTGGATGCGGGCGGCAGCAGCATTACTATAGGTGATGCATTTAGTCGAGCAGGAGATGTGGGCGCGATCTCTCCGAGAAGATGGTTATGTTCGAGTATGGACAGGCAAAATGCACGTCCTTCCACTCTGTGGCAGAGCATTTGGCCGAGCAGCTAGTGTTCGTGCGTCCGTTGGGTCGAGAGAGCGAAAATGTTGAGGAGAAAATACCTTCGTTTGGGACGTCGATGGCGAACGGCGGAGGGGGAGGCGGTGGCGCGGCGGCCGGGGGAGGGGGAGGCGACGGCTCGGCGGCCGGGGGAGAGGCGTCGTCGGAGAGGAGGCGACGGGAGACAAGGAAAGGGAGGTTGTTCTTGGTTGTGGGGATACGAGACAGAGGTGGGGATGGTCGGAGACGGTGGGAGTGGTGGTGGAGCTGGGTGAGAAAGCGCCTCATAGCGGCGGCCGGGAGAGGGTGAAGAGGACGGTCACTGGAGCTTCGGCTGTCGCCGGAGATTTAGGTGGCGGAGGCGGAGCAATGGTGCGGCGGCGGGGAATAGAGAGGGACGGGCCGAGAGCTAGGTCACTCGCCCTCGCGGAGTGTCTTCTTTCTCTCTCTCTTTTTTTTAGATTCTCCTCTCTTTCTTTTCTGCGAGAAATTTCTCCCCTTCTTTGTGATGGGCCTTTAACAAAAGCACGCTTTGGGCCGAAACGTAGTCTTTTTTTAATTTGATTTGGGAACCTAGACTGCTTGCTTAAGCTACTTTATATTTACTCACCTAAAAAAAAACTACTTCATTTCCAGTTATCTTCTTCTTTTCTCTTCTTAAAAAAATTTATCTTCTTCTCAGGACCTATTTATCTGTGAAATCATTAATTAAAGATAAAAATAATTCTCTTCTTACCATGCTAATAGCGCCTAAACCAAATGTATTTATTTTGATTAGGATCGTATTCTATGGTTACGACTACAATAATCAGTATTTACTTTTGCGAGGATGTAAGTGTGCCAGATTCATAAATTGTTTTATTATTCCTGCAATATACACTAGGCGATATAGGGGGTGATGCGTCCCTATGAATTCCCTTTTTTCTTTTCTTTTTATCCAGAATTGAAAGAAAGAAAATTATGAAAGATGTTTTCTTCCCCCACTTATCATTAAGTTCGAGCCATAGAGTAAGAGTGAGATGAGTTTCCTAAATTCATCATAGACTTTTTTTATGGCTTGATAGAAGTAAGAAGTAAAGAGTCATAACTTACAGAGGAAAAAATGGAAAGGGCCAATAGATCTACCTGATGTAAAAAAATATCCTAAAAGTATCTAATTAGTCAACTCTCTCCATTTAACACTTTCCTCTCTCTTTTCCCCACTAACTCAAATCTAGTTTATTAGGTTCATGTTTAAAGGAATCAAAAAATTCAATAGAACTAAGAACACATAAATCGACCCGACTTACGAACTCATACCAACTATCAAGGAGTTTCTAAAGTTTTTGAGTGGAATGAGAATTCCTATTCGAGTTAAGAATTGGGGCTTCACAATTACTACCAGGATCTCCATCTCTTTGAATAAAAGTCACCCTTCCCATTGACCAGCCTACGAGCATCTTCGATACTATAAAGACGGACGTTGAGAGTGAAAGAAGTAAGACCGCGGAAGATCCCTAATATAATTAAGGTATATAATGACTCAATGACTCTAGGCGGGAAAAACTTCCTACTTCGTCCGGTAAAAACAATCATAGATATGAACCATAATAATTTTTCCTCGTGTATCATCAGTAGAACTATAAACAGGAGCTAGCAATCTGGGTCTTATTGAAATGGTTCATGAGACACGGTATGGAAGAGTCAAAAAAATCAGAATTGAGGTCCAAGAATGGTATCATACCATGGGCTTACTAAATAACGAAAAAGTAAAAGTGGTCCAGATGTGTGGGGAAAACGCGAAAGGCAGGGTGGCAGAGCCCCCCAACCGACGTGAGTAGTTACGTCTAGTATGCCCTCCCATCGATTCCCAACATGCTATAAAACCCGGGGTGGGTATTGTTGGGGAACGTAGTATTTTAAAATTTTCCTACGATCACGCAAGATCTATCTACCAGATGCATAGCAACGAGAGGGGAGAGTGAGTCTACGTACCCTCGTAGACCGAAAGCGGAAGCGTTAGAACAACGCGGTTGATGTAGTCGTACGTCTTCACGGTTCAACCGATCAAGCACCGAACGTACGGCACCTCCGCGTTCAGCACACGTTCAGCTTGATGACGTCCCACGAGCTCTTGATCCAGTTGAGCTTCACGGGAGAGTTTCGTCAGCACGACGGCGTGGTGACGGATATGATGTATCTACCGGCGCAGGGCTTCGCCTAAGCACTGCGATGGTATGACCGAGGTGTGTTTCTGTGGAGGGGGGCACCGCACACGGCTGGAGCAATTCAACTTGTGTGTCCTAGGGTGCCCCCTGCCCCCGTATATAAAGGAGCAAGGGAGAGGCCGGCCCTAGAGGGGGCGCGCCAAGTGTGGGCTTTCCTTTCCGGAGTAGGAGAGAAGGAAAGAGGTGGAGAGGGGGAAGGAAAAGGGGGCTGCACCCCTTGTCCAATTCGGACCAGAGCGGGGGCACGCGCCTCCTTCCTTTTGGCCTTTCTCCTCTATTCCCGTATGGCCCAATAAGGCCCATATACTCCGAAAAATACCCGAATCACTCGGAACCTTTCCGATGTCCGAATATAGTCGTCCAATATATCGATCTTTACGTCTCGACCATTTCGAGACTCCTCGTCATGTCCCCGGTCTCATCCAGGACTCCGAACTCCTTCGGTACATCAAAACTCATAAACTCATAATACCGATCGTCATCAAACGTTAAGCGTGCGGACCCTACGGGTTCGAGAACTATGTAGACATGACCGAGACTAATCTCCGGTCAATAACCAATAGCGGAACCTGGATGCTCATATTGGTTCCTACATATTCTACGAAGATCTTTATCGGTCAAACCGCATAACAACATACGTTGTTCCTTTTGTCATCGGTATGTTACTTGCCCGAGATTCGATCGTCGGTATCTCTATACCTAGTTCAATCTCGTTACCGGCAAGTCTCTTTACTCGTTCCGTAACACATTATCTCGTGACTAACTCATTAGTCTTTTGCTTGCAAGGCTTATTATGATGTGTGTTACCGAGAGGGCCCAGAGATACCTCTTCGACACTCGAAGTGACAAATCCTAATCTTGATCTATGCCAACACCACGAATACTTTCGGAGACACCTGTAGAGCATCTTTATGATCACCCAGTTACGTTGTGACGTTTGATAGCACACAAGGTGTTCCTACGGTATTCGGGAGTTGCATAATCTCATCGTCATAGGAACATGTATAAGTCATGAAGAAAGCAATAGCAGTAAAACTAAACGATCATAGTGCTAAGCTAACGGATGGCTCTTGTCCATCAGATCATTCTCCTAATGATGTGATCCCGTTGATCAAATGACAACTCATGTCTATGGCTAGGAAACATAACCATCTTTGATCAATGAGCTAGTCTAGTAGAGGCATACTAGGGACACTCTGTTTTGTCTATGTATTCACACATGTATTAAGTTTCCGGTTAATACAATTCTAGCATAAATAATAAACATTTATCATGATATAAGGAAATAAATAATAACTTTATTATTGCCTCTAGGGCATATTTCCTTCAGTCTCCCACTTGCACTAGAGTCAATAATCTAGTTCACATCGCCATGTGATTTAACACCGATAGTTCACATCGTCATGTGATTAACACCCAAAGGGTTTACTAGAGTCAATAATCTAGTTCACATCGCTATGTGATTAACACCCAAAGAGTACTAAGGTGTGATCATGTTTTGCTTGTGAGAGAAGTTTAGTCAACGGGTCTGTCACATTCAGATCCGTATGTATTTTGCAAATTTCTATGTCTACAATGCTCTGCATAGAGCTACTCTAGCTAATTGCTCCCACTTTCAATACGCATCCAGATTGATACTTAGAGTCATCTGGATTTAGTGTCAAAGCTTGCATCGGCGTAACCCTTTACGACGAACTCTTTATCACCTCCATAATCGAGAAACATTTCCTTAGTCATCCAGTTACTAAGGATAATTTTGACCGCTGTACAGTGATCTACTCCTGGATCACTATTGTACCCCCTTGACAAACTCATGGCAAGGTACACAACATGTTTGGTACACAGCATGGCATACTTTATAGAACCTATGGCTGAGGCATAGGGAATGACTTTCATTCTCTCTATATTTTTCTGCCGTGGTCTGGCTTTGAGTCTTACTCAACTTCACACCTTACAAGTCAGGCAAGAACTCCTTCTTTGACCGATCCATTTTGAACTACTTCAAAATCTTATCAAGGTATGTACTTATCGAAAGTCTTATCAAGCGTCTTGATCTATCTCTATAGATCTTGATGCCCAATATGTAAGCAGCTTCACCAAGGTATTTCTTTGAAAAACTCCTTTCAAACACTCCTTTATGCTTTCCAGAAAATTCTACATCATTTCTGATCGACAATATGTCATTCGCATATACTTATCAGAAAGGTTGTAGTGCTCCCTCTCACTTCTTGTAAATACAGGCTTCACCGCAAGTCTGTATAAATCTATATGCTTTGATCAACTTATCAAATCGTATATTCCAACTCCGAGATGCTTGCACCAGTCCATAGATGGATTGCTGGAGCTTGCACATTTTGTTAGCACCTTTAGGATTGACAAAACCTTCTGGTTGCATCATATACAAGTCTTCTTTAATAAATCCATTAAAGAATGCAGTTTTGTTATCCATTTGCCAGATTTCACAAAATACGGCAATTACTAACATGATTCGGACAGACTTAAGCATCGCTACGGGTGAGAAAGTCTCATCATAGTCAACTCCTTGAACTTGTCGAAACCCTTTCGCAACAAGTCGAGCTTTGTAAACAGTAACATTACCGTTTGCGTCGGTCTTCCTCTTCAGGATCCATTTATTTTCGATGGCTTGCCGATCATCGGGCAAGTCAACCAAAGTCCATACTTTGTTCTAATACATGCATCCCATCTCAGATTTCATGGTCTCAAGCCATTTTGCGGAATCTGGGCTCATCATCGCTTCCTCATAGTTCGTAGGTTCATCATGGTCTAGTAACATGACTTCCAGAACTGGGTTGCCGTACCACTCTGGTGCGGAACGAACTCTGGTTGATCTACGAAGTTCAGCAGAAACTTGATCTGAAGTTTCATGATCATCATCATTAGCTTCCTCACTAATTGGTGTAGGAATCACTGGAACGAGTTTCTGTGATGTACTACCTTCCAATTTGGGAGAAGGTACAATTACCTCATCAAGTTCTACTTTCCTCCCACTCACTTCTTTCGAGAGAAACTCCTTCTCTAGAAAGGATCCACTCTTAGTAACAAAGACCTTGCCTTAGGATCTGTGATACAAGGTGTACCCAACAGTTTCTTTTTGGGTATCCTATGAAGATTTACTTCTCCGATTTGGGTTCGAGCTTATCATGTTGAAACTTTTTCACATAAGCATCGCAGTCCCAAACTTAAAGAAATGACAGCTTAGGTTTCTCGTCAAACCACAGTTCATACGATGTCATCTCCACGGATTTAGATGGTGCCCTATTTAACGTGAATGTAGCTGTCTCTAATGCGTAACCCCAAAAGCGATAGTGGTAGATCGGTAAGAGACATCATCAATCGCACCATATCTAATAAAGTACGGTTATGACGTTTAGACACACCATTACACTGTGGTGTTCCAGGTGGCGTGAGTAGTGAAACTATTTCACATTGTTTTTATTGAAGGCCAAACTCTCTAACTCAAATATTTTACCTCTACGATCATATCGTAGAAACTCTTATTTTCTTGTTACGATGATTCTCCACTTCACTATGAAATTCTTTGAACTTTTCAAATGTTTCAGACTTGTGCTTCATTAAGTAGATATACCCATATCTGCTCAAATCATCAGTGAAGGTCAGAAAATAACGATACCTGCCGCGAGCTTCAACACTCATTGGTCCGCATACATCAATATGTATGATTTCCAATAACTCTGTTGCTCGCTCCACGGTTCCGGAGAACGGAGTTTTAGTCATCTTGCCCATGAGGCATGGTTCGCAAGCACCAAGTGATTCATAATCAAGTGATTCCAAAAGTCCATCACTATGGAGTTTCTTCATGCGCTTTACACCAATATGACCTAAACAACAGCGCCACAAATAAGTTGCACTATCATTATTAACCTTGCATCTTTTGGCTTCAATATTATGAATATGTGTATCACACGATCGAGATCCAACAAACCATTTTCATTGGGTGTATGACCATAGAAGGTTTTATTCATGTAAACAGAACAACAATTATTCTCTAACTTACATGAATAACCGTATTGCAATAAACATGATCAAATCATATTCATGCTCAACACAAACACCAAATAACACTTATTTAGGTTCAACACTAATCCCGAAAGTATAGGGAGTGTGCGATGATGATCATATCAATCTTGGAACTACTTCCAATACACATCGTCACTTCACCCTTTAACTAGTTTCTGTTCATTATGCAACTCCCATTTCGAGTTACTACTCTTTAGCAACTGAACCAATATCAAATACCGAGGGGTTGCTATGAACACTAGTAAAATACACATCAATAATCTGTATATCAAATATACCTTTGTTCACTTTGCCATCCTTCTTATCCGCCAAATATCTAGGGCAGTTCCACTTCTAGTGACCATTTCCTTTGCAGTAGAAGCACTTAGTTTCAGGCTTGAGTTTAGCTTTGGGTTTCTTCACGTGAGTGACAACTTGCTTGTCATTCTTCTTGAAGTTCCCCTTCTATCCCTTTGCCCTTTACTTGAAACAAGTGGTCTGGTTAACCATCAACACTTGATGCTCTTTCTTGATTTCTACCTTCGCCGATTTCAGCATCGTGAAGAGCTCGGGAATTACTTTCGTCATCCCTTGCATATTATAGTTCATCACGAAGTTCTACTAACTTGGTGATAGTGTCTAGAGAACTTTGTCAATTACTATCTTATCTAGAAGATTAACTCCCACTTGATTCAAGCAATTGTACTACCCAGACAATCTGAGCACATGCTCACTGGTTGAGCTATTCTCCTCCATCTTGTAGGCAAAGTACTGTCAGAGGTCTTATACCTCTCGACACGGGCATGAGTATGAAATACTAATTTCAACTCTTGGAACATCTCATATGCTCCGTGGCGTTTCAAAACGTTTTTGAAGTCTCGGTTATAAGCCGTAAAGCATGGTGCACTAAACTATCAAGTAGTCATCATATCGAGCTTTTGTCAAAACGTTCATAACGTCTACATCGGCTCCTACAATAGGTCTGTCACCTAGCGGTGCATCAAGGACATAATTCTTCTGTGCAGCAATGAGGATAATCCTCAGATCACGGAACAATTCCGCATCATTGCTACTAACATCTTTCAACTTGGTTTTCTCTAGGAACATATAAAAAATAAACGTGGAGCAACATCGCGAGCTATTGATCTACAACATAGATATGCTAATACTACCAGGACTAAGTTCATGATAAATTAAAGTTCAATTAATCATATTACTTAAGAACTCCCACTTAGATAGACATCCCTCCGGTCATCTAAATGATCACGTGATCCAAATCAACTAAACCATGTCCGATCATCACGTGAGATGGAGTAGTTTCAATGGTGAACATCTTATGTTGATCATATCTACTATATGATTCACGCTCGACCTTTCGGTCTCCAGTGTTCCGAGGCCATATCTGCATATGCTAGGCTCGTCAAGTTTGACCCGAGTATTCTGCGTGTGCAAAACTGGCTTACACCCGTTGTATTTGAACGTAGAGCTTATCACACCCGATCATCACGTGGTGTCTCGGCACGACGAACTTTCGCAACGGTGCATACTCAGGGAGAACACTTATACCTTGAAATTTAGTAAGGGATCATCTTATAATGCTACCGTCGTTCTAAGCAAAATAAGAAGCATAATAAGATAAACATCACATGCAATCAAAATATGTGACATGATATGGCCATCATCATCTTGTGCTTTTGATCTCCATATCCAAAGCACCGTCATGATCACCTTCGTCACCGGCGCGACACCTTGATCTCCATCGTAGCATCGTTGTCGTTTCGCCAACTATTGCTTCTACGACTATCGCTACCACTTAGTGATAAAGTAAAGCAATTACATGGCGATTGCATTTCATACAATAAAGCGACAACCATATGGCTCCTGCCAGTTGCCGATAACATTACAAAACATGATCATCTCATACAAAACCGTATAACTCAGCATGTCTTGACCATATCACATCACAACATGCCCTGCAAAAACAAGTTAGACGTCCTCTACTTTGTTGTTGCAAGTTTTACGTGGCTGCTACGGGCTTAGCAAGAACCGTTCTTACCTACGCATACAAAACCACAACGATGTTTCGTCAAGTATGTGCTGTTTTAACCTTCACAAGGACCGGGCGTAGCCACACTTGATTCAGCTAAAGTGAGAGAGACAGACACCCGCCAGTCACCTTTAAGCAACGAGTGCTCGTAACGGTGAAACCAGTCTCGCGTAAGCGTACGCGTAATGTCGGTCCGGGCCGCTTCATCTCACAATACCACCGAAGCAAAGTATGACATGCTGGTAAGCAGTATGACTAGTATCGCCCACAACTCATTGTGTTCTACTTGTGCATATCATCTACGCATAGACCTGGCTCATGATGCCACTGTTGGGGAACATAGTATTTTAAAATTTTCCTACGATCACGCAAGATCTATCTACCAGATGCATAGCAACGAGAGGGGAGAGTGAGTCTACGTACCCTCGTAGACCGAAAGCGGAAGCGTTAGAACAACGCGGTTGATGTAGTCGTACGTCTTCACGGTTCAACCGATCAAACACCGAACGTACGGCACCTCCGCGTTCAGCACACGTTCAACTTGATGACGTCCCACGAACTCTTGATCCAGTTGAGCTTCACGGGAGAGTTTCGTCAGCACGACGGCGTGGTGACGGATATGATGTATCTACCGGCGCAGGGCTTCGCCTAAGCACTGCGATGGTATGACCGAGGTGTGTTTCTGTGGAGGGGGGCACCGCACACAGCTGGAACAATTCAACTTGTGTGTCCTAGGGTGCCCCCTGCCCCCGTATATAAAGGAGCAAGGGAGAGGCCGGCCCTAGAGGGGGCGCGCCAAGTGTGGGCTTTCCTTTCCGGAGTAGGAGAGAAGGAAAGAGGTGGAGAGGGGGAAGGAAAAGGGGGCTGCACCCCTTGTCCAATTCGGACCAGAGCGGGGGCACGCGCCTCCTTCCTTTTGGCCTTTCTCCTCTATTCCCGTATGGCCCAATAAGGCCCATATACTCCGAAAAATACCCGAATCACTCGGAACCTTTCCGATGTCCGAATATAGTCGTCCAATATATCGATCTTTACGTCTTGACCATTTCGAGACTCCTCGTCATGTCCCCGGTCTCATCCAGGACTCCGAACTCCTTCGGTACATCAAAACTCATAAACTCATAATACCGATCGTCATCAAACGTTAAGCGTGCGGACCCTACGGGTTCGAGAACTATGTAGACATGACCGAGACTAATCTCCAGTCAATAACCAATAGCGGAACCTGGATGCTCATATTGGTTCCTACATATTCTACGAAGATCTTTATCGGTCAAACCGCATAACAACATACGTTGTTCCTTTTGTCATCGGTATGTTACTTGCCCGAGATTCGATCGTCGGTATCTCTATACCTAGTTCAATCTCGTTACCGGCAAGTCTCTTTACTCGTTCCGTAACACATTATCTCGTGACTAACTCATTAGTCTTTTGCTTGCAAGGCTTATTATGATGTGTGTTACCGAGAGGGCCCAGAGATACCTCTTCGACACTCGGAGTGACAAATCCTAATCTTGATCTATGCCAACACCACGAATACTTTCGGAGACACCTGTAGAGCATCTTTATGATCACCCAGTTACGTTGTGACGTTTGATAGCACACAAGGTGTTCCTACGGTATTCGGGAGTTGCATAATCTCATAGTCATAGGAACATGTATAAGTCATGAAGAAAGCAATAGCAGTAAAACTAAACGATCATAGTGCTAAGCTAACGGATGGCTCTTGTCCATCAGATCATTCTCCTAATGATGTGATCCCGTTGATCAAATGACAACTCATGTCTATGGCTAGGAAACATAACCATCTTTGATCAATGAGCTAGTCTAGTAGAGGCATACTAGGGACACTCTGTTTTGTCTATGTATTCACACATGTATTAAGTTTCCGGTTAATACAATTCTAGCATAAATAATAAACATTTATCATGATATAAGGAAATAAATAATAACTTTATTATTGCCTCTAGGGCATATTTCCTTCAGGTATAGGAATGGGTCGAGTCTGTATCACCGCGGAACAACTGCAACGTCTGACTTCAACTCATAACAAAGCTATTCCAACACATAAGTCCGGGATGATCTGAGGTCGCTGGTTAGTTAATATGTTTTGAAAAGTAAAGAGTGGTGGAGTAAACATGTTATTATTTTCTTTGAAACTAGTGCCCTCTTCATCCGCTTGTAGAGAAGGAAGAAGAGAAAATTAATCAAATTATGAGAAGTCTCACAAAGCGCTTCCTTGTGGGTTAAACTTTCATTGGTCCATATTTCTTGGAAAAAGGTATCCCATGTTTTTCATTTCCATTCCCACAAGAAAAATACTATAATTCACATTTCGAACAAGCATGGATACAACATCCCTTTGCATAGGTCACTCCAATCTTCTCTGGTGCTCACAAGTGGTGTGTTGCATGTGCGACACTTGTTGTGACCTGAGAGTTTTTCCTTTTCCATAGATTCTTTTCTCAAATGTTTTATCTTTTGAACTGTGTATTCAAATCACGAATCCTTTACACTATTGGATATCTCGTGTTGAGATCTTTGAAATTAGATCCCATGTGAATAGGTTTAAACTTTTTTACGGAAAAATGGAAAAATAGAAAGAAAAAGGAAATAAAAAACAAAGTCAGATTGAAAACCGAAAAAAGGGAACTGAAAGCACAGTTGTGTTTGCTTCTCGTGGACGCACAGGTTGTGTTTCGTTTTTGGGGGAAGCACAACCGTGTTTTCCTTTTTGAAAAGCACATTTGTGCTTCTTATGTAAGCACAGTTTGTGCATTTCCCTTTTTAGGAAACACAGTTATGCTTTTCATGAAAGCACATGTTTTCATTTTCCTTTTTGGAAGTAAGAGAACCACATATTGTGCTTCTTGCAAAAAAAACACCGATTCCAAAAAAAATGAAAAACTCGCCAAAACTTCGGAAAACCAAGCAAAAACTAAAAAAAAGCTGAAAATCCAAAAATGGAATAGAAGCCAAAAACGTGTGTAGAAAAAAAACCAAGAAAGTGAGCTCTACACAAGCCTCGCGGAAAAGCCCAAGTTCAACCTTATATTTTTCTCGTTATTTTTAATTAAAAGATAGGCATCCCTCTGCAACTCCATATAAAGAAATGAAATGATCTTTCAGACAAACTACTACTCTTTTTTCATAGTAATTCATTACGTAGCATTATATGGGTGCATGCTAATGGTGCAGAAAACCGGTAGATCCCAGCATAGGATTGCTCATGGGGCGAAGAACGTGTGTAGAGGATCATAATAGGATACACATGGGACACATATTTACCTAGGTTCAGACCCTAATGGTGAGGTAATACACTACATCATGCATGCCATTGTATTGATGTGTCTCGTATGAGGGGAATATTGTTGGATGCTGACTTGGAGGCCCCTACCTCCCCTTATATAGTGATGGAAATATGCCCTAGAGGCAATAATAAAATTGTTATTATTTTATATTTCCTTATTCATGATAAAGGTTTATTATTCATGCTAGAATTGAATTGACCGAAAACCTAAATACATGTGTGAATACATAAACAAATAACATGTCCCTAATAAGCCTCTACTAGACTAGCTCGTTAATCAAAGATGGTTAAGGTTTCCTAACCATAGACATGAGTTGTCATTTGATGATGGGATCACATCATTGTGAGAATGATGTGATGGACAAGACCCATTTGTTAGCTTACACTAAAAAAAGGCACATTCGTGAAATTTTGGTACAGACAAAAAAAAATCTGTCATGCTTATGACACTTCTATGATGATAATTGTGACAAAACCCGGTATCATCATAGATGTGGTGGGCTCCTACTTCCATGACAAAAAATCATGATAGAAAATGGGTTTTTCGTCCTGGGCGGGCCGGAGACGCAGATGCATGACATTCTTTGGGCCGTCCATGACAGAAAAAAACGTGGTAGAAGCGATGGCGAGGAAAATATCGGGGAGTTCCCGGTTACGGTAGGTTGGTCGGGGTTGAGCGATGCACGGAGGTTTGCGCGTTTCTCTCGTACACGTACGCGCGTGTGTATGAGGCGTTGCGCTCTAACTGAACCCGAGCGAGGAGTTGGGCTCTAACTGAACCCGAGCGATTGCACTAGCTATGTTACTAAACCCGAGGGATCGATCCCTTGCTGTTAACTGAACCCGCGTGATTCCTTCGCTACTACTGCTAACTAAAGCCGATCAATGTTGCCTTTGGATGAACAATGAGCGTTGTTGGCGGGTTTGGATGAACAGTTCCCGGTGGGGGGGGGGGTGGATGAACAGGACCCCCTCGTAGTAGAGGCCGTTGCCGCTGGATGAACAGGACCTCAATCGATCGAGCCGGTTGGGTGGATGAACAGGACCCATGGAGGGCTGGATAAACAGTAACTTGTGGAGGGGTGGTTGAACAGGACCCCATGGAGAGGGGTGGTTGAACATGACCATGTGGAGAGGGCTGGTTGAACAATAGCTGGTGGAGGAGCGGTGGAGGCTGGATGAACAGGAGTCCGTGGATGAACAGTCGCAGGTGGAGGCTGGAGGAGGTCGATGGTGGAGATGAACAGTATCCTGTGGAGTCCCGTTTTGCGGTACGCCACACCCCTCCCGATGAACATGACCCCCGTTTCGACTGTAGCGCTCCAACACAAATCTGTTTCCTCTGTTTTGCGGTACGCCACACCCCTCCCGATCAACAGGACCCCATTTCAACCGTAGGAGGTCCAAGAGAAGTTTGTTTCCTCTGTTTTGCGGTACGCCAGACCCCTCTCGATGAACATGATCCCATTTTCGCCAGGCCTCGTTTCGATTGGCTGTTCCGTCCAAGCCGGTTGGCTCCTCCCGATGAACATGACGACGACGCAGTTTCTCCATTCCGACCCAGCCATGTACACGAGCCCTGGCCGTACGTATGCGCGAGTAGGCCTTCGAGACCCTCCCCCCGTATGTACGTACGTGACCGTATTTACTTTCTTGCATCCTGGCCACTGTACGTACGTGTACACGATATTAACAGGACTGCATGACATGCTACGTGCGCGCCTCTACTACGACACGTGCGCGCCTCTACTACGACACGTGCCCTTCCTTACACGGCCACGGTTCATCACTGCAGCCTGCAGACAGACCGATCGACCAGTATGTACGTACACGTTCGCGACTAGAATGACAACACTATGTACACTTCGACCAGGTGGGTCCCGACTGTCAGGCACTTCCTTGCATGCAAACATGTAGCTGGTGGGTCCCAGCAGTCAGGGGGCGAATCATTTTTTACCATAATATGGACGCACTTCCTTTGCGTGCGAAGATGTAGCTGATGGGTCCCAACAGTCAGGGGGAAAACTTTTTTTGCGAAATACGGTGCCCCGTCTGGTTGGTCCCTGTTGTCAGGTGGAGGAATCATTATTTTCCGCGTAATAAGGAGGTAATTTCTTGCTGCGGCCATGGACCCAGCTGTCAGCCTCTCCACGTATAGTACTCTTCCGATGGAAGTCATTCCTTGACCACGTTGACCACGCTATGCCGAGAGCACCAAGGCGGTGGACGACGACGAGGCCTAGGAAGGGGACGACGTGGAGCCGGGGAAGACGTGTTAGTGGATGCCCACGCGTAGAGGAGTGCGAGGGTTCACTGGTCCGGCTGCGGTTTGAGACTACCGTCGCCGCAGGGCCTCGCCAGCGGTGGAAATAGTAGGGGGCGGTGAGGCCTCCACGGCAGCACAGCCAGCCATGGGAGGCAGGAGCACGCGGCACGACTGACGCTGCTTTGGGCGGTTGGAGCAAGAAGACCAGAGGTTGAAGAAGCACTACGGCCGTTGGATGGACATCGTACGGTCACTAGAGGTAGAATCGTTCATATTGACTAAGTTGACAAAGCCCTCCGTCCCTGTCAACTTAGTAGGCCCACAAGTCAGCCTCCCACTATGCCGGGTCCCAGCTAGCATGGGGAGTATTCATTTTTCTATGCGTAATAAGGAAGCACTTCCTTGCATGCGAAGATATAGCTGGCGGGTCCGAGCTGTCAGCGGGGGGAGAGGGGTGGCATTTTTTGCGAAATACAGAGGCCCTTCCGGTGGGTCCCAGTTGTCAGGTGGAGGCATCATTATTTTGCGCGTAATAAGGAGGCATTTTCTTATGTGCGGCCGTGGACCCAGCTGTCAGCCTCTCCATGTACCGTCCACTTCTGATGGATGTCGTTTGTTGACCACGCTACGCCGAGAGCACCAGGGTGGTGGGCGATGGTGAGGCCTAGGAAGGGAACGACACGGAGCCGGGGACGACGTGATAGTGGATGCCCAAGCTGAGGGGAGTATGAACGCTGACTGGTCGGTTGCGGGGTAAGGCTGACGTCGTTGGAAAATAACAGGATGTGCGTGTGGGTAGAGGGATGGCCTGGCAGCAGCACAACCGGCCATGGGAGGAGGGAGCAGGCAGTCCCGCCGGCGCTGGTTTAGGCGGCTGGAGCAAGAAGATCAGAGATTGAAGAAGCACGGTGGCCGTTGGATGGACATCCGACAGTCACTGCTCTGTGTTGACTAAGTTGACAAAGCCTTGCATATGCGTCAATTTTTTTTAAAAAATTATATCAAAATAAAATTCAAAAAACAATTCTTCGCAAAAAAAAGAATGAAATTTAAAATCTTAACTAGCAAGATGCCCGTGCGTTGCACGGAACATGAAGATGCATTTGTATGAGTAGTTTATCTTGTGGGAGAAAAGACAATATTTTAATGTAATTGCCAGTTGGCTTTGGTTTTTTTAAGAGTAGAGAGTAGAGAAATCCAAAAAAAAAATGTAATTGTCGGTCGGCTTTGGTTTAAAAATTTACATCTCATTTCTTACAACTTATAGCCCATTTTCTGGGGAAGCCCATTTCTTACTATTTATATCCCTCCTCGTCTTGAAAGATTTGCAGCCCAGCAGGGCTGAGAAAAGCAAGTAGGCTCCGGTTTTGGTATTCTCAAAAAAAAATTTGGGCTAGTCATTTTCAGAAAGAAAAAAGATATCAACTAGGCTCGTCATGTGCTTAAATAAAAGCGTAAGCGTGGGCTAGACGGGCCACATCCCCCACACAACGCGCAGTTGAGCTCCATCTAGAACTAAAAAACAACTGGGCGAGCTGTTGAGTCCCTGGTGTTATCCGCTCGTTGTGTAATTTTCTCGTTTATTAACTACATTGACAATGGTGTGGGACCTAGTTGTCAAACAATTAGGAGGAAGTATTTTTTGGCTTGTAATAATGATGCACCTGCTTGCGTAATGCAATGACCCTGGTGGGTCCCTACTGTCAGCCTCTCCACGTACAGTCATCTCCTGATTCCTCTTGGTTGTTGACCATGTTGATAACGCCAGACGGCGGCTGGCACAGCGAGCGAACCAAGGCGGAGAACAACGGCGAGGCCTCGGACGGGAACGAACAGCGACCGTGGAAGATGTGGTAGTGTAGTGGCAGGTGGAGGGGAGTACGAGGACAACAACATGCAACTCAAGCTTGCAAACGGTACAAAAAGCCCGAGGAATAATTGTTCATCAAATTTTTAGACAAAACCCAGATTGAACATGGCACTAACATCTAACCCAAGTACTCTTTTTCGCAGTCACAAACAATTGGATCGGTCCGATCCATAAAATCAACATCCCGTGCAAAAAAAAATCAGGATGACTACAACTTGTTGTAAATAGAAGCCGAGCACGTTTAGAAGCCCATTTGTCCACCTGCAACTTCTTTTTTTGCTGTTCAACATGTCCGTCCGTGAGAAATCTCTTGCGGTAAAACTTAAGCCTCATGGACAATAGTAACCTCGCATTCAACAGGAAGAATGTGACAAAGCTTCTGTTTGCCTGGTTGGATGCATATCATTCCATGTTTTTCTCCATGTGGTTGCAGTACCTAAGTAGACACGGAGATTTGAAAACAGTTAAGGTCCGAAAAAAGAGTATGTCGAAAGAGCAACAGTTGAATGGTTAATTCTAGTACAATATATACGTCCTTTCAATGTGCATGAAACCATCACCTTTATATATAAATTCTCCAGAGACCGAAAGCATCGCAGCAAGCCAGTAATTATGTTCAGATCATAACTAAACATTTTGATATATAAGATCTTGACATAATCCAGCAGCATTGATAGGCTATCCATGGACAAACTCTTCATTGAGCATATAACATAATATTAGTACCCAAAGTGTACTCCAAGATGATATAAAACTTATGCGCACAAATGAAAAATGCAGCTTACGATTACAAATGTGTAGATGATAATATACGGTAACTGAAAAAGTGAGGAACCAAACACCAACTTGTTGTGATCATCAAACGGAGCACTAATTAGACCCAAGGTCTCTAGTTTGGGTGCAGAGATGACAGTTATTTGCGAAGGTTTATAACAATCATCAAGGAGCAACCTTTGAAGTGAAGAGGCATCTTCAATGATGAGCTGTTGTCCTTCAAAACAAATTCCAATGTTTTAAGGTGAGGCGACTTTATTTGGAGACAACTGATAGGGATTTCTATTCCCAAAACAATCAGGAAGCACTCCAGGGCAGGGCAACTGGAGTGGATGATGTTGTGCAGTGAGGCCTCCGACAGATAAACCACCACAAGCAGAAGTTTCTTTTAGCAGTGGGAGTCAAAGCATTTATACCAGATCGTATGGTAGATGGCACCGGGCAAAGGTGGCGGTGTGGAGAGAGGAGGAAAACCGCGAGATGGATAACAGTGGTGTGGGCACGAATTCTTGGTGTGTTTGTGGTATGAAACTTTCGTGGTAATGGTAGAACTCAAACTGCTGGAGCTTTCCGAATTCAGGGGATGTCTGCCAAGCGTCCACCGTGCCGGGTATGGACAGCAGGTAGCGTGTCGGGATGCAGAGGCGTTGAACGGGGCCCTGCTGGTAAGAGGAGATGGTGGCTCTGAGGAGATCAAATTCAAGAAGGACAGATATCTGACGACAGTCGAGATTGAGGGGCGCGGTGCGCCACAGAGGGCGCCACCGAGTTGAGAGGACTTGTGTGCGGCAGTAATCCTTGGTGAGGAGAAGCGAGATGATCTCCTCAAGGATGACGTCCGGGAGATCGTTGATGCGGTCCACCGAAGATTCTACCGGTTCCTCAGATGGGGGGGGGGGCTCGCCGCTTCTCCCCGCGCTGTCGGGTGCGGGATCTATGTAGGATCGAAAGTATGTCTAGAGGGGATGATTAGACTACTTGACTAAATAAAAATCTAGCCTTTTCCAAATTTTAATTCTTGGCAGATTTTAGCAACATATCACAAGTCAAGCAACCATCCTACACATGCAATTCTAAGAGTGTAGCGGCGGAAAGTAACACAATTGCATATGAAGGTAAATGGAGGAGTTTAGAGGGAGCAAACGCAAGTGAAGACAACGATGTTTTTTGTCTTGTTTCCGAGAGGGCTCCACCCACGAAGGGTCCACGAAGAAGCAACCTTGTCTATCCCACCATGCCCATCGCCCACGAAGGACTTGTCTCACTATCGGTAGATCTTCACGAAGTAGGCGATCTCCTTGCCCTTACAAACTCCTCGGTTCAACTCCACAATCTTGTTGGAGGCTCCCAAGTGACACCTAACCAATCTAGGAGACACCACTCTCCAAAAGATAATAGACGGTGTGTTGATGATGAACTCCTTTCTCAAATGCTTCAAATGATAGTCTCCCCAACACTCAAATAGCTCCTCACAGATTTGAATATGGTGCAAGAAGGATTTGAGTGGAAAGTGTAAGGGCATATCTCTCCCTAAGTAGTTTTGGTGATTGATGACAATGCATTTGCGGACTAATCGTGTGCACTGAGCTTTTCAGATATATCTCACCTAGGCACAAGACGATTAAGTGCCCCTCGGAACCTATGGAAGACGGTGTTTCCTTTTTGTTTGTTTTCGGTGGAATTGAGTCATAGGAAAGTCGTACTATTAAGAGGGGGTCCGCTTCGGAAAGGATTGGGTGGAATCAACACGTACACGTCTACTCATTCGCACCAGCTTTCCTTTGCTTCTCTGGAGCTCCGGCTGTTTTTCTTGTTGGTACAAAAACAGTGGCATCCTACTACTACCACTGCTTGACATGCGGTAGTACCGCTCATAGTATGCGGTAGTACCACACGGACACACGGTAGTACCGCTTCAGAGGTGCGGTAGTACCGTATCGTGGACACGGTAGTACCGTGTAACCGGCTCAGCGTCATAACTAGTACGATAGTAGGCGCGGAAGCAATTTTTTACTTCCGCGTCCTACGCGGTAGTACCGCTTCGAGCAAGTGGTAGTACCGTGTCGAGTTTTTGCAACGACCCTAAATCTGCGGATGTATTTTATTTAGTCCGCGCTTCTCCTCGGCCAGTCTAACCCTGCCTTGCGGTAGTACTGCAAGGACGTGCGCTAGTACCGCTCCGGCAGTACTACCGCCCGGTGCTTTAACACAACAGGGCTAGTACTGGCTTGTACTGCACCACCGGTAGTACCGCAACCAGAGCGGTAGTATCGCTGGGCCGAGCGGTAGTACCGCAACTTATGTGCGGTAGTACCGCAACTTATGTGCGGTAGTACCGCGCTCTGCGGGCAGATTTGTGGGATAACGGTTGGATATGTTCTCCCACTATATATAGGGAGTCTTCTTCTCCAAGAAGACTCACCTCTTCCTCCCCAAAGCTCCATTGTTGCTCAAAGCTCCATTTCTGCCCGATCTCTCTCCCTAGCCAATCAAACTTGTTGATTTCCTCGGGATTGCTTGAGAAGGCATCGATCTACACTTCCACCAAGAGATATTTGATTCCCCCCAATAATCCCTTGCGGATCTTGTTACTCTTGGGTGTTTGAGCACCCTAGACGGTTGAGGTCACCTCGGAGCCATATTCCATTGTGGTGAAGCTTCGTGGTGTCGTTGGGAGCCTCCAACTCGGTTGTGGAGATTGCCCCAACCTTGTTTGTAAAGGTTCGGTTGCCGCCTTCAAGGGCACCACTAGTGGAATCACGGCACCTTGCATTGTGTGAGGGCGTGAGGAGAATACGGTGGCCCTAGTGGCTTCTTGGGGAGCATTGTGTCTCCACACCGCTCCAATGGAGACGTACTTCCTCTCAAAGGGAAGGAACTTCGGTAACACATCCTCGTCTTCACCGGCTCCACTTGTGGTTATTTCTTTCCTTTACTTGTGCAAACTTTCCTTGTTTGCCTTAGCTAGCTTGCTTGTGAGGTTGTTATCTTTGCTTCCTATAAGTTGTCATCCTAGTTGCATATCTAGACAACTTACTTTGTTGCTTAATTTAAATTGGTTAAGAAAAGCTAAAATTGTTAGTTGCCTATTCACCCCCCTCTAGTCAACCATATCGATCCTTTCAATTGGTATCAGAGCCTCGTCTCTTTATAAGGACTTTATTGTCCAAAGAGTATGGGTGACAACGTAGTCGAGACGGAGGGACACTCCGGTGGAACTCCGTCCTTGCCTACGTCCGATGGGGGAGCCTCGGTCTCTCGTGAGGAGTTCAATGTGGCGATGGTCACATTGAAAGAATCACTAGCGACCGAGGTCAAATGCATGTTTAAGGAATTGCTTGAGGGACTTAAATTATCCACCACACTGTTGGAAGTGGTTTGTCCCGCTACCAACGTGTCGGAGGCTACTCCCGACAAGGGATAAGCTAGTAGTGAGCAAGCCCGATTACTAAGAATGGGAGTGAGATTTTTGCCCACTCCGCTCCTCCTACCCACTATGAAGGACCCGTTCCTACTCCGCATTTAAATTCCGTTGGTCCTCCTCCTAAGTTTGTGAAATTTTTTGATTTTGCTACTTGGATGTTTCGCTTTAGACGTCACTTAAATCATTGTTCTACTAATCTTTGGAGAATAATTGAGCAAGGTTTCTACCCACATGATCCCGACAACTTAACTCCGAGAGAAGCTGCATATCATCAATTCAACGAGTCCGTTCTTTGCATACTTCAAGATGCTATCCCACCCGAAGACATTGCACACTTTTGACCCTTCACCATGGCCAAGGAAGCATGGGAGCATGTTGGTTCCATGTACAAGGGAAGCGCAAGCATTGAACGCTCAAACTATGAAGTTGTGCAAGATGAAGCCGATGAGTTTGCTATGATCGAAGATGAAGATCCCCGTGAACTTTATCGGAGATTAACCACTCTCGCGGTTTCACTTCGAGATCATGGGAGCAAGGACACAGATGACAATTGGATCAAGCGCAAGTTTCTCAAGGCCATGATGCCTTACCACAAGGCCATGTCCTCCGTCATTCGCCAAAGACCGGACTACCACACTTTGTCATCAAGTGAAGTATTGGATGAGTTCGTTGCCATGAGGATCTTGGACAAGACCGTCGACAATGCGGTTTTAAGAGCTCAACAATCAAGAAGCCTAACCTTGCCTTGAAGGCCAAGGCTTGTGTGGAAGAAGAGGAGGAGGAGGAGGATGACGATGAGTGTTGCCTAGAGGACACCAAATATGCCTATCATGAGCACATGTCTCTTGCATCACGGTAATTTTGGGGCAACAAGAAGAACTCAAGGCCCAACTTCAACAAGAACAACTCAAGTGGCAACATGGGCAAGCAACGAGTGAGGACGTGCTTCAAATGTGGGAATGTGAGCCACTTTGTTGTAGATTGCCCATATGAGAAAAGAGAAGAATATGGAGGCAAGCTTATCCGGAAGGACAAGGCCAAGTCTTATCCCAACAAGAACAACCTCAACAAGAAGACCCCTCCTAAAGGGTTGGTGGCCCAAGAAGAATATGTTGAGGATGATGATGATGATGAAGATGATGAGGTGGTCACCATGGCTACAATTGCTATTGCTACTACTCCACGCTCATCTCTCTTCGACTCACCAAATGAGAACATCACCGCCAAGTGTCTCATGGCTAAGGCCACCAACAAGGTAACTCCCAACATCAACACTACCATCACCTCTAATCCTTCATTGACGGATTGTATTGATGAGAGTGAGGGGGCAGAGGAGGAAAATAATGAATTTGAGTTGTTTATGAGCAAACTCAAGGGCAAACCCAAGAAGCACTTCGTTGCTCTCTTGGAACAACTCGGTGAGGCCAATGACATGATCGAGGCTCACGAGGAGACCATTTCTAAAATGGAGGGACATAGTCGACACTATGCCGATGAGATATCGGATCTCTCTAATGCTCTAGAGGAAGAGGTCTTCGTTTGGCTCTTGAGGAGTCACACAATGATGATCATGCTAAATTAAAGAAAGATCTCGATCATGCTTTAGTTGTCTCTCGTATGATTAATTCCGAGAAGGCAAAACTTGTGGTTGACCATGCTAGACAAGGCTCACAAGGCTCACAAGGCCTTGAAAAGTGTACATGCTTCTCTCAAAGAGTCTCATGATCAACTCCAAGTTTCGCTAACCAAGGAGAAATCTATCTTTCCTCGCATGGTGTTGATTGATAATGCAAATGCTACTAACCCATGTTGCGAGCATGTGCATCTTGTTGAAGAGAATGCCAAGTTGAAGAAGCAACTTGAGAAAGGCCTTGTGACATGTATACAAGGTGAGAAGAACCTCAACGATCTTTTGAGCAATCAAAAGGAGGTTGTGGCAAAGGAAGGAATTGGGTTTGCTCCCAAGCCCAAGAAGAAGAAGAATGACAAGACCAAGCAACCTCCTCCTCTCAAACAAACCTTTGTGAAAGAGGGAGAGGATGCTTCTAAGAAGAAGAACAATGTGAAAAGTGGTGGAGTCAAGAAAAACCCCACCATGCCATCAAACATCGCCGGCGACTTTAATCCTTCATATGTTTTTTGTCGTGCTAGTGATGGTCATGTCTTTGCTAAATTTGTTGGTTCTTCTTATGAGTATATTGAATGGTCTATTTGGGTTCCTAAGACCCTTGT
Organism: Secale cereale; assembly: GCA_902687465.1. Lineage (NCBI taxonomy): Eukaryota > Viridiplantae > Streptophyta > Magnoliopsida > Poales > Poaceae > Secale > Secale cereale. The sequence continues at coordinate 738,789,562 of LR738711.1, forward strand.
TACTAACCTTAAAGGACCCATTACCAAATGGGTACCTAAATCCAAGCATTGATCTCATGTAGGAGTTTGCTTCCGGTGGGGTATCATGGTTGCTCGATAGTGGAGCCACAAATCATATGACCGGAAGCAAAGACTTGGTGGTGGACATGCATCAAGGTTCATCCATGGCCACCAACGTCTAATGGGGTGATGCTTCATCTTCTAAGGTATTGGGGCTTGGCAAGGTTGTTGTTTCTCATGATCTCACGATCGAGAAAGTCATGCTTGTTGAGTTCCTTGCATACAACTTACTTTCTGTTCGTCAACTTGCACTCATGGGATTTGCCACATTCTTTGATATTGATACCGTGGCCCTCTTGTGGAGCAAGACTCTTAAAGTAGCCTATGTTGGACATGTAGAGAACGGTCTCTATGTGGTTAACTTCTCGGAGCAACCCACTAAGACCGCGACATGCCTAATGGCTAAAGTTGACGTGGGATGGCTTTGGCATCACCGGTTAGCCCATGTCAATATGAGATCTTTGCAAAGTCTTCTCAAGGGGGACCATGTCCACGGACTAACAAATGTTAGCTTTGCCAAAGATCGTGCTTGCAGTGCTTCTATTGAAGGAAAGTTACATGAGACGGCTCACCCTCCCACGACTATCATCTACTCAAAAAGAACATTAGAGCTCCTTCACATGGATCTCTTTGGGCCTCCATCCTTTGATAGTCTTGGGGGCAGAAAATATTGCTTGGTGATTGTAGATGATTATTCAAGATACACATGGGTATATTTCTTCAAGAAGAAGAGTGAGACCCAACAAACCGTCATCAACTTTGCAAATGAAGCTCAACGTCGACATGATGCAAAGATTTTGATGATCCGAAGTGACAATGGCACCGAGTTCAAGAACTACACCTTAGATGAGTTTCTTAGTGATGAGGGGATCAAACATCAATATGCCACACCTTATAACCTTCAACAAAATGGTGTAGCGGAGAGAAAGAATCAGACATTGATGGACGCGGTAAGGACCATGATGACAGAATTCAAGTCTCCATACAACTTTTGGGCCGAAGCCATCAACATCGCGTGTCATGCATCCAATCGGCTCTATCTCCGCAAAGGCTTGAACAAGACTCCATATGATATTCTTACTGGTAACAAGCCCAATCTCAAGTACTTCTGGGTGTTCGGGTGTAAGTGTTTCATCCTCAAGAAAGGTGCTCCTTTGTCTAAATTTGAGTCTAGAGCTCATGAGGGCATATTTGTTGGTTATGCGACAAACTCTCATGCTTACCGTGTCCTCAACAAGTCCAATGGGCTCATTGAGCAGACGTGTAACGTAGAGTTTGATGAGAATAACGGCTCCCAAGTGGAGCAAAGTGGTACTTGTGATGTAGGTGATGAAATTCCTCCTCAAGCCATAAGAAGAATGGGTGTTGGATATATCCTACCCGTTGAGGAACCCCTTGTGGCCGAAGGAGAAGGACAATGTTCCACACAAGTGGAACCATCATCAACCCAAGACCCACACGCTTCCGAAGAACAAAGTGAAGGCCCTCAACCGGACGAACAAGGCCAAGTGCAAGATCAATCTCAAGATGGTGGTGAGCCACCAAATGATGCACAAGGCCAAGTTCTCTCCTCTGAGCAAGATCAAGATCAAGAGGAAGCTCAAGATCAAGAACAAGCTCTTGACGTCGCTCAAGATGACCAACTCAATGCTCCTTAATTATCACTTGAAGAGCAATTGGAGCGTCGTGCTGCAAAAATTGCCTCCAGGCTTGCTTCTAGAGAACATCACATGGAGAATATTCTTGGAAGCATCACAAAGGGGGTAAGCACTCGTAGACAATTAGCAAACTATTGTGCTCATCAAGCTTTTGTCTCTTGTGTTGAACCTCAAAAGGTCTATGAGGCGCTCGAAGACCCTGATTGGCTTAATGCCATGCATGAAGAACTCCACAACTTCGAGTGCAACAAAGTGTGGCGTTTGGTGCCGAGGCCAAAGGGGAACCATAATATCATTGGAACCAAGTGGATCTTTAAGAACAAGCAGGATGCTCATGGCATTGTCATTCGCAACAAGGCGCGTTTGGTGGCTCAAGGCTACTCCCAAGTCGAGGGTATCGACTACGGTGAAACCTTTTCCCCCGTTGCTCGCCTTGAATCTATCAGTTTGTTGCTTGCCTATGCTTCTCATCATAACTTTAAGTTGCAACAAATGGATGTGAAAAGTGCATTTCTTAATGGTCCTATTAATGAGTTGGTGTATGTCAAACAACCCCCGGGGTTTGAGGATCCTAAGTTCCCCAATCACGTGTATCAACTTGATAAGGCACTCTATGGCCTTACACAAGCCCCACGTGCGTGGTATGAGCATCTTACCGAGTTGTTGCAAGATCTTGGGTTTGAAATTGGGAAAATTGACCCCACTCTTTTTACTAAGAAGGTCAAAGAGGAGTTGTTTGTCTGCCAACTATATGTTGATGATATTATCTTTGGTTCACCTAACAAAGCTTTCAATGATAAGTTTGCCACACTCATGACCACACATTTTGAGATGTCCATGATGGGAGAGTTGAAGTACTTCCTTGGGTTTGAGATTAAGCAAAGAAGAGAAGGAATCTTCATCAAACAAGCCAAGTACACTCAAGACATGCTCAAGAGGTTTAATCTAAGTGATGTCAAACCGGCTACTACTCCAATGCCAACCAAGTGCCAACTTGACATTGATCCTAATGGTAAAGCGGTGGATCAAAAGGTATATCGTTCTATGATTGGTTCCTTGCTTTACCTTTGTGCATCTAGACCGGATATTATGTTTAGTGTGGGAATCTGTGCACGGTTTCAAGCTTCACCTAAGGAAAGTCACTTTGTGGCAGTCAAGCAAATCTTTCGATATTTGGCTCATACCCCAAACTTTGGCTTATGGTACCCAAGAGGAGCAAACTTCAACCTTGTAGGTTTCTCTGATTCGGATTGGGCGGGAGACAAAGTGAATAGGAAGTCCACTTCCGGACGGTGCCAATTCCTTGGTTGCTCTCTGGTAAGTTGGTCTTCCAAGAAGCAAAGTTGCGTGTCCCTCTCGTCCACCGAAGCAGAGTATGTGGCAGCTGGCATTTGTTGTGCTCAACTTCTATGGATGAGGCAAACTTTAAAGGATTACGATGTCACTTGTGACAAAGTGCCTCTTTGGTGTGACAATGAAAGTGCCATCAATATTTCTCTCAAGCCGGTGCAACATTTCAAGACGAAGCATATTGAGATTCGGTATCACTTCATCCGGGATCATATTCGGCGAGGAGAAATCAAGCTTCACTATGTCAACACTCATGATAACTTTGCAGATATCTTCACGAAGCCATTGGATGAAGCAAGATTTCGCGAGTTAAGGCATGAGCTGAATATCATATATTTGAGCAATGTGGCTTGAAACCTTGCACACACTCCTCCCACTCAATACATTTATCTTGCCTAGATGTAGGCATGGACATAGGGGGAGTATTGTGCTCTCAATGAACTCTTCCTCCTCCCATTATGCATAAATCGATCAAGTCTTTATTATTTGCCATGTTAAATGGTATGAGTGCTTCAAGACGAGTGTTGGTCATGGGCCCAAGGATAGTTCTTCGCGGTGCCATACCAAATAGCTCAAACATAGGTGGCTTCGGCCACCGACCTCCTTCAAGGAGGAGTGTCTCGTGAGTTGACTCAGTTGTTTGTTGTTTTCTCTTTCCGTTTGTCGTTTGTGTGCTTTCTTGCCCGTCTTTGCATTGCATAAGCCCTCTTGTCATTCCTGCTTTTTCTTGAGGGAGCGGTACTACCGTGAACTGTCACGGTACTACCGCAAAGAGAACTGCGGTACTACCGCAACCAACACAGCAGTAATTTTTTACTGTCACTGCAAGAGCGGTACTACCGCCCAGCGTGCGGTACTTCTGCCCGGGCGGTACTACCGTGATGATTGCGGTACTACCGCTTTTATTCGGACGACTGGGGGTTATAAACGGGCAGGGGGAGTTCTAACTTCCGCATACCCATTCATCTCGTCTCCCCCACGTCTCTCTCTCTCTCTCTCTCTCTCTCTCTCTCTCTCTCTCTCTCTCTCTCTCTCTCAAGAACGACGTCGGAGGACCTCGCCGGATCTCCGTCCGCGGCCACTCTCCTCGCATTCTGACCAAAGGGATCGTTCCCCTCCTCGACCTCTTGCCATGGATGAAGGTTTCTCCCCAAAATCCCCACTTCTTTTTGCCCGTTTGTTGTTTCTAGGTTTTGGAGAGATGCATGTTGATTTTGTGGTCTTTGTGGCCTTGTCCATGGAAGATTAGGATATAGGAGAGTTGTTGTGGAGTATAAATGCTAGTAAGTATGTTGCTGCCAAGTTGTTATGATCAGTCGTAGCACCGTTCGCCCGTTCTTCGCGTTCTTGTTCAGATCCGCTTTCGGATCTGACCCCACGCGGTACTAATGCTGGCTGACCGCGGTACTACCGCCCTGACTCATAACGGTACTACCGCCCTACGGAGCGGTACTACCGTGATGAAAGCGGAAGTAATTTTTTAGTATCGTGTCTTGTGCGGTACTACCGCAACACTTTAGTGCGGTACTACCGCCCCCTAGGCGGCACTAAAAATTTACTTTCTCAAACTCTGACCAGTACTACCGCTTGGTTCATACCTACTTCGTAGCCCATACATATTATCCTTTCTACATGCTTCATGTGCTTTTTGTGGCTTTTGCATTGATTCTCTTTGTTTTCTTTCGTGGTTTTGTGTTTGTTTCTTAGGTGGTGGCTCCGCTTCCAATGTCCGTCGCACAAATCCCAGCTATGACACCGGGTCCAAGCGTCTGCGCACCCAAAGTGATGTTCCTGAGGGCTCCAATGGCCCTCAATGCAGAACCAAGACCACCGCCACCAAGAACAAGGAACCAACTATGACCATGGAGGAGATACCAACTAATGAGTTCATCACAAGGAGGAGACCAACCCATATGCAGATCCCCGGGCCCAGTTCCATGGAGATGAACTGTTTAGGACCAAGTAGCAATATCGTATCTACACAGAGGTACTCAAGAGCAAGCACAACCTGTATGTGGATGCACATTGGATTGACATGACCCACATGCGGAAGGAGGAGCACCGGGCCTACTTTGCTGAGGCTCTAGATCTTGTGGAGTAGTTTGGCATTGAGTACATCATGACATTTCAGATGGACTTTGACCCAGAGGTTGTGGCACAGTTCTATGCTTCGGTGCACTTCCATCCCAAGGAGGAACGCAACTTGACTTAGATGACAAATGGACATAAGCATGGAAGGACTATGGATCTGCTTCAGGTTGCTGACGAGGGGATCCACACTCTTGTTGGAGCTCGCCCTCATGCCAACGAAGAATCTGCCAACAAGGACCGGCTGCTGCCTTTTTATGTGGAGAAGACTCTTGCTAGTGGCAAGAAGACTTGGGTGATGAACCCCTTTCTGGATATCATGCATATGATCTTCCGCAACACCTTGTTTCCTCGCATTGGGGACAAGGACAAGGTACATGCATACCTCGTGGACATGTTGCTGATGTGTGAGGAGGCCCGCAGTGCTCAGAGTCAACCACTTGATATCTCACATATCATGTGGTGTGAGCTCCGCTTTGCGATTTTCTCTCGCAAAGTGCCTATCTATGGTCCATTTCTGTTTCTGCTTATCTCCAAGACTTGGGAGGAGCTTTACTCTGATGAGGAGTTTGAGGTCCCGCAGTGGATTCGTCATGAGCCTATCAGACTTCGCATCAAGAGTCGTTGGGCTAACACCACTACCCGTGCAGAGGCTGTTGCAGGTCAGATGGATGAAGATGAGGAGCCAGTGGAGGAGGAGGCAGCTGAGGACAGTTCTGGAGGATATGCTCCTCCCTCGTCTGAGCCCTCGTGGTCTAAGAAGCTGAAGAGGAAGATGAAGGCTTTGTTTTGTATGCAGGCAAAGGGGTAGTATAAGGCTCATGTGACTCACAAGCAATCTCGCCAGCGTGACAACAAGATAATGAAGATCTTTGGTGAGGAACCGTCTGATGGGTCAAAGGAGATCATCTCTCCAGAGGCTAAGTGGATTGCCAAACAGGGCTACACGTGGTCTGACTCTGAGGAGGGGCAGCAGGAGTCTGACGACGGAGCACGTGACGACTAAGTTCTTCCGCCCGAGCTACCACCTGTCTTAGGTGTCCTCTTTCCCTTTGTGGTGTCTTGATGCCAAAGGGGGAGAGAGTGTTAGGATTTGCGTCTTGTGCTTGTGCCGTGTTTTTTTGCATTTCGTTGGTCGAACCTTGTCTGCTTGCTTATGTTTGTGTCGTGTGTGTGAGACCTTCATATGGTGTGAGGCATATGCTCCCTTCTCGTTATTATGTCTATGCTATCTGTTAGGTTGTGAGCAGTAGCTTCACTTGCCCTTTATATGTGCTCACCTTATCCTCCTTACATCCATGTGCAGAATCTTATTCTTTGTTGCAAGGAGTATATTGTTTGTAGAATATAGGGGGAGTTTTGATCCTAGTATGTGTGATGTGCAGTCCAAAGCACCTTCTTATGTATGCACACATCTAGGGGGAGCTTACCTATATTCTATAACTTTGTTGGGTTTGATTACTATTCTTATATATCCTTGTGCAAACCCCGTATTGTCATTAATCCACAAAAAAGGGGGAGATTGTAAGGGCATATTTCTCCCTAAGTAGTTTTGGTGATTGATGACAATGCATTTGCGGACTAATCATGTGCACTGAGCTTTTCAGATATATCTCACCTAGGCACAAGACGATTAAGTGCCCCTCGAAACCTATGGAAGACGATGTTTCCTCTTTGTTTCTTTTCGGTGGAATTGAGTCATAGGAAAGCCGTACTATTAAGAGGGGGTCCGCTTTGGAAAGGTTTGGGTGGAATCAACACGTACACGTCTACTCATCCGCACCACCTTTCCTTTGCTTCTCTGGAGCTCCGGCTGTTTTTCTTGTCGGTACAAAAACAGTGGCATCCTACTACTACCACTGCTTGGCATGCGGTAGTACCGCTCATAGTATGCGGTAGTACTGCACGGACACACGGTAGTACCGCTTCAGAGGTGCGGTAGTACCGCACTACGCGGTAGTACCGTACCGTGTGACCGGCCCAGCGTCGTAACTAGTACGGTAGTAGGCGCAGAAGTAATTTTTTACTTCCGCATCCTACGAGGTAGTACCGCTTCGAGCAAGCGGTAGTACTGTGTCGGGTTTTTACAACGACCGTAAATCTGCGGATGTAGCTGCGGATGTATTTTATTTAGTCCGCGCTTCTCCTCGGCCAGTCTAACCCTGCCTTGTGGTAGTACCACAAGGACATGCGGTAGTACCGCTCCGGCAGTACTACCGCCCGTTGCTTTAACACAACAGGGCTAGTACTGGCTTGTACTGCACCAGCGGTAGTACCGCTGGGCCGAGCGGTAGTACCGCAACGTATGTGTGGTAGTACCGCGCTCTACGGGCAGATTTGTGGGATAATGGTTGGATTTGTTCTCCCACTATATATAGGGAGTCTTCTTCTCCAAGAAAACTCACCTCTTCCTCCCCAAAGCTCCATTGTTGCTCAAAGCTCCATTTTCGCCCGATCTCTCTCCCTAGCCAATCAAACTTGTTGATTTCCTCGGGATTGCTTGAGAAGGCATCGATCTACACTTCCACCAAGAGATATTTGATTCCCCCCACTATTCCCTTGCAGATCTTGTTACTCTTGGGTGTTTGAGCACCCTAGACGGTTGAGATCACCTCGGAGCCATATACCATTGTGGTGAAGCTTCGTGGTGTCATTGGGAGCCTCCAATTCGGTTGTGGAGATTGCCCCAACCTTGTTTGTAAAGGTTCGATTGCCGCCTTCAAGGGCACCACTAGTGGAATCACGGCACCTTGCATTGTGTGAGGGCGTGAGGAGAATACGGTGGCCATAGTGGCTTCTTGGGGAGCATTGTGCCTCCACACCGCTCCAACGGAGACGTACTTCCTCTCAAAGGGAAGGAACTTCGGCAACACATCCTCGTCTTCACCGGCTCCACTTGTGGTTATTTGTTTCCTTTACTTGTGCAAGCTTTCCTTGTTTACCTTAGCTAGCTGGCTTGTGAGGTTATTATCTTTGCTTCCTATAAGTTGTCATCCTAGTTGCATATCTAGACAACTTACTTTGTTGCTTAATTTAAATTGGTTAAGAAAAGCTAAAATTGTTAGTTGCCTATTCACCCCCCCTCTAGTCAACCATATCGATCCTTTCAGAAAGCAACTTGGGGAAGGCTAGAGAACAAGATTCATATGGTATGAATGGAATATCTTGACCCCAACACTTGAGTAGGTGGTTCTCTCTCAGAACATGAATGATGGAAGTGTAGGTATGTTCTAATGGCTCTCTCCACGAGTGAAGAGTGGGTGGAGGGGTATATATAGCCTCCACACAAAATCTAACCGTTACACACAATTTACTAAACTCGGTGGGACCGATTCAGAGAACTCAGTCATACCGATTTAGTTCATAATGTGACCGTTAGGTATTTCGGTGGGACCGATATGATCAACTCAGTGGGACCGATTTCATTAGGGTTTGGGCATAACGTAATCTTGGTGGGACCGATTACACAAACTCGGTGAGACCGATTTTGGTAATGAGCACACAGAGAGTTGGTCAGGCAAACTCGGTGGGACCGATTCGCTCATTTCGGTGAGACCGAAATGTTACGAAGAGGCAACAGAGAGTTTGCATTACATACTCGGTGGGACCGATCGCTCATCTCGGTGAGACCGAAATGTTACGAAGGGAAACGGAGAGTTTGCAATCCCATCTCGGTGAGATCGAGATCCCTTTCGGTGAGACCGAAATGACTAGGGTTTCTGGCAATGGCTATGTCAATTGAACTCGGTGGCGCCGGATAGATCTTTTTGGCGGGGCCGAGTTTGACTTTTGGTTTGGGACATATGTGGATGTGGGAAAGTGGTTGAGGGTTTTGGAGCATATCACTAAACATTTTGAGCAAGCAAACCATTATGCAACACCTCATCCCCTTTTAATAGTATTTGCTTTTCCTATGGACTCAATGTGATCTTGGATCACTAAAAAGGAAAATGTAGAGTCTTGAGCTTGAGCCAATCCTTTGTCCTTAGCATTTTGAGGGGTCCACATTCCTAATCCATGCCATGCCAATCATTGAACTTTCCTGAGATATCATCTTGAGATAGCATTAGTTCAATGAGCTATATGTTGTTAGTAATTACCAAAACCACCCGGGGATAGTTGCACTTTCAATCTCCCCCTTTTTTGTAATTCATGACAACATATAGATCAAAGCTTTGACAAATGATAATAAGATTGAAATGCATTGTCGCTATGAGAAGTATGTGATAAACAAGAGCTCCCCCTAAATTTGTGCATTATTTAAAATTTGCGTTTGAATCCAAATGCACAATCGATTAGGATCATGGGTTACTCTTCCATGTCACATACATCTTGGTGGAGCGCTCAAAATTATATACACTAAAACATGCACTCATCACCTAGCAAAGTGAATGATCATATGGAAATATAGAGATAATATCATCGAAGCAAACATTAAGGTAGCATATGATCAAACACATGATCACACAAGTATCTCACACACGGACATAGAGTATGAAACAACCACACAATAAAGTTCAACTAAAAGTAAAAGAGACCAAAGAGGCAAAACACTATCTCTCGAAGCCTATGATCTATACATATTTCTCCCCCTTTGGCAACAAGTTACCAAAAAGTTCAAAAATGCATAGTGCTATGCGTCTCTCAGGCTTGGTCTTCGGGAGGCGGTGTAGATAGAAATCCAAGGATGAAGGCTTCAGACGAAGTAGCTGGAGCTGGTGGAGTGGCTGCTGGAGGTGGCACTGAAGTTGTTGCTGCTGGTGCAGATGTAGTAGCTCTAGTGTCTGGAACTGGCACTGCAGCAGATCTCTGACCTCGAGACACTCGCTGAAATGCATCTGTGGTAGATTGTCCTCCTCTCTCCTCTGCTTCCTCCTGAAGCTTCTCAACTGCAGACTGGATCTCTGTCACCTTTAGGTCAAGATCATAGAACTTAGTTTCAATGATCCTCTCCAAGCTCTCGTGATTCTGAGTCAGGGTGGCCAAGCCCTTCCCAATCCTCATGGTTGCTTGAATCAGATATGCCATTTGATCTTGCTTGGACTTGAGAGTTATTTGAGATGCTTCTTCTGCACTTGGCATCTTGGCAGCTTTCTTTGCTTTGGCTTTCTCTCTCCTATCATGAGCTTGCACTAAAGATGGTTCATTCTCATCCATGACAACCATGTTGTCCTCAAAGTCAGGCACCAGGGGTAGATATTCTCTATCCAATAGATATGTGCCTATGCCCATCTTGGAGTTAATGAGCATCTGGATGTGTGGAGCATACCCACATGATCTCTTCTGATCTGCAGCAGTCCTCTTGATTGTCTCTACAATCAGGCTCATAACTTTGAATTTCTGTGGCACATCAAAAATATGCAGCATGTTGATAGAATTTCCTCTGATCACCTTTGCATCTCCAGATTTAGGCAACAGTGTATGCCTCAAGATTGTGTTGATGGTGGCTAGATGTGACGCCCGAAGACCGGCGTCCTAGAAGATTCCAGATGTTCTGGGTTTCCCGTGTGTTTCTTTTGTGCTTGCTTTATTTATTTGTGCATTACATCATGTCATCATGCCATCATGTCATAAATCTTTTGCTTCTCAACTAAATAAATTGTGTGGATCTTCGATCCATTTAAATTGAGGGAAGAGTGACTACTCTTTATAACATATCCTCCTAATAATTATGGAGCTATTATAATTAATCCATTAATTTGGAATATCCAAACACACTTGCAAAATAATTCCGTGCCTTTCCGCTTCAAGTTTGGTCCCCAAACTTTGTCCATAATTTCTTTCGTCTTTTCCTCGAGCTCCACCAAAATTCTCAACATTTATGGGCATTACACTAGACCAGCCTGCAAGTGATGTACAGATCCAAACTTGTGTGTTTCCAAATCATCATCAGGGATCACCTTGTACATATTTGCCATGGAGTTGTGGTCTTGCTTCTTCTTGGCATAGACATCCAGATCATCCTCATGCTCTTTAGGGGCATTGATTAGCTTGGCACATTCAACAACAGTTGACTCGTACCTTGTACCTTTCAGACATCCATTCAATCCTACCATCAGGATATAAGTGAGACGTGGAGTAGAATTGCATGATGAGTTCATCATTCTACTTGGTCAACTTTTGAGCCACAAACTTGTCAACTCCACATGCTTTGAAGCTCTCATGCACATTTGGGAAATAATCTGCATTATCATCAATGAAGTCCCAGTCCACTCTTCTCATATCACACACATTGGGCTTCTTATCAAGCAGGACTATCTCATAGAAGTCTTTGTTGTTCCTTGGTGTGAAACCTGTAGTCCACAGCAGTCCTTCTCCTTATGGCATATGGATCAGTCTTTCTCCACAACCTGAGACCTGCATCCTTTCTCAGCTTCATGTCTTCAGCAAATAAATGAGCATCATTGTGATCAGGGATCTTGGGCTTCAACTTTCTGAGCACTTGGGCCTCAGCTTCCTCTGCAACTTCGGGCACTGGGCCCTAGTTCTTTTCTGAAGCAAGAATATTTCTTGTGCTCCTCTTGGGTGCAGACTTGGTGGCTTGAGCAATTTTGGGAGCAGTCTTGGGCTTAGAAGGAGCATCCCCAGACTTGATAGCATCTCCCATAAGCTTTTGAGCTTTAGGAGCTGGTGCAGCTACCTCTTCTTCTTTAGCTTCATCCTCATCATCATCCCTCATGGATGGCTTGCCAATCACTCGAGCTGTTGTCTTCCTAGCTCTCTTCTTAGTGCCTCTAGGCTCATCATCCCTAGATTCAAGTGTGAACACCATAGTCTCTTGAGTATAGGCTCTTGCTTTTGACATGGGAATCCTCTTGGCAGGGATCTTCCTTTTCTGTCCTGGCTTAGTTGCCTCAGTTGTGCCATACTCCTTCCTGAGCACTTTCTTCATAGAAGTGGCCTCATCAGCCACAAAGTCCTCATCCTCAGTATCTGAAGTTTTCTTCTTCCTTGACTTGGTAGCAGCCTTTGGAAGGTCACTAGGAGTGCTTCTGCTGCTCTCATAGTAGTTGGAGTTATTGGGACTAGAGCCCTCACTCAAGTTGACTTGCTCCTCTGACCTATTCTGACTATCACTGGCCTCAGACATCTCTGACACTGCAACTGAAAGCTGACCTTGTGAATAGATGTAGATGAGGTAGAGTGGATGAGCATCACAAAGCACATAATTTTTGCAAAACAGATGACAAGAAAAACTTAGTTTTAGTTCTCTAAAAAAAGAATTTCGGAGCTACCGATTTGTTAAACTTGGTGACACCGAAGCAATTCTGGAGGCTGAACTAGTGAACTCGGTTAGACCGAGTCACAGTTCGGTGGCGCCGATATTGCTAGGGTTTCACAGAGAGTTGAACTCGGTCACACCGGTTTGCAACTTTCGGTCAGACCGAAAATCACTTGTGCAATGGCCTAAGCCAAATCGGTGGGACCGATTTCTACAACTCGGTAGGTCCGAGATGAGTTCGGCGGAGACCTAACCCTAAATTTTTCGAATCAAAACTACTTTCTACGGAGTTTTTGTTGGATAGGAAGATCGCATACGTGGAAGAGAACATGGCAATGCAATGTGCTATGAATCGGAGTTAAGGAATAGCTCAAAGAATCAAGTCCATACCCTAAGTCGGCGGTGGACTTGCTACGGCGGCGAAGATTTTCGTTGACGACGGCGGAGTCCAATGGCGGGCGGTCGCTGGCGGCGAGGAGACGATCCGGAGACCCAAAGAGGCACAGCAGGTCACGCGCGGGCTGAAGGGTTTGGAAAGTTGTCCAAAATTTGACCCGTGGGTATATATAACCTGACACTGTCGGTGTGACCGAGTGGAACAACTCGGTGGCACCGAGATGCAAAACTGCTAGCAGTTACTGCAACTCGGTGGGACCAAAAAGTTCAAATCGGTTGCACTGAGATTGAAAACCTAGATCAACTTAGTGAACTCGGTGTGACCGAAGTGGATGATTCGGTCATACCGAGACGCACAAAGAGGTTTTGGATGTTTAAGTCTATGATGAATCGGGGACTCCGAGTGCTCCTCACACAGAGTGGTTCGAATTTGACTTGATCAAGCTTTGTGATGTAGCATGAATAGAGTTTGAGACGAGAAAAGCATAGATAGCTAGAGGGGGTTCTTAGGCATTCCTGTCCATCCATTTGGCAAAAGAAAAGGGCCAAACAATCAAAGCAACAAATGTATGTCCTCGAACGAGAAAAATATGCATTCAACATGCTCACACAATAAGATAGCAAATGAAACATGTGGAAAAGCATGCACAACCATTCTAGCATCTATCAACCAATTGGAGATGACTAGGTCATCTATATATGAGTATATTGACTTAGGAGCCAAACGAGAACATTTGATCATAGGTCATACTCATCGTTTAAGCACGAGTGGGGTTACCACTTTTACATAAAGCATTGTTGTGTTCACATCATTAGAGTTGCTTTAGCTCAATTGTTAGAGTAAAGCTCCCCCTAGATGTGATATCCCCCCTAAGAGGGATGAACTAACCTTGGGTTTTGTCGATGATGACTTCATGTAGGTGTTGAAGATGTAGATGCTCAATGTTGATGTAGATCATTTGGAGCAATCCATTGGAATGAGTTGCACTTTCAATACCTACACGGGTTAGTCCCACAAGGAACAAACAAGGATATCCATAGACATAGAGTGAATTGCACACATGATGATGTCCATGAAAGCATTAGGTTACCTTGTCCCTTGTCTTACCAACAAGAGGGTTTGTGACTCCTTGAAGTAGTGCAAGATATGAGAGTTGTTTGCACTTGTCCTTTGCCAAAATGATATGAGTGAAGTGTGTTGGCGGAGTCACCCTCAAGAACTTTCTAGTTCTTCTTCTTCGGGATCCACATGATCTTGATGGGAATCCTTGGAGTTGTAGTCGTACTTGATGAAGTAGAACTTGATGTAGTCTTGGGAACCCACTTGACCAAGACCTTAGGAGCTTCTTCAAATGCATCACTACAAAAAAATACACTTCCGTGATGATACGTGCTTGTCACAGTAGGTCACGTTTTCTGTCATGCATGTACATCCATGACAAATTTATGACAGAATGAAGATAGTCATACCTGTGCTGTCGTAGAAGTGTTCCATGACATTACGAAAATTATCATCACAGAAGTGTCCACTCCCATGACGGTAAATCGCGTTTAACAGAAGTGCTTTCGTCAAGGGTGACCGACACATGGCATCCACCGTAACGGAACGCCTTTAAGCTATCGGGTCCGGTTTGGATCCGATAACCCGTTAACAGCCCTGACCAATGGGAATTTTCCATGTGTATAATTCTGATTGGCTGACGGAAACATGTGTCAGCTCCGCGTTGGCACATGTGTCACTCATCCAATGGGCGAGATGCGCCTATGATATGTTGACACATGGACCGGCCCAAAAGTGGCCCATTAAGTTTAAATGGGTCGGCCCAACTAAAGGCCCACAAGATTTTGCGGTCCACAATGGGCCAGCCCAGCAAAAGGCCCACAAGATTTTGCGGTCCATAATGGGACAGCCCAACAAAAGGCACACGAGATTTTGCGGTCCATAATGGGCCGCCCAACAAAAGGCCCACGAGATTTTGCGTATCATAATGGGCCGGCCTAGATAAAGGCCCATGAGATTTTGCGGGCCATAATGGGGCGGCCCAGCTAAAGGCCCGCAAGAATTTGCAGACCATAATGGGCCAACCCAACTAAAGGTCCAACATTCTCAGTTAAGGCCCGTACGACTAGTGTCAAATCGGCCCATCAATGGCCTGTCCTAAACTTGTCATCATCGCGACCCATGGTCACTTCTGGCCCGTTAACAGTCGCTAAGTATATGGGCCAAATTACGGCCCGGTGTACGGCCTGTTAAAGGTCCTGCTTCATTTGGGCCCATTTACAGGCCATTGAAACTTTCAGCCCATAAACGACCGTGAAGGATTTGGGTCATATTCGGCCATGTCTGACATTCGGCCTGTTAGAGGCTCACTACAGATTTGGGCCACTTTTGGCCTGTTAACGTCGGACGAAATCCATGGGCCATATGTGGCCCAACGTCACATCGGGCCCATTAACGACCCATATAAAAATGACGATAATCTAGCCCGACCGAACTTCCGGCCTCTTAAAGGCCCGTGTATTAGGTTGGCGCATTTACAGCCCGTCCGAATTTCGACCTGTGAAAGATCTGCATCGTAAATGGGCCCAATCTCACTTTCGGTCTTTTAAAGGCCCATGTTGTTATGGGCTCGAGATATTTACACCTGTAAACGGCCTATCGTTGCCGAGTGCCCAAATTATGTTTAGGCCTGTTAAAGGCCCACTATGGGCACATGCCTACCAGAAAAATATGAAATCTTATGCTGATTTCGGCCCAGATATTTTTAGTGGGCTACATGCAAATTTTGGCCCATAATCATTTTTAGCCCAATTGGAATGGGCCCAATGAATGTTGGCATGTTGACCTCCTACGAAGCTTTCGACCCAATACATTACTAAGATAAACCTACACTATACAAAAATAGCGTCGTAATTATTGCAGCCTTTGGCAGCATCATAAATGTTGTATCACAACAAAAGGCCTGTTGGCATAAAGTTTACAGTCCTTGCAGATAAAAGCACCATCAGATGTATAGAAGCACATATCATTTGACCTGAGTGCTAATGTTTCAGGCTGTAGAATCTTATGGAGCAGCACGATCTTCACCTTTTTCCGCCATTGCTCTTGAACAACGAAGCAAATGTCTGATAGTCTGGTTTCAAAACCATTCATATCTTGACGACATTTGTCAACCTCTATTCTTGTTTCCAAAATGACGTCCATTAGGGATTGGACTTGTGTCTGGAGCACAGATATATCACTTTGTCTAGCAGGAAGATTTTGTTCAGTAGGCGATTTGGACGAGGTTACCTTGACAACCAACCCAGAATTATGCAGGAAGGTGCCTTTTGCACTGTTAGTGGAGAGATATTGACGCACTGCAGCAAGAGGTGACATTGTGCGTGTGGTAGCCTCGTCACCTTCAGGTGGTTGTGGTTGTTCAATCATTTTTTTCCATAGCTTCCTGAAAGTTTGAACTTGTAGATTAGTGTACCAGATAAGTTACTAATGAGACAAAAACAAACAAAGTAGGTTACACGTTTATACATAACTTATTTTGGTGAACTACTGTAATACATTAACATGTATTGTAGTGCCAACTACATAATAAAATCACTTTCGGAACATATGTCCATGTAGCATGCCTACTATATTGTCTATTTCCTCACATTCATTGACATCTAAGGATAAAGAGACATGGTTTAAAGTAGGATGAACATAGTATGACATCATTCATATCATGGGCAAACAGATATAAAACAAACAGGCTATTTTATCATTGTGTGCGCACCTGAGCATAACAACTAGAATACAGATCAAGACCAAAAGAATATCCTTCATCTCTTTTAAACCATGTAAGGTGAAATGATACGTTAAGACAATTGTGTATAAAACTGAACATAGTAACTGACATTGGCTGCAAACCAAGTAGTTAAATGAACACATCACAGTACCAATCAGTTCAAAGGCGGGAGGAGTAAGGACTTACAACAGCGGCTTGAACTGGTGTGCTCATGCCCTTCATCTTGCTGGTGTGGCAATCCTTGAGGATTTGCACTGCATTTGGTTCAGGTTCTTTTTGGTCCGCATAGGCTTTCCTTTGTATTTGGAACAAGTCAATATAGATACGATAATATGGCACAGAAAAAAAGAAGGAAGTAGCAGCTATTTACAAGAGCATGGCAATGTGCAATATAGCTACGAGATCCTGTTGTCTGTTGGAATTTCACTTTAGAACGGTTGGTCTTGTTCTTCAAACAGTTAGCCTAGAAGAAGATACACTTATAAGGCACAAACATAAATACAAGTTCAATATGTGGTCTGATCAAATACATATAGCCTACCTGATACTTTGGATCAGACCAGTGTTTAACGAGGGATGTCCAGTCTTCATCTGTAATATATTCCACTGGAGATGTTTGGGCGATTTCATTGTTAGCCTTGCCTTCAAAGTGAGATTTTCTAAGGTGGTACCGATACTGTCGCAGAGCAGACTTAAAAACATGAGTGCATACTTGTTTAGTTGCATCATCTTTCGGATCCAACTTGAACCTCATCTGTTGAAAAAAGAATGTGACTCTTATTAGGAGGAAGCTAGAAAGTATGGGACAGAGCAAGACAATATTACTAATTGTGATGAATAACATTACTTACGGATAAATGGTCAAGGAAGGTGTTAAACTGGGTATTGTCTTTCTCATTCCTGTACTGGATCCACATTGGGAGGATACATGCATGACGGCAATGGCTGCCTCTGATACTAACTTGGCTGACTCTGTAGCATCACGTGGCCTTTTTTAACCTGCCTCAAAATGGATCTCCATTCTTCCTCCTTTAGATTTTGTTAATCTATCAAGCATTATCCCTGATGTCTGTTTCCGCTTGCGTCGTGGTGCTAGTTCAACAACGAATATGGAAAGTGTTAGTGTACATCAAACTGTGAGAGTACATATAAAGGAGCATGCAACTGCAACTTGACTCGGTGAGGTACCGTCTTGGTGTTGATGCTCATGAGGTTCATCTGATCTTGCCAAGTCCTGTTGTGTCAGCAGTGCTTCGGAAGTAGTGTTAGGTGTGAAGGCAGCTTGAGAACTAGCCAGTTCCAGAGCAAACAAATGAGTAACTCGTTGAGATGCTGGTACAGTTGAAGCGGATGCTGCAGCTGGTGGAGCAGGTGATACTGTGTTTGTAGATTTAGTCGGTGGACTTGGACCTTCTACTGCACTATAAGTACCAGCAGAATCTGGACGGCAGATCCTTTTCCGTTTCTCCCGACGAGTAACACCACTCCCTACTATATTATTTTCCTTGCTCTTTTTTTGACTTTGCCATGTCAAGCCGTACCCACAACACAAAAGAATAAAATCACTCTTCAGAACTCATTGATGCATGATATAGACAAGCAATACTTTGATGTAAGACAACCGTATGAGGATGGAATATGTAAGAAAAACAGGACGACATGACATATTCACAACTACGATGTGTAAACTAAGTAGAAGGATTTCCAAGAAAATAGAAGTAATGCAAGCTAGACACCATATGAAAGATGCAACCAATATTACTCTACCAAGTTAAAAGTGTCTTGTCATAAGTGGCAATTCGAAAAATTAGAAGCAGTACAACTTAGAAATTAATGCAAAATGCAACCACTATCAAGCTGCCATGTTAAAAGTGTCCAATCAAGAGTGACTGATGCGGGATACACAACAACAGTACTTTGATGTAAGAACATGATATGATAGATAGATGCAGTGTATTCTAGACACATAACGTCATGTCATATGCACATGTATAACGTATGAACTCAGCAGGTGCAATTTAATCAAAATAGAAGAAATATAGGCTAGACAACATATGCAACATGAAACCAATTATCACACTGTCAACTTAGAGCAAGCACCTGCGATGGTGGATGCTACTTCTCGAGCTTGCATTGTATTCCCTCGAAGAGGAAAGGGTGATGCAGCACAGTAGCGTAAGTATTTCACTCAGTTTTTGAGAACCAAGGTATCAATCCAGTAGGAGACCATGCGCGAGTCCCTTGCACTTGCACAAACAAATAAGAACTTCGCAGCCAACACGATAAGGGGTTGTCAATCCCTTTATGGTCACTTACGAAAGTGAGATCTGATAGAGATGATAGTTTGATATTTTTGGTATTTTTGGATATAAGAACAGAAAGTAAAAGCGGAAAAGTAAAGTAGACTATAGATTGATATGTTGAGAATAGACTCGGGGGCCATAGTGTTCTCTAGTGGCTTCTCTCGTGATAGCGATATTCTACGGCGGGTAAACAAATTACTGTCAAGCAATTGATAGAAAAGCGAATAATTATGAGACTATCTAGGCATGATCATTATATATAGGCATCACGTCCGAGACAAGTAGACCGAAACAATTCTGCATCTACTACTATTACTCCACACATCGACCGCTATCCAGCATGCATATAGAGTATTAAGTTCATAAGAACAGAGTAACGCCTTAAGCAAGATGACATGATGTAGAGGGATAAACTCAAACATAGTGATATAAACCCCATCTTTTTATCCTCGATGGCAACAATACAATACGTGCCTTGTTGCCCCTACTGTCACTAGGAAAGGACACCGCAAGATTGAACCCAAAGCTAAGAACTTCTCCCATTGCAAGAACTATAGATCTAGTAGGCCAAACCAAACCAATAATTCGAAGAGACTTGCAAGGATATTATAATCATACATAAAGAGTTCAGAAAAGAACCAAATATTTCTCATAGATAATCTTGATCATAAACCCACAATTCATCGGATCTCGACAAACACACCGCAAAAAGAGATTACATCGAATAGATCTCCTCGAAGACCGAGGAGAACTTGGTATTGAGATCCAAAGAGAGAGAAGAAGCCATCTAGATACTAGCTATGGACCCGAAGGTATGTGGTAAACTACTCACAACTCATGGTGAGACGATGATGATGATGTAGAAGGACTCCGTGGAAGATCCCCCCTTCGGCGGAGCTCCGGAACAGGACCCAAGATGGGATCTCACGGGAACAGAAGGTTGCGGCGGTGGAACTAGGGTTTTCTCTGTTTGTTTCATGTTTTCTGGGTACATAGGTATATATAGGAGGAAGGAGGGCACCGGAGGCCAAACGAGGTGCCCACGAGGCAGGGGGGCGCGCCCTATAGGGGGTGCCCCCCACCCTCGTGGACATCACGTCAGCCCTACTCCGTGGTTCTCAAGGCTCCCGTGCGTATTTTGCTCCAAAAATATCTCTCTCGAAGGTTTCATTCTGTTTGGACTTTGTTTGATATTCATTTTCTGTAAAACCCTAAAACAGGCAAAAAACAGCAGTCTGGACTGGGCCTTTGGGTTAGTAGGTTAGTCCCAAAATAATATAAAAGTGTATAACAAAGCCCATTAAACATCCAAAACATCATAAATAATAGCATGGAACAATAAAAAATTATAGATACGTTGGAGACGTATCAAGCATCCCCAAGCTTAATTCATGCTCGTCCTCGAGTAGGTAAATGATAAAACAGAATTTTTGATGTGGAATGCCAACCAACATAGTTTTTCAAGTAATTCTCTTAATTGTGAAATGAATGTTCAGATCTGAAAGATTCAAGACAAAAGTCTATATCGACATAAGAAATAATAATACTTCAAGCATAATAACAAAGCAATCATGTCTTCTCAAAATACTATGGCTAAAGAAAGTTATCCCTACAAAATCATATAGTCTGGCTATGCTCCCTCTTCATCACACAAAATATTCATATCATGCACAACCCCGATTTCAGCCAAGCACTTGTTTTCATACTCTATTCTTTCAAACCTTTCAACTTTCATGCAATACATGAGCGTGAGCCATGGACATAGCACTATGTGGAATAGAGAGGTGGTTGTGGAGAAGAAAAAAGGAGGGAGATAGTCTCACATCAACTAGGCGTATCAACGGGCTATGGCGATGCCCATCAATAGATATAAATGTGAGTGAGTAGGGATTGCCATGCAACGGATGCCTTAGAGCTAAATATGTATGAAAGCTCAACAAAAGAAACTAGTGGGTGTGCATCCAACTTGCTTGCTCACGAAGACCTAGGGCATTTGAGGAAGCCCATCGTTGGAATATACAAGCCAAGTTCTATAATGAAAATTCCCATTAGTATATGAAAGTGACTAAACATGAGACTTTCTATCATGAAGAACATGGTGCTACTTTGAAGCACAAGTGTGGAAAAAGATAGTAGCAATTGTCCCTTTTTCTTTTCTTTTTTTGGTCTTTTTTTTCTTTGGCCTTTCTTTTCTTTTTCTTTTTTCTTTCCCTTTTTTTGGAGGGGCTTTCTTGATTTAGCCTTTCCTCACATGGGACAATGCTCTAATAAAGATGATCATCACACTTTCATTGAATTACAACTCGATATTACAACTCAATACTAGAACAAAGTATGACCTATATGAATGCCTCCGGCGGTGTACCGGGATGTGCAATGAATCAAGAGTGACATGTATGAAAAATTATGCACGGTGGCTTTGCCACAAATACGATGTCAACTACATGATCATGCATGGCAATATGACAATATGAAGTGTGTCACATGAACGGAAAGGTGGAAAGTTGCATGGCAATATATCTCGGAATGGCTATGGAAATGCCATGATAGGTAGGTATGGTGGCTGTTTTGAGGAAAATATATGGTGGCTGTTTTGAGGAAGGATATATGGTGGGTGCATGGTATCGGCGAAAGTTGTGCGGTACAAGGGAGGCTAGCAATGGCGGAAGGGTGAGAGTGCGTATAATCCATGGACTCAACATTAGTCAAAAGAACTCATATACTTATTACAAAAATCTACGAGTCATCAAAACAAAGCAATCAACGCATGCTCCTAGGGGGAGGTTGGTAGGAGTTAACCATCGCGCGCCCCGACCTCCACACAAAGGTTGACACTTTACAAATACCTCATGCTCTAACTTCGTTACATAGCGGTTCACCATACGTGCATGCTACGGGAATCACTAACCTTAACACAAGCATTTCTCAATTTCAAAATAACTCCACTAGCATGACTCTAATATCACTATCCTCATATCTCAAAACAATTATCAAGCATCCTACTTCTCATCATATTCAATGCACTTGTGTGAAAGTTTTTACTACATTGATATTGGATGTCTATCATGCGAAGGCTAGTTATATAGCCAAAGCACATTACCATTCTGTTTTAATAGACTCTCAAAAGGATATAAGTGAAGCATGAGAGATCAACAATTTCTACAAAATATAATCACCACCGTGCTCTAAAAGATATAAGTGAAGCACTAGAGCAAAAACTATTCAACTCAAAAGATATAAGTGAAGCACATAGAGTGTTCTATCAATTCCTAGGCCGTATTTAACTCTCTCAAATAGGTGTGTCCAGCAAGGATAATTGTGGCAAACTAACAAGCAAAGACTCAAATTATACAAGACGCTCCAAGTAAAACACATATCATGTGGTGAATAAAAATATAGCTCCGAGTATAGTTACCGATAGATGAAGATGAAAGAGGGGATGCCTTCCCGGGGCATCCCCAAGCTTAGGCTTTTCGTTGTCCTTCAATTTTACCTTGGGGGTGCCTTGGGAATCCCCAAGCTTAGGCTCTTGCCACTCTTTGTTCCATAGTCCATCAAAGCAATACTCAAAACTTGAAAACTTCACAACACAAAACTTAGACAAAAATCTTGTGAGCTCCGTTAGTATAAGAAAGCAAACCACTACTCAAGGGTACTGCAATGAATTCATTCTTTGTTTATATTGGTGTTAAGCCTACTATATTCCAACTTCTCTATGACTCATACTTCCCAATACTACTCATAGAGGCATTGAAATAAGCAAACAACACACGAAAAACAGAATCTGTCAAAAACAGAACAGTCTGTAGTAATCTGCAGGTTTCGCATACTTCTGTAACTCCAAAAAAAATTGAAATAAATTGGTAAACATGAGGAATTTTCTATTAATCATCTGCAAAAAGAGTCAACTAAATAGCACGCTCCAGTAAAATCTGGTGACCATTCTACCAAGCGCTAACGATTCTGTTTTTCACAGCAAGATCATATAAACTTCACACAAGTCTTCCCAAAGGTTCTACTTGGCACAAACACTAATTAAAACACAAAAACACATCGAAACAGAAGCTATATGCAATATTTATTCCTAAACAGAAGCAAAAACAAAAAATATAAAATTGGGTTGCCTCCCAACAAGCTCTTTCTTTATAGCCATTAGGATAGGCTTGAGAATTCAATGATGCTCACATGAAAGATAAGAATTGAAGCACAAAGAGAGCATCATAAAACATGTGACAAACACATCTAAGTCTAACATACTTCCCATGCATAGGCATTTTATAAGCAAACAAATTATCATAGCAAGCAAGATCTAGTGTATGCAAGGAAGAAGAAAGAAACAAGATCAATCTCAACATGAAGAGAGGTAATTTAGTAACATGATGATTTCTATGACCATATTTTTCCTCTCTCATAATAATTTCATGTTGGATCATAAGCAAATTCAACAATATAGCTATCACATAACATATTCTCAACACTATCCACATGCATGCGAAGTTGACACTCTTCCAAAATAGTGGGATCAACATTAACTAAAGTCATGACCTTTCCAAACCCACTTTTATCAAAAAATTCATAAGATTGATCAATATCTAAAGTAGTGGGATCAAAAGTTGACACTCTTTCAAATCCACTTTCAATATTATGGCAAACATTATTATCAATCTCATATTCATGATGGGGTTTAAATAAATTTTCAATATCGTAAGAATCATCATCCCAATCATGATCATTGCAACAAGTAGTGGGCATAGCAAAATAAGCATCCCCAAGCTTAGGGTTTTGCATGTCATTAACACAATTATCATTAATAGAATTTACAATAACATCATTGCAATCATGCTTTTTATTTAACAAGCTATCATGAATCACTTTTTCTTTTCACAATTCCTCACAATTTCCAGATTCATGAATTTCAAGCAAAACCCCATAAAGATAATCTAGTGCATGCAGCTCACTAGCAATAGGTTCAACATAATTGGATCTCTTAAAGAGATTAGCAAGTGGATGAGTATCCATACTTTAGCAAGCGAAGAAGCAAGCTAATTGAGGGCACATAGCACACAAGCAAACAAGAGGCAAGCGGACGGTAAACACACGACAAAAGAAGGGCAAATAAAACGGCAAGGGTGAAGTGGGGGAGAGGAAAACAAGAGGCAAATAAATGTAATGCGAAGGATAAGGGTTTGTGATAGGTACTTGGTATATGACTTTTGCGTAAGCCTCCCGGGCAACGGCGCCAGAAATTCTTCTTGCTACTTCTCGAGCTTGCGTTGTATTCCCTCGAAGAGGAAAGGGTGATGCAACACAGTAGCGTAAGTATTTCCCTCAGTTTTTGAGAACCAAGATATCAATCCAGTAGGAGACCACGCTCGAGTCCCTCGCACCTGCACAAACAAATAAGAACTTCGCAACCAACGCGATAAGGGGTTGTCAATCCCTTTATGGTCACTTACGAAAGTGAGATCTGATAGAGATGATAGTTTGATATTTTTGGTATTTTTGGATATAAGAACAGAAAGTAAAAGCGGAAAAGTAAAGTAGATTGTAGATTGATATGTTGAGAATAGACCCGGGGGCCATAGTGTTCTCTAGTGGCTTCTCTCATGATAGCGATATTCTACGACGGGTAAACAAATTACTGTCGAGCAATTGATAGAAAAGCGAATAATTATGAGACTATCTAGGCATGATCATTATATATAGGCATCATGTCCGAGGCAAGTAGACCGAAACGATTCTGCATCTACTATTATTACTCCACACATCGACCGCTATCCAACATGCATCTAGAGTATTAAGTTCATAAGAACGGAGTAACGCCTTAAGCAAGATGACATGATGTAGAGGGATAAACACAAACATAATGATATAAACCCCATCTTTTTATCCTCGATGGCAACAATAAAATACATGCTTTGCTGCCCCTACTGTCATTGGGAAAGGACACCGTAAGATTGAACCCAAAGCCAAGCACTTCTCCCATTGCAGGAACTATAGATCTAGTAAGCCAAACCAAACCAATAATTCGAAGAGACTTGCAAGGATATTTTAATCATACATAATGAGTTCAGAAAAGAACCAAATATTTCTCATAGATAATCTTGATCATAAACCCACAATTCATCGGATCTCGACAAACACACCACAAAAAAAGATTACATCAAATAGATCTCCTCGAAGACTGAGGAGAACTTGGTATTGAGATCCAAAGAGAGAGAGAAGAAGCCATCTAGATACTAGCTATGGACCAGAAGGTCTGTGGTAAACTACTCACAACTCATGGTGAGGCAATGATGATGATGTAGAAGCACTCCGTGGAAGATCCCCACTCCGGCGGAGCTCCGGAACAGGCCCCAAGATGGGATCTCACGAGAAAAGAAGGTTGCGGCGGTGGAACTAGGGTTTTCTCTGTTGTTCTGATAGTTTCGGGGTACGTAGGTATATATAGGAGGAAGGAGGGCACCGGGGGCCAGACGGGGTGCCCACGAGGTAGGGGGCGCGCCCCACCCTCGTGGACGCCATGTTAGCCCTACTCCGTGGTTCTCAAGTCTCCTGTGCGTATTTTGCTCCAAAAATATCTCTCCCAAAGGTTTCATTCCGTTTGGACTCTGTTTGATATTCCTTTTCTGTAAAACCCTAAAACAGGCAAAAAACAACAATATGGACTGTGCCTTTGGGTTAGTAGGTTAGTCCCAAAAAATAATATAAAAGTGTATAACAAAGCCCATTAAACTTCCAAAATATCATAAATAATAGCATGGAACAATAAAAAAATATAGATATGTTGGAGACGTATCGGTGGAGTACGGGAGATGAACTCATCATGTAGACTTGGGACTTCAACTTCATTAGCAGTAGCAGTGGCAAATCTAGAGAGTCTCTGTTTGCCTCGATGCGGAGGACCACCAACATCCCCTAACTTACTATTTTCCTTCCTATTTTGTGATATTGCCTTATGAAGTCAAAACCACAAGAAGACGAATAAAATTAGCTCTGCATAACTGGTTGATGCATGATACAGACGAACACTACTTTGATGTAAGGCAAGCGCAGGATAGGAGGATGGAATATATACAAAAAAGACAGCGTTTCATATTCACACGTATGATAGGAGGATGGAATATGTATGAAAAAACAGTAAGCAGAAGGCATTTCAACAAAATTAGAAGAAATGAAAGCTAGGCACCATATGAACATGCAACCAATATCACTCTATCAAGTAAAAATGTCTCGTCGTAAGTGCCATTTCAAGAAATTAGAAGCAGTACAAGCTAAAAGACAATGCAAGATGCAACCTACATCACAGTCCCAAGTTAAATGTGTCTTATGGGTAAGTGATCGTTGCAGGTATAAGTTGTAAGCTACGCAGATGCAATTCAACATAATCAGAAAGCAATACAAACTAGACATCATACGGAAACGCAACCACGTATAACAGTTCCATGTTAGAGCAAGCACCTGTGATGGTGGAGTAGGGGAGATGTGCTCATCATGTACACGTATGTTCTAGAAACAGGAACACATGTCATATTCACAGGCATTATGTGTAAAGTAAGCAGATGCAATTCAACAAAGTTAGAAGCAATACAAGCTAGACACCATACACAACATGCAACCACATATAATAGTGCCAAGTTAGAGCAAGCACCTGTGATGGTGGAGTAGGGGATGTGCTCATCATGTACACGTATGTTCTAGAAACAGGAACACAAGTCATATTCATAGGCATTATGTGTAAAGTAAGCAGATGCAATTCAACAAAGTTAGAAGCAATACATGCTAGACATCATACGCAACATGCAACCACATATAATAGTGCCAAGTTAGAGCAAGCACATGTGATGGTGGAGTAGGGGAGATGTGCTCATCATCTACACAGCTACGTTGACTGTCTAGCCTTGCGTTGTCTTGCGAATCTTGTTGGGAGGATGGCGGAATAGAATCTGTAGAGAACCTCTGTTTTAGTTGCTCGGAAGGACCACCATCATCCAATGCCTTGCCAATTTCCTTCAGCTTTATTGATTTTGCATTGTGAGGTCAAACCGACAAGAAAAAGGAATATAATTCGCTCTTCAGAACTCATTCATGCATGATACTAACGAACACTACTCTGATGAAAGGCAAAGTCATGATACGAGGATGGAATATGTACCAAAAAATGGACGGCTTGACATATTCACACCTATGATGTGGTAACTAAGCAGAAGGCACTTCAACAAATTAGAAGCACTGCAAACTAGACACCATATGAAAGGTGCAATCAATATCACTCTGCCAAGTTAAAATTGTCTCGTCATAGGTGGCGTTCATCAAACTAGAAGCAATACATGCTAGAAATCATATTCAAGACGCAAACCAATATCACACTGGCAACTTAGAGGTGTTCCATCATAAGTGACTGATGTAGGATACACAAGAAGAGTAGTTTCATGTGAGAGCATGGTGTGATAGACAGATATAGTATGTACCAAAAACAAGAAAGCATGTCATATTCACACATATCATGTGTAAGCTAAGCAGATGCAGTTTACACTAATTAGGAGCAATACAAGCTAGACACCATATGCAACATGCAACCAGATATCACACTGCCAAGTTAGAGCAAGCACCTTGGATGGTGGAGTAGGGGAGCGGAGACTTGGACCTTGTAATGCACTATCAGTACAAGGAGAATCGGTACAGATGCTCCGTTTACGTTGCTGCAGAGGACCACCATCATCGCCTTCCTTACTCTTTTCCTTCCTCTTTCTTGATTTTGCCTTGTCAAGTCAAACCCACAAGAAAAAGGAATAAAATTTGCTCTTCAGAACTTATTGATGCATGATACTGACGAACACTACTTTCATGTAAGGAAGCCGCATGATAGGAGGATGGAATATGTATGAAAAACAGGACGGCGTGACATATTGACATGTATGATGTATAAAGTGAAAACTAAGCACAAGGTGCTTGAACTTGTTAGAATCAATGCAAGCTAGAAACCATATGAAAGATGAAACCAATATCACTCTACCAAATTAAAAGGGTGCCCTAACAAATGTATTTGACCAAATTAGAAGCAATACATGGCAGTAGGCTAGAAATAATATGCAATATGCAACGAATAAAGGTGACTCGTCATAAGCGATTGATGCAGGATACAGAAGAGAGGTAGTTTCATGTAAGAACAAGGTTAGATGTAGTGTGTACCAAAAATAGGAAGGCATGACATATTCACAGGTATAATGTGTAAACTAAGCAGATGCAATTTACCCTAATTAGAAGCATTACAAGCTAGACACCATATGCAACATGCAACCACATATCACACTGCGAAGTTAGAGCAAGCACCTATGATGGTGGTGTGGGGGAATTGCGGTCATCAACTAGAGAGCTACGTTGACTATCTTCATTTAGCCTTGCTGTTTCTCGAGAATCATGTGGGGAGGATGACACTGCACTCTTTAAACGAGTATGGCGTCTCACACTAACCCACCTGGATGACACTGCAGAGCTATGTTTACTGTCTCCAACTGCTGACACTCCATCCTTTAGAGCGCTGAAACGCTTAGTGCTTATCTTTGAATTACACTGGAGTGACTTTCATCTTTTCTTTTCAGCATTCATTAACACTGTGTCAGAGTCTGAAATACCCATGCATAAAAAAAATAGTGTGAGTATGGGTGAAGTGTGTGCACAATTAGTACAGTGTAAAGGTAGCAGATAGCAGGTCGGTGAGAAATAAATGTCGAGAGACATATGATAGATCTACAACATGCATGGCACACTAAATTACTACATGATTCTATGAAAATAACATTCGACTGAAAACAAATAGGTCAGCCATTTTTCTGCACCGTCTGATGTACAAAGAACGGGCAGATCGCCTTCATCTACCTCCAGCCAGTCAATGTTGACGATCTTCCACAAAACGGCAGCGACCACCGGCCCAGTCCCATGCCTGCGCCCTTCCCTCGACCTCACCGCACCGTCGTGCTTGGCATCGCCCCCCGGCAATCCATTCAAGCCCTGCCGACCACCAGATCGGGCGTAAGTAGCTCCTGCGCCGCACACCCCTATGATAGACACCGATGCGCCGCTTCCCCGGCGAACAGGCGGACTAGGTGCTCCGTACGCCTAAGTAGGTGCTGCTTCTTTTAATTGCGGTTCGACTAACCCTGAATTGAAATCCAGGCAGGCTACTGACCTCTAGCGAAGGTGAAATAGTAAAGGGAGGAAACCTTGTGCATTTAGTATCACGATGAAGATGCAGTAAGAAGCGCTCAACTAGTTTCTTTCGTGGGATGAATACGGTGTGAGCAGAGACGTAAGGTTTGCATGAATAAGGGAAGAGGAGTACCTCTTTCTGCTGGCAGTGCTGTGTCCTCCTTCTGTTTTTCCAACGATCTTCTTATGATTCGCTGGAAACAAGAAGTTGTGGAGGACGGTGCAGCCTTGGACGAACCCATGGCCAAGTTGTTGAGTGTGGTGCGGTGGCTGTCTGTCGGTGGCGGGGAAGCAGATCCGAGGTGGCGGGCGACGGCGTAGCAGGAACATCTCCGGTGCGGTGGACGGTTGCAACAGTAGAGCGGCAGCAGTGAGGCGCAGGACGGCGTGGTCGGAGTGGTTCTGGTACGACGCACGTCGGCGTCGGCGTCGTGGAGGCAGCTCTACCTCGGCTTCAGCTGCTAAGTCCTTGAGGGCGTTGCGGTTGCGGTTGCGTTGGACGACGATGTCGAGGTACCGGCTCCGGCGTGATGGAGTTGGGCGACGGTGGATTGGGCGCTATGGGGTGGAGGACGGAGGAGGCTGGGGTTTCGCGGCTGGTGATGAGGGCGTTTTGGCGCCCACGGAGTATGAATGGGGAAACAGAGGGAGGCGAGGAACTAAGGGGTAACAATGTTTTGGTTTGGGACGCGCTTGTTTGAAATTTGGGGAAAGTTACAAACTTTGCCCCCATCTAAAATTTCGGACATATTGCGGGTTGGGGGTAGGACAGTAATCTCAGGTGTCCCAAATGTGGGCGGGATAGATTTTGGCCGAGCACATGGGTGTTTAGGCGCCCACGGCGTATGAATGCTTCTCGGAGGCGGTTGAGACTGGCATCTTGATGAAGTTACAAACCTACCCCGGTTTAGACCTTTGGACATCGGGCCGATAGGCTACACGGGCCAGAGTCAGGACAGTTATTTTCTACCACCGAACATTAGTCTCGCGCGGTTTCGGGTGACCAGATGCCTATTTGGCGCTTCGTTCAATATTTGGGAGCAGAAGCATTAACATTTTCGGTTCTCTTGAATTGAACATTCAGGATTTGTCAAACTTCACAAATCTTTACTCTTGAAAATCCTAAATCTATGATTATTTTGGAATGGAGGTGGTACATTTGAATATACATTGTACATGAGTATATATTAAAAAATATGCAACTTACCTCAGTTCATGCATGGTTCCAGATATAATCTCCTTGGTTGCAAAAAAAAAGTTAGACATGCGATGAATATATATAGCATGTTCAAACGCACAACAAAGATTGATGCCCCCTTTTACATCTGATTTACAAATGCCATTATCTCGGGTTCAAATAGATGAATGCACTTCCTCTGAATTCGAATCTTCGAAACCCCCTTTATGTTGAATTCGACATGTATTCTATTTCGTAGCTAGCAATTTGGAATGTATCCATGCAAGTGACAAATGTATAAAGTGCTTCAAACTAACAACATGGAGTGCACTAATTAATGTTTATATATGAATTGCAAAAGCATCCATTGCCTGTATTTCAAACCGCTCTCACTCTATGGATCGATAATATGAAATAAACGCATGCACATGCTTGAATTCAATAGAGTATGGGTGTTTCATAGACCGATTTTCGTCCATACGCAATTTGCAAAATTCATGATCTCATCCAGAAATAATAATGCCATTTATATTTTAATTTAATGCATAGAACCGCCTTTTACACGTAGATGCACTATGCATCGCCCGTTCTCACAAACACGATATATATCTCTCTATCTACCGCATAAGTGCACACACTTTATATGCATGAGCATTTCTCTTGCACGCATGCTCACAATCTCTCTCGGGGTGTCGGGGAGTCTCACGCACATGCTCTCTCTGTATCTCTCTCTCTCTCTTTCTGACTACTATGTACCACTCTTTTCACTAATCTCAGTGGGAAAACACTATTTCTCTCACATGCAAATATACACATGCACGGTCTCTACTAGCCCTCTATACGCACATATATGTGCCTACGTGTCTCCCGCACACACATTATCTTTAGGCCTCTCTCGCAGACATTGCCCCCCCCCCCAAACACACCTCTCTCTTAGTAGTTGGCAGATATGATTCCATCATATCATTCGGTAGGATATCCATGACTGTTAGGCTGGATGGTAATACGAGGCAAAGTGTCGGTGTACTAAGATAGGGGTACCTTAGTACCCCAACTTGTGCACGGGCAATAGCAGCTTCCCGCGGCAGGGTTTACCACGTGCTCGCCAAGAACCTTTCTGGTCCTAATGAGGCCATTCAAGAACAAAGTATACAAGTCAGAAGATCAAGGCCCCGGCAAGAGGAGCTTGCCGGGAAGGCCGTACCAGGCTCAAGGTTATCACTTTAAGCACAAGACCCTGGCAAGAGGAGCTTGCCAGGAAGGCCAAGGAATGCACACCTCAAGAAACGCCTCGGCGCATCATGCGCCCCGGCAGGACCCAGAGAGCGACAAGCTTCTGGGCCCGGCAAGGTCACGGCCCCGGCAAGGTGCTTGCCGGGGGAAGCTTATGCTGTGTGCCCGCGCCCCAGCTCATCTGCCCATGCGTCGCCCTGGGGCCCTTCCAGGGACGCGTGGCAGACGGCTGTGCAGCCTGGGGCACACGGTGGCAAGCCACGGTGACGAGGCTACCGCCGTGGCGAACGGAGAAGCATGTACGGACACTTTTGGGGTCGACGGTGACGGGCATTTAATGCCCTTCTCTCCCACTGTCAAGGTTAGGTGAAGACCACTGTACATCCACTGTTCATGCACTATTCACGCACTGTTACAACTACCACCAAATTTACACTTTTACCCTCCTCTACGTTGACACCTGTCGGTGACCCCTTTGAGCTATAAAAGGAGGCCCATGCACAACGTAGAAAGGGTTCGAAACCTAGATAACTCTCTTGCTCGGTGTAGCTAAGCACTGTAGTTCTTCAAGCTCCCGAGCTCAATACAACCAAGGCAGGAGTAGGGTTTTACGCGTCCGCGCGGCCCGAACCTGGGTAAACTGCCCGCGTGTGCCCCTCGATCTGCTCTTCGTGCTCCCTCCGCTCCCTTACCGCAACGTAGAAGGGGCTCCGGTCCCATAGGTGCTCGTGGGAAGACAGTTTCCACCGACACAAAGTTTTACCCTAGTTCGGACCCTTGCAGTTGAGGAAAAAGCCTACTCCCGGTACTGTATATTAGTGATAGGGGTGTGGACCAAGTACACGTTTATACCAGGCATTGTGCGTGTGTGTATACTATCGACGAACTAGCCCCCAAGCTTCTATAACATACTGGGGGCCTAGGGTTACAAATCATATATAGTCGGCTTATCACCAGTGGGGATAGAGTCCTCCGCGACTCTGGTAGCTAGGTTCATGTTGTACGCCGAGTCCTCCACATGGGTCTTCGTATAACGCGTCTCGATCCAACCTATGTGACACGGGATGGAACCGACCCATGAGTCCTCATGTTGACCCACCACAACTATAAATGATGTGCCCACCACACCACACACGGAGTCGGCCACTAAGAAAATAAGCATATACAACAGTACAATGTTATACATTAAAGTTAATTGCATGGTGCATCCAAAAATATTTGTTCTGCATTGTGAATGTTTATATATTCTCCTAAAATATTAGTCACGGGAAAGAGAAACGAGGGGCATATCTCTCCTTGTCTCCACCGGACATCCCCTCTTTCTACACCACTTTCACGTACGCACACAAACTATCTCTCGGCCCTCTAAAAGTATGCATGCCCACGACACATTCATGCATGACGGCCACTGCATTCAAGCTAAAGCACTATACATTCACTGGAGTTCAGAATATGCTCATTACGGTCACCGTATACATTCTCGTGGTGATCATACGGTATCTAGCTCACGATACGTCTCCGTATTTTCTTGATGACACTAACAGACTTTGCATTTGATGCGTGCTCCGTATTTTGTTGACGACACTTACGGTCATTGTATTTGAAGCGAAAGCACGATATGGTCACCGGACTTCAGAATAAGCACATCACGGTCACCACATACATTTTGTCGTGCTAACCAACATGTGGTTGGATGGTTAGGAGGACAGTGGTTTCTCGAGCCCACCAGGGTTAAAGTCCCAGTGCTCGCATTTATCCTGGGTTAATTTCAGTATTTTCCGGCGATGTGCGTTCAGTGGGAGGAGACGTTCCACTCGACTACGAGGCACCGATGGTGACTTCGTAAAATCTCAAGATCATATGCTGGCCCACTCTCTCGAAGGTGCTCATAGGGTAGGGTCTGCGTGTGTGCGCTTATAGCGGTGAGTGCTTGCGTGTATATATGAGCCCTTGCGTCTGTACCGTGTTAAAAAATACATGTCATCCCATCGCTGGCCTAGCCATCCCTCTACTCACCCACACCTGCTGTTTTCTCCGGGGACGGCAGACGAACCAGTAAACCCTCGTACTCCTCCGCGTGGGAAACAACTGCCGAGTCTTCCCTGGCTCCGTGTCATTCCCTTCCTAGGCCTCGCCGTCATCCATCGCCCTGGTGCTCTCGGCGCGGCCTGGTCAACGTGGTCAATGAATGACATCCATCGAATGTGGACTGTACGTGGAGAGGCTGATAGCTGGGTCCATGGCCGCACACAAGGAAATGCCTCCTTATTACACGCAAAATAATGATTCCTCCACCTGACAGCTAGGACCCACAGAAAGGGCTTCGGTATTTCGCGAAAAAAACGCCCCCCCGCTGACAGGTCGGACCCGCCAGCTATATCTTCGCACGCAAGGAAGTGCCTCCTTATGACGCACAAAAGATGAATACCCCCTGCTAGCTGGGACCCACCATAGTGGGTGGCTGACTTGTGGGCCTACTAAGTTGACGGGGACGGACTGCTTTGTCAACTTAGTCAATATGAACGATTCTAGCTCCAGTGACCGTACGATGTCCATCTAACGGCCGTAGTGCTTCTTCAACCTCTAGTCTTCTTGCTCGAGCCGCCCAAAGCAGCGCCGGTCGTGCCGCCTGCTCCTGCCTCCCATGGCCGGCTGTGCTACCACGGAGGCCTCACCGCCCCCATACTACTCCCACCGCTGGCCAGGCCATCCCCCCACCCACCCACACCCCCTGTTATTCTGCGGCGACGGCAGCTGATACGTCTCCAACGTATCTTTAATTTTCGATTGTTCCATGCTATTATTTATGATGTTTTGGATGTTTAATGGGCTTTGTTATATACTTTTATATTATTTTTGGGACTAACCTATTAGCCCAAAGGCCGAGTCCAGATTGCTGTTTTTGCCTATTTCAGGGTTTTACAGAAAAGGAATATCAAACGGAGTCCAAAAGGAATGAAACCTTCGGGAGAGATATTCTTGGAGCGATATCTTCATGGGAGACTTGAGAACCACGTAATAGGGCACACGTGGCGTCCATGAGGGTGGGGGGGCGCGCCCCCCTATAGGGCGCCCCCCTGCCCTGTGGGCCCCACGTTGGTCCCCCCATGCCCCCTTCCTCCTATATATACCCATGTACCCCGAAAACATGAGAAGAACAGAGAAAACCCTAATTCCACCGCCACAACCTTCTGTTCCCGTGAGATCCCATCTTGGGGCCTATTCCGGAGCTCCGCCGGAGGGGGGATCTACCATGGAGTGCTTTGACATCAACACCATCGCCTCACCATGAGTTGTGAGTAGTTTACCACAGACCTTCGGGTCCATAGTTAGTACCTAGATGGCTTCTTCTCTCTCTTTGGATCTCAATACCAAGTTCTCCTCGGTCTTCGAGGAGATCTATTCGATGTAATCTCTTTTTGCGGTGTGTTTGTCGAGATCCGATGAATTGTGGGTTTATGATCAAGATTATCTATGAGAAGTATTTTGTTCTTTTCTGAATTCGTTTATGTATGATTATAATATCCTTGCAAGTCTCTTCGAATTATCGGTTTGGTTTGGCCTACTAGATCTATAGTTCTTGCAATGGGAGAAGTGCTTGGCTTTGGGTTCAATCTTGCAGTGTCCTTTCCCAGTGATAGTAGGGGCAGCAAGGCACGTATTGTATTGTTGGCATCGAGGATAAAAAGATGGGGTTTATATCCTATTGCTTGAGTTTATCCCTCTACATCATGTCATCTTGCTTAAGGCGTTACTCTGTTCTTATGAACTTAATACTCTAGATGCATGATGGATAGCGGTCGATGTGTGGAGTAATAGTAGTAGATGCAGTATTGTTTCGGTCTACTTGTCACGAACGTGATGCCTATGTATAATGATCATGCCTAGATATTCTCATAATTATTTGCTTTTCTATCAATTGCTCAACAGTAATTCGTTCACCCACCGTAGAAATCTGCTATCATGAGAGAAGCCACTAGTGAAACCTATGCCCCCCTGGTCTATTCTCAACATATCAATCTACAATCTACTTTACTTTTCAGTTTTTACTTTCTGTTCTTATATCTAAAAATACCAAAAATATCAAACTATCCTATCTATCAGATCTCACTTTCGTAAGTGACCGTAAAGGGATTGACAACCCCTTATCGTGTTGGCTGCGAAGTTCTTATTTGTTTGTGCAGGTGCGAGGGACTCGCGCATGGTCTCCTACTGGATTGATACCTTGGTTCTCAATAACTGAGGGAAATACTTACGCTACTGTGCTCCATCAACCTTTCCTCTTCGAGGGAATACAACTGATACGTCTCCAACGTATCTATAATTTTTGATTGTTCCATGCTATTATTTATGAAATCCTAGATTTTTAATGGGCTTTATCATTCACTTTTATATCATTTTTGGGACTAACCTACTTACCCAGAGGCCCAGTCCAGATTGCTATTTTTTTTGCCTATTTCAGGGTTATGCAGAAAAGGAATATCAAACGGAGTCCAAACGGAATGAAACCTTCGCAGGAGATATTTTTGGAGGAAATCACGCGAGATAAACTCCGGGGCCAAGCGAGAGGACAGGGGCCCACCCTGGAGGGTGGGGGGCGCCCCCCTGCCTCAAGGGCAGGCCCGATGGCCCCTGGTGCCCCTCTTCCTCCTATATATGCCTACGTACCCTAGAAACTCCATACGCAGAGAAAAAAACCCTAATTCCACCGCCGTTGCTGCTATTCCCGTGGAGATCCCATCTTGGAGCTTGTTCCGGGAGGGGGATCCATCACAGAGGCCTTCATCATCATCATCATCGCCCTCACCACGAGTTGTGAGTAGTTTACCACAGAGCTTCGGGTCCATAGCTAGTATCTAGATGGCTTCTTCTCTCTCTCCGGATCTCAATACGAAGTTCTCCTCGGTCTTTGAGGATATCTATTCGATGTAATCTCTTTTTGCGGTGTGTTTGTCGAGATCCGATGAATTGTGATTTTATGATCAAGGTTATTTATGAAAGATATTTGGTTTTTCTCTAAACTTTTTACGTGTGCTCATAATATCCTTGCAAGTCTCTTCGAATTATTGGTTTGGTTTGGCCTACTAGATCTATAGTTTATGCAATGGGAGAAGTGCTTGGCTTTGGGTTCAATCTTGCGGGTCCTTTCCCAGTGAAAGTAGGGACAGCAAGGCACGTATTGTATTGTTGCTATCGAGGATAAAAAGATGGGGTTTTCATCATATTGCTTAAGTTTATCCCTCTACATCATGTCATCTTGCTTAAGGCGTTACTCTGTTCGTATGAACTCAATACACTAGATGCATGCTGGATAGTGGTCGATGTGTGGAGTAATAGTAGTAGATGTAGGCAGGAGTCGGTCTACTTGTCTCGGACGTGATGCCTATATACAATGATCATGCCTAGATAATCTCATAATTATTCGCTTTTCTATCAATTGCTCGACAGAAATTTGTTTACCCGCCGTAGAATATCGCTATCATGAGAGAAGCCACTAGAGAAAACTATGGCCCCCGGGTCTATCTTTATCATATTACTTTCTTGTCAACTAGCCAATTTCTTTTGCTGTTGTTTACTTGATGTTTTATTAAACTAAAAAATACCAAAAATATTATCTTATCATCTCTATCAGATCTCACGCTCGTAAGTGACCGTAAATGGATTGATAACCCCTTATTGCTGCGAAGTTCTTATTTGTTTGTGCAGGTGCGAGGGACTGGTGCGTGGTCTCCTACTGCAGGCGCGCCAGGATGTCGGGGGAAACTGTCCTCCCACGAGCACCTATGGGACCGGAGCCCCTTCTATGTTGCGGTAAGGGAGCAGAGGGAGCACGGAGAGCAGATCGAGGGGCACACGCGGGCAGTTTACCCAGGTTCAGGCCGCGCGGACGCGTAAAACCCTACTCCCGCCTTGGTTGTATTGAGCTCGGGAGCTTGAAGAACTACAGTGCTTAGCTACACCGAGCAAGAGAGTTATCTAGGTTTCGAACCCTTTCTACGTTGTGCATGGGCCTCCTTTTATAGCTCAAAGGGGTCACCGACAGGTGTCAACGTAGAGGAGGGTAAAAGTGTAAATTTGGTGGTAGTTGTAACAGTGCATGAATAGTGCATGAACAGTGGATGTACAGTGGTCTTCACCTAACCTTGACAGTGGGGGACAAGGGCATTAAATGCCCGTCACCGTCGACCCCAAAAGTGTCCGTCCATGCTTCTCCGTTCGCCACGGCGGTAGCCTCGTCACCGTGGCTTGCCACCGTGTGCCCCAGGCTGCACAGCCGTCCGCCACGTGTCCCTGGAAGGGCCCCAGGGCGACGCGTGGGCAGATGAGCTGGGGCGCGGGCACACAACATAAGCTTCCCTCGGCAAGCACCTTGCCGGGGCCGTGACCTTGCCGGGCCCAGAAGCTTGTCGCTCTCTGGGTCCTGCCGGGGCACATGATGCGCCGAGGCGTTTCTTGAGGTGTGCATTCCTTGGCCTTCCTGGCAAGCTCCTCTTGCCAGGGTCTTGTGCTTAAAGTGATAACCTTGAGCCTGGTACGGCCTTCTCGGCAAGCTCCTCTTGCCGGGGCCTTGATCTTCTGACTTGTATACTTTGTTCTTGAATGGCCTCATAAGGACCAGAAAGGTTCTTGGCGAGCACGTGGTAAACCTTGCCGCGGGAAGCTGCTACTGCCCGTGCACAAGTTGGGGTACTAAGGTACCCCTATCTTAGTACACCTGTTTCCCCCCACGAGCACCTATGGGACCGGAGCCCCTTCTACGTTGCGGTAAGGGAGCGGAGGGAGCACGGAGAGCAGATCGAGGGGCACACGCGGGCAGTTTACCCAGGTTCGGGCCGCGCGGACGCGTAAAACCCTACTCCTACCTTGGTTGTATTGAGCTCGGGAGCTTGAAGAACTACAGTGCTTAGCTACACCGAGCAAGAGAGTTATCTAGGTTTCGAACCCTTTCTACATTGTGCATGGGCCTCCTTTTATAGCTCAAAGGGGTCACCGACAGGTGTCAACGTAGAGGAGGGTAAAAGTGTAAATTTGGTGGTAGTTGTAACAGTGCGTGAATAGTGCATGAATAGTGGATGTACAGTGGTCTTCACCTAACCTTGACAGTGGGGGACAAGGGCATTAAATGCCCGTCACCGTCGACCCCAAAAGTGTCCGTCCATGCTTCTCCGTTCGCCACGGCGGTAGCCTCGTCACCGTGGCTTGCCAGCGTGTGCCGCAAGCTGCACAGCCGTCCGCCACGCGTCCCTGGAAGGGCCCCAGGGCGACGCGTGGGCAGATGAGCTGGGGCGCGGGCACACAGCATAAGCTTCCCCCGGCAAGCACCTTGCTGGGGCCGTGACCTTGCCGGGCCCAGAAGCTTGTCGCTCTCTGGGTCCTGCCGGGGCGCATGATGCGCCGAGGCGTTTCTTGAGGTGTGCATTCCTTGGCCTTCCTGGCAAGCTCCTCTTGCCAGGGTCTTGTGCTTAAAGTGATAACCTTGAGCCTGGTACGGCCTTCCCGGCAAGCTCCTCTTGCCGGGGCCTTGATCTTCTGACTTGTATACTTTGTTCTTGAATGGCCTCATAAGGACCAGAAAGGTTCTTGGCGAGCACGTGGTAAACCCTGCCGCGGGAAGCTGCTACTGCCCGTGCACAAGTTGGGGTACTAAGGTACCCCTATCTTAGTACACCGACAGGGGCTCGGGCCACACACGGTGCCGAGCGCTGTTGGGCCAGGCCCAGAACAGTGCACGGGCACGCGCGGCCCACGGCAAGCCGTATCCCCTTCCGTATCCGCCGCATCCCCCCCAACGGCACGCGTTGATTGCGGCGTCGTGGGAGAGATCGTGGCCTGTTCTTTAATGGGAAATGCGGAGCGTCCCCCACTTCCCCCCTTAAAAGCAGAGGAAGCAGGGGCAGTTCCCTCCATCGTCTTCATTGCGTCTTGACTCTCCAGAAAACTCTGCTGCTTCTTGCCCCCGTCCCTCCTCCGCCGTCTTCCGCATCCGCGGCGCCGTCGAGCTCCTCGCCTCTTCCCTCGCCGCCTCCGCCATGGCTCCGAAGAGCGACAAGGCGAAAAGTGACAAGGCCAAGAACGACAAGGCCAAGAAGGAGAAGTCCGAGGAGGCGGCGAAGCTGGCCGCCCTGCGGAAGAGGTGCGTGGTCTTCGCACCAAGGCTTGGTCCGAGGGAGCTGCGGGACAAATATTATCTGTTCTGGGCGAAGGAGACCAAAGCTCATCCCCGCACCCACGTCTTCCCCGCCATGGCCAAAGATATGTTCCCCGGCGGGTACTTCTTCTTCGCTGCATTTTTCCACTGTGGATTGTGCCCTCCGTTCTCGGAGTTCTTTTGTGATATCATGAACACATATGGCCTCCACCTCCTAGATTTCACCCCCAACGCCATCCTTACGATGGCCGTTTTCGCACATCTGTGCGAAAACTATGTCGGGGTTCATCCCAATGTAGCTCTTTTCCGCCATTTTTTATGCCTAGAGTAGAGGCTGGCGCTCCCCTCTCCGGTGGCATCTCCTGGATCTTCAGGCTGAACAAGAAGGACTCGTACCTGAAGGAAGAGCTCCGCGGCAAGTGGGAGGAATGGAGAGCAGATTGGTGTTGGGTGGTGGAGGATAAGCCGGAGCCCTTCACCGCGCCGCGCACAACTGCCATAGTGCGCGGCAGGGATTGGAGCGAATTGGCCCCGGAGGACAACAAGCTCAGCATCGCCCTCATTAGGATTATCCGTCTCCGGGTCGCCAATTTGACTATCGGAGAAGTTGGAGCAGATTTCCTCCGCCGCCGCATCGCCCCTTTACAGGAGAGGAAGAGGCGTGCCTGGGAATTCGGCAACGCGGCGGACATCATGAGGTTGCGCCCTGGATTGAATTACAACTTCACCGTCTTGGAGTTGAAGGGAATGGTCAAGGAGCTCTTCAAGCACGACCCTGCCCATCCGGAGTGGTTCAGACCTTCCCGGGGAGTGGTGCCGCTGTGCAACAGCACTGCCCGTGATTCCTTGCGCGCGATGATGCCTGCGTGCGATTCCCATGACGTCGTCCCCACTTGGATAGAGCCTCCGCCAGACACCGTGCTGAACTTCTTCGACAACTTGGTCGAGAAGCCCTGCAAGGCCGACGAGCAGAAGGGTCTTACCCGGGACACTACTGGCCGGGATATTGCTTATATCGCCTCCAGGATGGAGGAGGCCGCCGCAGCCGCAGCTGCGGGCGAATTCGGGTACACTATGGACGAGGCACTGGCCGCGGACGAGGTGAGCCAAGCAGAGGAGGCGGAAATCCTCAAGCTGCTCAAGCTTTCGCCCAAGGAGTTTGCCGGGGTGCCTTCCCTGAAGTTTGCCGGGATGGGCGAGGTTGCCGGGGGGAGCGAGGTCGCTGGAGGGAGCGAGGTCGCCGGAGGGAGTAAGGCCGCTGGGCATGGTGCTGAGTCCAGCGGGCCTGCCGGGGAGGAGGAGGACGTCGAGGCTGACGAGGACTCTGGTGGATCTCTGAATCTCGAAGACGACGCCTCCTCATCTTCGGAGAACTCCCCGCCTCCGGCTAGTCCCACGCAGCAACCGAAGAAGCGCCCCCGCAAGGCAGCTGAGGTGGCGAGGCCGCAGGCGCCTCGACTGCAGCCAGCGCGCCGTGCAACGCGCGCCACCAGGACGAGCAAAGTCGTGAAGGAGGCGCCCCGCGCACCAGCGCCAAGCGGAGGGGGATCCCCCCGGAGCGGAACGGCTGCCCCTTCTGCTCCTCGGCCCTCGGCGACGACGGAGGCTGGGTCTTCGCAGCCCACAACCCCGGAGACCGCCAAGCGCCCGAGGGAGCCTTCTCCTCCTGCTCCTCGCGCGGGAGCACCTCAGGCGGATTTCGACTTCTCCGCCCTCAGCTCCGACGACGAGGAAGAGGAGTAAGTACTTGCAACTTGTAATTTCTTCGATTTTGTCTTGATTTTCCTTGATGATTCTGATCTTGTTTTTGCCTTGCTTCCAGGACCCTGGCCCAGCGAATGGCGAAGAGGGCCAAGATTCCAGTGGTCGAGGTTGAAGATGACTCGCCCGTCGCGGCGACCGGAGACGTGTCAGCGGCAACCTTGCCGGACCAACCTGCTGCTCCGAGGAGCAGCCCCCAGCGCAGCCCCCAGCGTAAGTCTGGTAGTTATTTTTCTGTTGGTCGGGCGCGCTTGAGGTTGTTGCTTGTACTGATGTTTTGTTGTCTTATTTGTCTTGTGCAGAAGTGGAGCCGCAGCCACAGGAGCGCCAGGAGGTCGCCCCCGACGAGCCACTTGCTCCACCCTCCCCGCCAAGGGTGAACTCCCCGGCGAGGGAGAACGCTCCGCCAAGGACGGGCACCCCGCCAAGGGCGGGCACCCCGCCAAGGGTGAGCAGCCCGACAAGGGTGAGCACCCCGCCAAGGGAGGGCGCAGGGGGCCCTCCGCCAGTAGGGGCCACCACTCCGGCGCCAAGGGAGAATTCCCCGGTGAGGGAGCCTGTCGTTGAAGAAGTCCGCGAAGGTGAATCTTGTAGCTTTTTCTCCTTGGACTTGTCTTTTTGGATATTTGCTTGATTCTTTTCTTTTCTTTTTCTTCTGCTAGATCCTCCTGCCCCAGAGCGGACGGAAATGGAGACCACTGCTGAGGAGGAGGTGCGCGGCGACGGCGGCAACGCCACTGCCACTGAGGGCATGGCTGGGACCGACGAGCCTGTCGCTGAAGAGACCGCCCCGCCCGCAGATGCCGCGGCTGGGGAAGGGACCGGCGACCACACTGCTGGCTCGGAGGCAGCAGGAGCGTCAAGCGCTGCACCGGCCGCCGACCCCTCCGCCTCCACGGCTGGGCAGGGCGTCTACCTGGAAGCCCCCAACGGGGTTTTCATACAAGTCCCGTGGGCGTCCTCGTTGCGAGCCCCCGTGGAGGGAGAGACCTACGACGGAGAGGTCCTCGCCTCCGCGGGGTTGAAGGTTGTTGAAGCGCCCGGCGGTAGCAACGAGCCCGAAGAGGAGAAGCTCCTTCGCCGACTCCTGGCCTTGTACCGGGCCAGGCAGGCGAAGCTGGAGTCTCGGGAAGCTCTCACCGCGAAGGCTGGAGCTGATCTGGAGAAGCGCGCCGCGGAGCTCCGCGCCGACAACCAGGCGGCCCTCCGCAACTTGGCGGAGGAGCGCGAAGCGCTTGCCGGGGCGCAGCAAGCGTTCCTCCTGGAGAAGGCCGAGGTGGACGAGCAGCAGCGGCTGGCCGCCGAGGAGTTGTCTCAGCGGGAGGGAGCGCTCAACCAGCGGAAGGTTGACCTCGACAGCCACGAGGACGACCTCACCGCCCGGGAGCAGGCCATTGCCGGGGCCTTGAAGGAAGCCAAGGACGCCGCAGCCGCTGCGGAGACCGCCAAGAAGGATCTGACGGCCAAGGTGGAGCAGCTGGAGTTGTACCTGAAGGCGAGCGAGGACAGAGTCACTGCGCTCAATGTGGAGCGGGAGAAAGACGCCCACACCAACTCTGAGTTGCAGGTACGTCTCTCCAAGAAAGGCGACGAGCTCACTGCCGCCAAGGATTCCATTGCTGACTTAGAGTTGAAGGTCTCCACTCTGACTGATTCGCTCGACGCCGCCCGGGATCGCGAGACGAAGCTGAAGGACGAGCTCCGCAAGGAGCGGAACTTGGTGGAGAGCGCCGCTGTCTCAGCGAACAACTTCAGCCGCGCAGTGGAGCAATGGACTGATGATCTGGTCACCTCCGCTGCCAATATTGACAAGGAGATGGTGGCACTGAAGGCGGAGCACCTCGCGTACTCCCCGGACGAGAACCTCCCCCACAGCGCCAAGCTGAGTCTCTTCTTCAGGGGAATCGCGCCGGCACTTGGGCGGCTGCAGGAGAAGATCCCTGTGCAGCTGGCCGACGAGGCGCGTCGGCTCTGCATGGGCACCTTGGAGTGTGTCTTGATGAAGATCGTCTACCGCAACCCCGGCATCAACCTCGTCAACATCCTCCGGAGCTTGCCGGCCGAAGCTGATCAGGAGGCGTTGAAGGCGCAGGTTGCCCACATCGTCGCCAAGGTGAACAAGATCACAAGGCGTGAAGGCGACCGCGTAGATTAGATTTCTTTCTTTCTGTTTCCTTTGCCGCTGCAAGGCATGTTATGGACAAGAATCTATTAGTATTACGGCAAGTTATCTTTGTAATATACAATCTTATTTTGATCAACCAATGCAGTGTTATCTCCCTTGCTTTTGGTCCTCCACTTTGTATACTTTCTACCCTACGCTTTTAGGGGACTTGCCGGCAAGGGGCCCTTGCCGCGAACGCTGAGTACTGGACTCTTAGCGGCCTGCTGGCAAAAGACCTTGTCGGCAAGTAACCTCGCCGCAGCTAGTCGCAGCACACTTAAACTGCTGAGCGAACTCGAAAACGAAGTAAGGGCACGACACTTGTCGCAGCTCACTTAAGCCGTTGAGCGTGCTCGAAACAGAGTAAGGGCGCGGCTAGCCATGGGTAGGTTCCTCCGCGCACAGGTTTTCCATACAAAGTGTGGTTGTTCAAGGAAGACAACTAAAATTTTTAAGAATTTGAATTACTCAAACTTTGGTAACTTAGCTTTCATAAATTGCTTGTCCCCCGACAAGGCTTCTCTTTCTTGAACAGCACTTGGTTCA
Source organism: Secale cereale (assembly GCA_902687465.1). NCBI lineage: Eukaryota > Viridiplantae > Streptophyta > Magnoliopsida > Poales > Poaceae > Secale > Secale cereale. The sequence goes on from LR738711.1 coordinate 738,833,663, forward strand.
TCCTCCACCTCCTTCCCCCCCGGTAAACTTGTGCGCGAGGAAAATTCCTTCTGCTTAAGAGGGAAAGAAAAAGAGGAGGAAAAACAAGTATAGGGCCTCTCGGCTTGCTAGTGCTTACCGGGGATGTGCATTGCACAAAGTGTCAGATAATGCATGCAAATAACAAAGAAGAGCATGGAAATGACAAGTAGTGCGAGGCACAAAAGCTTTAGTGATGCACGGGATCTGCGCCCGGCTTTGTACAAAGGTTTACATGCAACAGCGGCAAGACTTGTACAAAAGGTGGTTGCTGGAGCGGATCACGGCAACCGCGCCTTATGGGTGAAACTTGCGAAGATGCTCTATGTTCCAGGAGTTGCTCACCGGTAAGCCTTCTTCGGTCTCAAGGCGGACATCGCCGGGCCTTGTGACTTGTTTCACCCGATAAGGGCCTTCCCACTTTGGCGTCAACTTGTTAGAATTCTTGGCGGACTGAACACGCCGAAGAACAAGGTCGCCTTCCTCGAGACTCCTGGCCTTGACCTTGCGGCTATGATAGCGACGCAAGGCTTGCTTGTACCGAGCAGCTCGTACAGCAGCCTGGAGACGTTCCTCCTCGAGGAGCAATGCATCATCTTGTCGCAGTTGCTCTTGCTCGAGCTCATCATAAGCGAGCACTCGAGGAGATCCGTAAACGAGTTCCGTGGGGAGAACTGCCTCTGCTCCATAGACAAGAGCAAAGGGTGTCTGCCCGGTGGCTCGACTTGGTGTCGTCCTGATTGACCAAAGAGCCGCCGGCAACTCCTCTATCCAGTTTCTTCCGCACCTGCGCAGCCTGTCGAAGGTTCTTGTCTTGAGTCCGTGCAACACTTCAGCATTGGCCCTCTCCGCTTGACCATTGCTCCTCGGGTGAGCAACAGAAGCGAAACGGACCTTGGCGCCAAGGTCTTGGACGTACTGCATGAAGGTGCGACTTGTGAACTGTGTGCCGTTGTCGGTGATGATCCTGTTAGGGATTCCGAAACGGCAAACAATCGACCTGAAGAACCTGACTGCTGACTGTGCTGTCACCTTTCTCACTGGTTCCACTTCTGGCCACTTTGTGAACTTGTCGATTGCTACGTACAAGTACTCAAAGCCCCCGACAGCACGGGGGAAAGGGCCGAGGATATCGAGGCCCCAGACCAAAAAGGGCCAGGACAAAGGGATCGTCTGGAGAGCTTGAGCTAGCTGGTGAATTTGCTTGGCATGGAACTGGCACGCTTCAAACTTGGTTACTTGTGCAGTTGCATCTTGGAGGGCTTCTGGCCAGAAGAACCCTTGCCGGAACGCCTTCCCGGCAAGTGCCCTTGCGCCAATGTGGTGGCCACATATGCCTCCATGTATTTCTGCCAACAGCTTCTGTCCATCTTCTCTGGAAATGCACTTCAACCTGACACCGTTGAGTCTTCTTCTGTACAGTTCATTGCCAACGAACTGGTACATACTTGACTGCCTGGTTATTTTCTCTATCTCTTCTGGGTCGTCGGGAAGTTCTCCAGTTTGCAGAAAACGAACGATTTGTTGTGCCCATGCTGGAGCCTGAGGCTCAACAACAAGGACTAAAGGCATGAGGGCTGCTGCGGGAACCTCAGCTTCTACGGCAAGAACCTGCGGTTCTGCCGGAGCTGATGGTCCCCCGGCAAGCCTGCCGGGGCAAGGCTTGTCGGGAATGCTTGCTTCAACTGTACAGACCCTTGGATCTGCAGGAGCAAACTGTTCCTCAGCATCTTGGCTGTTGATCCTGGGGACCTTGGCGGCGGCTTCGGGAAGATCCGCCGGCAAGTAGTCGCCGGAGGCCAACTTCCTATTCTTGTTCTGCCCAACTGATGGTGTAACGGATGGCTGAGTTAGCTTGAGCAGGAAGGTCCCTGGTTCCACAGGTAACTTCATTGCAGCACACTTTGAAAGGCCATCAGCAATATCATTCTGATCTCTTGGGACGTGCTCCATTTGCAGACCTTCAAAGTGTTCTTCAAGCTTCCTCACTTCATCAACATAAGCTTCCATCAAGGGGCTATGATAACTCTTATTCACTTGCCGGACCACCAACTGCGAATCTCCCCGCACAATCAACTTCTTGATCCCAAGCTCGGCCGCTATTCTGAGGCCGGCAAGCAAACCTTCATACTCAGCAGTATTGTTTATCGCTTGTTCCTTGGGAAAGTGCATCTGAACAACATACTTGAGGTGCTCTCCGGTGGGCGCTATGAGTACCACGCCCGCACCGGCGCCTTGCAGCGAGAAAGCACCATCAAAGTACATTACCCATTCGCTGCTCGTTTCTTGGACGGGGACGCTTGTCTCTGGGACTTCTTCATCGGGCGTTGGAGTCCATTCAGCTATGAATTCTGCCAAAGCTCTGCTCTGTATGGTTGAAGTACTCTCAAACTTGAGACCAAAGCTTGACAGCTCTAGTGCCCACTCGACGATCCTGCATGTCGCTTCTGGATTCTGCAATATCCTCTTCAACGGAAAGCGAGTGACCACCGTTATCTCGTGTGCTTGGAAGTAATGGCGCAGCTTTCTTGAGGCCATGAGGAGGCCGAACAGCAATTTCTGCACCCCAGAGTATCTTGATCTAGCCCCCTGCATAAGGGAACTCACAAAATACACTGGGCGCTGTACCATCTTCCTTCGCACTTCTCCTTGTTCCTGCGCAGACTTGTCCTTGTCGGGGCCAGAGCTTGTCGGGGAAGCCCCCTGCTTGTCGCTGGATTCGCTTGCCGATGGTGTGGGTTCCTCATCCGCCTCCCTCTCCGCTACTAACGCAGCACTAACCACTTGATTGGTTGCCGCTAGGTACAGTAGCAACTTTTCTTGTGGCCTAGGTGCGACAAGTATTGGAGTGGAGGACAGGTATCCTTTCAAGTCTTGCAGCGCTGCCTCCGCTTCCGGAGTCCATTTCATGGGACCTGCCTTTTTTAAGATTTTGAAGAAAGGCAGGGCGCGTTCTGCAGACTTTGAAATGAACCTGCTGAGGGCAGCCACACAACCAGCAAGTCTTCTTACGTCCTTGACGCGCTTCGGGGCTTCAATCTGCTCGATGGCTTTGATCTTGTCAGGATTGGCTTCAATCCCCCTCTGGGACACAAAGAACCCGAGAAGCTTGCCGGAGGGGACTCCGAAGACGCACTTCTCGGGGTTCAACTTGAGCTGTATCTTGCGCAGATTCTCGAAGGTTTCCTCTAAGTCTTGGATCAGGGTATCTTTGCTCTTGCTCTTGACCACTATATCATCCATGTAGGCTTCTACATTCCTGTGGATCTGTGGCTCAAAAGCAGTGTGCACCACCCTTGCAAATGTAGAGCCTGCATTCTTCAATCCAAAGGGCATGCGTATGAAGCAATATGTGCCGCATGGAGTAATAAATGCAGTCTTCTCTTCATCTTCCTTGGCCATAAAAATCTGGTGGTAACCTGAGTATGCATCAAGGAAGGAAAGCAGCTCGCATCCGGCGGTGGAGTCAACAATCTGGTCAATACACGGCAAGGGAAATGGATCCTTGGGACATGCTTTATTCACATCAGTGAAGTCTATACAAAGTCTCCACTTCCCATTGGCCTTGCGTACGACAACTGGATTGGCCAACCACGTAGGATGGATCACGCCTCTAACTAGGCCTGCTGCTTCCAACTTCTTTATCTCTTCGGCGATGAATTCTTGGTGCTCCATGGCTTGCTTTCTGACCTTCTGCTTGACGGGCCGCGCATGAGGACAAACAGCAAGCTTGTGCTCAATTAACTTCCTGGGAACGCCGGGGATGTCAGATGGTTGCCACGCAAATACATCGACATTCGCCCGCAGGAAGGCAACGAGCGCGCTTTCCTATTTGTTGTCGAGCGTAGCACTGATAGTGAAGGTACCACCAGTGCCGTCCTCCTTGGCGGACACCTTCTTGGTTGCCGGTGGAGCTGCCATCCCTTTCTTGTACTTGCCGGTGGAGCTCGATGGTGCGTCCTCGACGGCAGCGCAGCACTCCGAAGAGGTGCGTTTGCCGGAGTGGGCCCCAGAGCTCTTGCCGGACTTGGTCTTGGTCTTCCCCCCGGGAGCTTCAGCAGCAAGTGTGTTGCTTTCTGCTGCGGCTGCTGCATCCCGGTATATCTTGTCGGCGCAGATAAGCGCGTCCTTCTTGTCGCCAGGGACAGAGATGACGCTTATCGGCCCCGGCATCTTGAGTACGTTGTAGGCATAGTGGGAAGCTGCCATGAACTTGGCGAGGGCAGGACGTCCAAGTATCCCATTGTATGGCAATGGGATATCGGCCACGTCAAAGGTTATCCTCTCCGTCCTGAAGTTGAGCTCCCCGCCAAAGGTCACTGGCAGCGTGATCTTCCCCTTCGGCTTGCTCCTTCCCGGGTTGATTCCTTGGAACGACCCGGTTTCTTCGAGCTCGCTGTCGGGGATCTGTAGCTTCTTGATCACAGCTGAGGAGATCAAATTCAGGCCGGCCCCGCCGTCAACCAACATTTTTGTGACCTTGAGGTTGCGGATAGTTGGTGAGACCAACATCGGCAAGCACCCGACCGCAGTTGTGCGGTCGGGGTGATCCTCAAGGTCAAAAATGATGGGCGTGCTGGACCACTTCAGCAGCCTGCATGACTCGACGGGCGGCTCAGCTGCGTTTACTTCCCGCACCCACTGCTTGAGTTGGCGGTGGGAAGTGTGCAGAGAGGCGCCTCCGTCGACACACAGAACTTCTGTGGCCTTCTGGAACTCCTGCTCGCTGTTATCTCCTTCCTCCATGTCGTCGTCGTCATCTTCTTCCTCATCCTTGTCGCGGCCCCGGGGAGGTCGATCACCTTGCCGCTGCATGGCCTTGCCGCGGCGTCCTCCCCGGTCATTGAATGGCCGCTTCTTGCTGGGCTCTCCTCCGCCTCCTTGGGCCTTCTCCTTGTCGCGACGCTCGTATTCAGCTTTCTGCTGCTCTACGAGGTACTCGACCCACTTGCAGTTCTGAGGATCGTGGCCCTTGGTGCGGTGGATCTTGCAGTATTGCTTGTCGGAGCCGTCCTGCTTGTCGGCCGCCGCTACAGGGGCGGGTTCCTTGCCGGAACCGCCAGCCTGTGCCTTCTTGGCGGGAGCCTCCTTGCCGGACTGCTCGACGACCAGCACTTCCTTGCTCTTCTTCCTTCTGTTGTTCCGCCGCCGGCTTTTCTTTGCCGGGGCGGCGTCCTCGCTGTCGCTTCCTCCTGCACCAGTATCCTCTCCGGGGAGTCTCCTCCCCTCTTCGGCGCGCGCACTTGTCAGCCAGAGCGTAGAGCTCGCTGACATCCCGGATCTTGGTCATGGCCATCTCTTCTCTCATGCGGCGGTTACGCACGTTCTGGTGGAACGCGCTGATAACCGCGGCAGGGTGGACGTCGGGAATGTTGTGTTGCACGCGGCTGAACCTCTGGATGTACTTGCGCAGGGATTCTCCCTCCTTCTGGGCTAGGATGTGGAGATCGCTCTCTTGGACGTGGGGTTTGTGGCCGCCCGTGAAGGCGCCAACAAACTGGTGGCACAGATCCGCCCATGAAGAAATGGAGTTCTTCGGCAAGTGCATAAGCCAAGAACGGACGTTTGGCTTAAGCACTAGCGGGAAGTAGTTGGCTAGTATCTTCTCGTCGCGTCCCCCGGCAGCCTGCACCGCGATGGTGTAGATGCTGAGGAACTCCGAGGGGTGCGTCTTGCCGTCGTACTTCTCGGGTACGTCGGGCTTGAAGTTTTTCATGCTGGGCCACTGGACTCGCCGCAGCTCACGGGTGAACGCAGGGCAACCTGCCGCGTATGGCAAGTCGCCTGGCTCACCGGGCGCGTACGTGTCGACAGCGGTCCCAGCGCGCTGATCCGACTGTCGCCGGGCTTCTCGTCGGCGCTCGATGCGCGTCCGAGCGTCTTCTTGTCGCCGGTCGTCGAGGACTTGGCGCTGGTCCCGACGAGCCCGCAGATCCGACGACGCCGTGGAGTCGTCGTCGACGTTGATCCGGCGGGGTGGCGTCTTCTTCTTCCGCGGCGGGGAGTGCACGGTGGTTGCACCCCCGGCGGTCTTGTCGCCATCGGCCTTCATCTGGTCGACTTGCCGTGGCCGCGACGTCGCCGGCTGCTGCGGCGTGTCGTTGTTGGCGAAGGCGATGAGGCTCTGGATCATTGCCCTCCAGTCTTCGGCCTTGTCTGCCGCTGGAGGGAAATCGAGGAGCAGCTGTGCTCTTGCTAGAGCTTCTGCTGGAGAGGAGGGGAGCGGCGGCGAGTGGTGCGAGGAGCGAGATATGCTCGGACTTCTAACAGGGTTAGAAGGAGCAGTTTCTCGCCCCGGCGACCGCGCCTTGCTCGTACCTGGACGATGGCCTTGAGCATCCCGCGATCCTCCGGTTTGTCCTTGCCCCAGCAAGCGAATGGTACCTCCTGTACCACGGCGCTGCTGGCTTGGCACCTCCCGAGAGAGGCGTGGTGCGTCTACGGACACCGAGGCTTTGGAATTTGCCGGGTCGTCCGTCTTGTCCTTGGATTTCGTGGCGCCGTGAGTTTCCTCGCTGGCGGCCACCCTTCCGCCGGCGTCTCCTCCACCAACCGCTGGTTCTGGTGGCGGTGGAACCGACACAGACGGGCCTCCGACCTCCGAAGCCTTCTTCTTCAGAGGCATGTTGGTGTAGCTGATGAAGTTGACGAAGCTGGGGAGGTTGATGAAGAAGGCTTCCTCCTCGCGCGGGAGCACCTCAGGCTCCAGCATGGGCACAGCAAATCGTTCGTTTTCCGCAAACTGGAGAACTTCCCGACGACCCAGAAGAGATAGAGAAAATAACGAGGCAGTCAAGTATGTACCAGTTCATTGGCAATGAACTGTACAGAAGAAGACTCAACGGTGTCAGGTTGAAGTGCATTTCCAGAGAAGATGGACAGAAGCTGTTGGCAGAAATACATGGAGGCATATGTGGCCACCACATTGGCACAAGGGCACTTGCCGGGAAGGCGTTCTGGCAAGGGTTCTTCTGGCCAGAAGCCCTCCAAGATGCAACTGCACAAGTAACCAAGTGTGAAGCATGCCAGTTCCATGCCAAGCAAATTCACCAGCCAGCTCAAGCTCTCCAGACGATCCCTTTGTCCTGGCCCTTTTCGGTCTGGGGGCTCGATATCCTCGGCCCTTTCCCCCGTGCTGTCGGGGGCTTTGAGTACTTGTACGTAGAAATCGACAAGTTCACAAAGTGGCCAGAAGTGGAACCAGTGAGAAAGGTGACAACACAGTCAGCAGTCAGGTTCTTCAGGTCGATTGTTTGCCGTTTCGGAATCCCTAACAGGATCATCACCGACAACGGCACACAGTTCACAAGTCGCACCTTCATGCAGTACGTCCAAGACCTTGGCGCCAAGGTCTGTTTCGCTTCTGTTGCTCACCCGAGGAGCAATGGTCAAGCGGAGAGGGCCAATGCTGAAGTGCTGCGCGGACTCAAGACAAGAACCTTCGACAGGCTGCGCAGGTGCGGAAGAAACTGGATAGAGGAGTTGCCGGCGGCTCTTTGGTCAATCAGGACGACACCAAGTCGAGCCACCGGGCAGACACCCTTTGCTCTTGTCTATGGAGCAGAGGCAGTTCTCCCCACGGAACTCGTATACGGATCTCCTCGAGTGCTCGCTTATGATGAGCTCTAGCAAGAGCAACTGCGACAAGATGATGCATTGCTCCTCGAGGAGGAACGTCTCCAGGCTGCTGTACGAGCTGCTCAGTACCAGCAAGCCTTGCGTCGCTATCATAGCCGCAAGGTCAAGGCCAGGAGTCTCGAGGAAGGCGACCTTGTTCTTCGGCGTGTTCAGTCCGCCAAGAATTCTAACAAGTTGACGCCAAAGTGGGAAGGCCCTTATCGGGTGAGACAAGTCACAAGGCCCGGCGCTGTCCGCCTTGAGACCGAAGAAGGCTTACCGGTGAGCAACTCCTGGAACATAGAGCATCTTCGCAAGTTTCACCCATAAGGCGCGGTTGCCGTGATCCGCTCCGGCAACCACCTTTTGTACAAGTCTTGCCGCTGTTGCATGTAAACCTTTGTACAAAGCCGGGCGCAGATCCCGTGCATCAGTAAAGCTTTTGTGCCTCGCACTACTTGTCATTTCCATGCTCTTCTTTGTTATTTGCATGCATTATCTGACACTTTGTGCAATGCACATCCCCGGTAAGCACTAGCAAGCCGAGAGGCCCTATACTTGTTTTTCCTCCTCTTTTTCTTTCCCTCTTAAGCAGAAGGAATTTTCCTCGTGCACAAGTTTGCCGGGGGGGAAGGAGGTGGAGGATGAACCAAGTGCTGTTCAAGAAAGAGAAGCCTTGTCGGGGGACAAGCAATTTATGAAAGCTAAGTTACCAAAGTTTGAGTAATTCAAATTCTTAAAATTTTTAGTTGTCTTCCTTGAACAACCACACTTTGTATGGAAAACCTGTGCGCGGAGGAACCTACCCATGGCTAGCCGCGCCCTTACTCTGTTTCGAGCACGCTCAACGGCTTAAGTGAGCTGCGACAAGTGTCGCGCCCTTACTTCGTTTTCGAGTTCGCTCAGCAGTTTAAGTGTGCTGCGACTAGCTGCGGCGAGGTTACTTGCCGACAAGGTCTTTTGCCAGCAGGCCGCTAAGAGTACAGTACTCAGCGCTCGCGGCAAGGGCCCCTTGCCGGCAAGTCCCCTAAAAGCGTAGGGTAGAAAGTATACAAAGTGGAGGACCAAAAGCAAGGGAGAGAACACTGCATTGGTTGATCAAAATAAGATTGTATATTACAAAGATAACTTGCCGTAATACTATTAGATTCTTGTCCATAACATGCCTTGCAGCGGCAAAGGAAACAGAAAGAAAGAAATCTAATCTACGCGGTCGCCTTCACGCCTTGTGATCTTGTTCACCTTGGCGACGATGTGGGCAACCTGCGCCTTCAACGCCTCCTGATCAGCTTCGGCCGGCAAGCTCCGGAGGACGTTGACGAGGTTGATGCCGGGGTTGCGGTAGACGATCTTTGTCAAGACACGCTCCAAGGTGCCCATGCAGAGCCGACGCGCCTCGTCGGCCAGCTGCACAGGGATCTTCTCCTGCAGCCGCGCAAGTGCCGGCGCGATTCCCCTGAAGAAGAGACTCAGCTTGGCGCTATGGGGGAGGTTCTCGTCCGGGGAGTACGCGAGGTGCTCCGCCTTCAGTGCCACCATCTCCTTGTCAATATTGGCAGCGGAGGTGACCAGATCATCAGTCCATTGCTCCACTGCCCGGCTGAAGTTGTTCGCTGAGACAGCGGCGCTCTCCACCAAGTTCCGCTCCTTGCGGAGCTCGTCCTTCAGCTTCGTCTCGCGATCCCGGGCGGCGTCGAGCGAATCAGTCAGAGTGGAGACCTTCAACTCTAAGTCAGCAATGGAATCCTTGGCGGAAGTGAGCTCGTCGCCTTTCTTGGAGAGACGTACCTGCAACTCAGAGTTGGTGTGGGCGTCTTTCTCCCGCTCCACATTGAGCGCAGTGACTCTGTCCTCGCTCGCCTTCAGGTACAACTCCAGCTGCTCCACCTTGGCCGTCAGATCCTTCTTGGCGGTTTCCGCGGCGGCTGCGGCGTCCTTGGCTTCCTTCAAGGCCCCGGCAATGGCCTGCTCCCGGGCGGTGAGGTCATCCTCGTGGCTGTCGAGGTCGACCTTCCGCTGGTTGAGCGCTCCCTCCCGCTGAGACAACTCCTCGGCGGCCAGCCGCTGCTGCTCGTCCACCTCGGCCTTCTCCAGGAGGAAGGCTTGCTGCGCCCCGGCAAGCGCTTCGCGCTCCTCCGCCAAGTTGCGGAGGGCCGCCTGGTTGTCGGCGCGGAGCTCCGCGGCGCGCTTCTCCAGATCAGCTCCAGCCTTGGCGGTGAGAGCTTCCCGAGACTCCAGCTTCGCCTGCCTGGCCCGGTACAGGGCCAGGAGCCGGCGAAGGAGCTTCTCCTCTTCGGGCTCGTCGCTACCGCCGGGCGCTTCAACAACCTTCAACCCCGCGGAGGCGAGGATCTCTCCGTCGTAGGTCTCTCCCTCCACGGGGGCTCGCGACGAGGACGCCCACAGGACTTGTATGAAAACCCCGTTGGGGGCTTCCAGGTAGACGCCCTGCCCAGCCGTGGAGGCGGAGGGGTCGGCGGCCGGTGCAGCGCTTGACGCTCCTGCTGCCTCCGGGCCAGCAGTGTGGTCGCCGGTCCATTTCCCAGCCGCGGCATCTGCGGGCGGGGCGGTCTCTTCAGCGGCAGGCTCGTCGGCCCCAGCCATGCCCTCAGTGGCAGTGGCGTTGCCGCCGTCGCCGCGCACCTCCTCCTCAACAGTGGTCTCCGTTTCCATCCGCTCTGGGGCAGGAGGATCTAGCAGAAGAAAAAGAAAAGAAAAGAATCAAGCAAATATCCAAAAAGACAAGTCCAAGGAGAAAAAGCTACAAGATTCACCTTCGCGGACTTCTTCAACGACAGGCTCCCTCGCCGGGGAATTCTCCCTTGGCGCCGGAGTGGTGGCCCCTGCTGGCGGAGGGCCCCCTGCGCCCTCCCTTGTCGGGCTGCTCACCCTTGGCGGGGTGCCCGCCCTTGGCGGGGTGCCCGTCCTTGGCGGAGCGTTCTCCCTCGCCGGGGAGTTCACCCTTGGCGGGGAGGGTGGAGCAAGTGGCTCGCCGGGGGCGACCTCCTGGCGCTCCTGTGGCTGCGGCTCCACTTCTGCACAAGACAAATAAGACAACAAAACATCAGTACAAGCAACAACCTCAAGCGCGCCCGACCAACAGAAAAATAACTACCAGACTTACGCTGGGGGCTGCGCTGGGGGCTGCTCCTCGGAGCAGCAGGTTGGTCCGGCAAGGTTGCCGCTGACACGTCTCCGGTCGCCGCGACGGGCGAGTCATCTTCAACCTCGACCACTGGAATCTTGGCCCTCTTCGCCATTCGCTGGGCCAGGGTCCTGGAAGCAAGGCAAAAACAAGATCAGAATCATCAAGGAAAATCAAGACAAAATCGGAGAAATTACAAGTTGCAAGTACTTACTCCTCTTCCTCGTCGTCGGAGCTGAGGGCGGAGAAGTTGAAATCCGCCTGAGGTTCTCCCGCGCGAGGAGCAGGAGGAGAAGGCTCCCTCGGGCGCTTGGCGGTCTCCGGGGCTGTGGGCTGCGAAGACCCAGCCTCCGTCGTCGCCGAGGGCCGAGGAGCAGAAGGGGCAGCCGTTCCGCTCCGGGAGGATCCCCCTCCGCTTGGCGCTGGTGCGCGGGGCGCCTCCTTCACGACTTTGCTCGTCCTGGTGGCGCGCGTTGCACGGTGCGCTGGCTGTTGTCGAGGCGCCTGCGGCCTCGCCGCCTCAGCTGCCTTGCGGGGGCGCTTCTTCGGTTGCTGCGTGGGACTAGCCGGAGGCGGGGAGTTCTCCGAAGATGAGGAGGCGTCGTCTTCGAGATTCAGAGATCCACCAGAGTCCTCGTCAGCCTCGACGTCCTCCTCCTCCCCGGCAGGCCCGCTGGACTCAGCACCATGCCCAGCGGCCTCACTCCCTCCGGCGACCTCGCTCCCTCCGGCGACCTCGCTCCCCCCGGCAACCTCGCCCATCCCGGCAAACTTCAGGGAAGGCACCCCGGCAAACTCCTCGGGCGAAAGCTTGAGCAGCTTGAGGATTTCCGCCTCCTCTGCTTGGCTCACCTCGTCCGCGGCCTGTGCCTCGTCCACAGTGTACCCGAATTCGCCCGCAGCTGCGGCTGCGGCGGCCTCCTCCATCCTGGAGGCGATATAAGCAATATCCCGGCCAGTAGTGTCCCGGGTAAGACCCTTCTGCTCGTCGGCCTTGCAGGGCTTCTCGACCAAGTTGTCAAAGAAGTTCAGCACGGTGTCTGGCGGAGGCTCTATCCAAGTGGGGACGACGCCGTGGGAATCGCACGCACGCATCATCGCGCGCAAGGAATCGCGGGCAGTGCTGTTGCACAGCGGCACCACTCCCTGGGAAGGTCTGAACCACTCCGGATGGGCAGGGTCGTGCTTGAAGAGCTCCTTGACCATTCCCTTCAACTCCAAGACGGTGAAGTTGTAATTCAATCCAGGGCGCAACCTCATGATGTCCGCCGCGTTGCCGAATTCCCAGGCACGCCTCTTCCTCTCCTGTAAAGGGGCGATGCGGCAGCGGAGGAAATCTGCTCCAACTTCTCCGATAGTCAAATTGGCGACCCGGAGACGGATAATCCTAATGGGGGCGATGCTGAGCTTGTTGTCCTCCGGGGCCAATTCGCTCCAATCCCTGCCGCACACTATGGCAGTTGTGCGCGGCGCGGTGAAGGGCTCCGGCTTATCCTCCACCACCCAACACCAATCTGCTCTCCATTCCTCCCACTTGCCGCGGAGCTCTCCCTTCAGGTACGAGTCCTTCTTGTTCAGCCTGAAGATCCAGGAGATGCCACCGGAGAGGGGAGCGCGAGCCTCTACTCTAGGCATAAAAAAATGGCGGAAAAGAGCTACATTGGGATGAACCCCAACATAGTTTTCGCACAGATGTGCGAAAACGGCCATCGTAAGGATGGCGTTGGGGGTGAAATCTAGGAGGTGGAGGCCATATGTGTTCATGATATCACAAAAGAACTCCGAGAACGGAGGGCACAATCCACAGTGGAAAAATGCAGCGAAGAAGAAGTACCCGCCGGGGAACATATCTTTGGCCATGGCGGGGAAGACGTGGGTGCGGGGATGAGCTTTGGTCTCCTTCGCCCAGAATAGATAATATTTGTCCCGCAGCTCCCTCGGACCAAGCCTTGGCGCGAAGACCACGCACCTCTTCCGCAGGGCGGCCAGCTTCGCCGCCTGCTCGGACTTCTCCTTCTTGGCCTTGTCGTTTTTGGCCTTGTCACTTTTCGCCTTGTCGCTCTTCGGAGCCATGGCGGAGGCGGCGAGGGAAGAGGCGAGGAGCTTGACGGCGCCGCGGATGCGGAAGACGGCGGAGGAGGGACGGGGGCAAGAAGCAGCGGAGTTTTCTGGAGAGTCAAGACCCAATGAAGACGATGGAGGGAACTGCCCCTGCTTCCTCTGCTTTTAAGGGGGAAGTGGGGGACGCTCCGCATTTCCCATTATAGAACAGGCCACGATCTCTCCCACGACGCCGCAATCGACGCGTGCCGTTGGGGGGGGGGATGCAGCGGATACGGAAGGGGATACGGCTTGCCGTGGGCCGCGCGTGCCCGTGCACTGTTCTGGGCCTGGCCCAACAGCGCTCGGCACCGTGTGTGGCCCAGGCCCGGGGGCTCCTGTCGGTGTACTAAGATAGGGGTACCTTAGTACCCCAACTTGTGCATGGGCAGTAGCAGCTTCCCACGGCAGGGTTTACCACGTGCTCGCCAAGAACCTTTCTGGTCCTTATGAGGCCATTCAAGAACAAAGTATACATGTCAGAAGATCAAGGCCCCGGCAAGAGGAGCTTGCCGGGAAGGCCGTACCAGGCTCAAGGTTATCACTTTAAGCACAAGACCCTGGCAAGAGGAGCTTGCCAGGAAGGCCAAGGAATGCACACCTCAAGAAACGCCTCGGCGCATCATGCGCCCCGGCAGGACCCAGAGAGCGACAAGCTTCTGGGCCCGGCAAGGTCACGGCCCCGGCAAGGTGCTTGCCGGGGGAAGCTTATGCTGTGTGCCCGCGCCCCAGTTCATCTGCCCACGCGTCCCCCTGGGGCCCTTCCAGGGACGCGTGGCGGACGGCTGTGCAGCCTGGGGCACACGGTGGCAAGCCACGGTGACGAGGCTACCGCCGTGGCGAACGGAGAAGCATGGACAGACACTTTTGGGGTCGACGGTGACGGGCATTTAATGCCCTTGTCCCCCACTGTCAAGGTTAGGTGAAGACCACTGTACATCCACTGTTCATGCACTATTCACGCACTGTTACAACTACCACCAAATTTACACTTTTACCCTCCTCTACGTTGACACCTGTCGGTGACCCCTTTGAGCTATAAAAGGAGGCCCATGCACAACGTAGAAAGGGTTCGAAACCTAGATAACTCTCTTGCTCGGTGTAGCTAAGCACTGTAGTTCTTCAAGCTCCCGAGCTCAATACAACCAAGGCAGGAGTAGGGTTTTACGCGTCCGCGTGGCCCGAACCTGGGTAAACTGCCCGCGTGTGCCCCTCGATCAGCTCTTCGTGCTCCCTCTGCTCCCTTACCGCAACGTAGAAGGGGCTCCGGTCCCATAGGTGCTCGTGGAAGGACAGTTTCCCCCGACACAAAGTTTTACCCTAGTTCGGACCCTTGCAGTTGAGGAAAAAGCCTACTCCCGGTACTGTATATTAGTGATAGGGGTGTGGACCAAGTACACGTTTATACCAGGCATTGTGCGTGTGTGTATACTATCGACGAACTAGCCCCCAAGCTTCTATAACATACTGGGGGCCTAGGGTTACAAATCATATATAGTCGGCTTATCACCAGTGGGGATAGAGTCCTCCGCGACTCTGGTAGCTAGGTTCATGTTGTACGCCGAGTCCTCCACATGGGTCTTCGTATAACGCGTCTCGATCCAACCTATGTGACACGGGATGGAACCGACCCATGAGTCCTCATGTTGACCCACCACAACTATAAATGATATGCCCACCACACCACACACGGAGTCGGCCACTAAGAAAATAAGCATATACAACAGTACAATGTTATACATTAAAGTTAATTGCATGGTGCATCCAAAAATATTTGTTCTGCATTGTGAATGTTTATATATTCTCCTAAAATATTAGTCACGGGAAAGAGAAACGAGGGGCATATCTCTCCTTGTCTCCACCGGACATCCCCTCTTTCTACACCACTTTCACGTACGCACACAAACTATCTCTCGGCCCTCTAAAAGTATGCATGCCCACGACACATTCATGCATGACGGCCACTGCATTCAAGCTAAAGCACTATACATTCACTGGAGTTCAGAATATGCTCATTACGGTCACCGTATACATTCTCGTGGTGATCATACGGTATCTAGCTCACGATACGTCTCCGTATTTTCTTGATGACACTAACAGACTTTGCATTTGATGCGTGCTCTGTATTTTGTTGACGACACTTACGGTCATTGTATTTGAAGCGAAAGCACGATATGGTCACCGGACTTCAGAATAAGCACATCACGGTCACCACATACATTTTGTCGTGCTAACCAACATGTGGTTGGATGGTTAGGAGGACAGTGGTTTCTCGAGCCCACCAGGATTAAAGTCCCAGTGCTCGCATTTATCTTGGGTTAATTTCAGTATTTTCCAGCGATGTGCGTTCAGTGGGAGGAGACGTTCCACTCGACTACGAGGCACCGATGGTGACTTCGTAAAATCTCAAGATCATATGCTGGCCCACTCTCTCGAAGGTGCTCATAGGGTAGGGTCTGCGTGTGTGCGCTTATATCGGTGAGTGCTTGCGTGTATATATGAGCCCTTGCGTCTGTACCGTGTTAAAAAATACATGTCATCCCATCGCTGGCCTAGCCATCCCTCTACTCACCCACACCTGCTGTTTTCTCCGGGGACGGCAGACAAACCAGTAAACCCTCGTACTCCTCTGCGTGGGAAACAACTGCCGAGTCTTCCCTGGCTCTGTGTCATTCCCTTCCTAGGCCTCGCCGTCATCCATCGCCCTGGTGCTCTCGGCGCGGCCTGGTCAACGTGGTCAATGAATGACATCCATCGGAAGTGGACTGTACGTGGAGAGGCTGATAGCTGGGTCCATGGCCGCACACAAGGAAATGCCTCCTTATTACACGCAAAATAATGATTCCTCCACCTGACAGCTAGGACCCACAGAAAGGGCTTCGGTATTTCGCGAAAAAAACGCCCCCCGCTGACAGGTCGGACCCACCAGCTATATCTTCGCACGCAAGGAAGTGCCTCCTTATGACGCACAAAAGATGAATACCCCCTGCTAGCTGGGACCCACCATAGTGGGTGGCTGACTTGTGGGCCTACTAAGTTGACGGGGACGGACTGATTTGTCAACTTAGTCAATATGAACGATTCTAGCTCCAGTGACCGTACGATGTCCATCTAACGGCCGTAGTGCTTCTTCAACCTCTAGTCTTCTTGCTCGAGCCGCCCAAAGCAGCGCCGGTCGTGCCGCCTGCTCCTGCCTCCCATGGCCGGCTGTGCTACCACGGAGGCCTCACCGCCCCCATACTACTCCCACCGCTGGCCAGGCCATCCCCCCACCCACCCACACCCCCTGTTATTCTGCGGCGACGGCAGCTGATACGTCTCCAACGTATCTTTAATTTTTGATTGTTCCATGCTATTATTTATGATGTTTTGGATGTTTAATGGGCTTTGTTATATACTTTTATATTATTTTTGGGACTAACCTATTAGCCCAAAGGCCGAGTCCAGATTGCTGTTTTTGCCTATTTTAGGGTTTTACAGAAAAGGAATATCAAACGGAGTCCAAAAGGAATGAAACCTTCGGGAGAGATATTCTTGGAGCGATATCTTCATGGGAGACTTGAGAACCACGTAATAGGGCACACGTGGCGTCCATGAGGGTGGGGGGCGCGCCCCCCCTATAGGGCGCCCCCCTGCCCTGTGGGCCCCACGTTGGTCCCCCGATGCCCCCTTCCTCCTATATATACCCATGTACCCCGAAAACATCAGAAGAACAGAGAAAACCCTAATTCCACCGCCACAACCTTCTGTTCCCGTGAGATCCCATCTTGGGGCCTATTCCGGAGCTCCGCCGGAGGGGGGATCTACCACGGAGTGCTTTGACATCAACACCATCGCCTCACCATGAGTTGTGAGTAGTTTACCACAGACCTTCGGGTCCATAGTTAGTACCTAGATGGCTTCTTCTCTCTCTTTGGATCTCAATACCAAGTTCTCCTCGGTCTTCAAGGAGATCTATTCGATGTAATCTCTTTTTGCGGTGTGTTTGTCGAGATCTGATGAATTGTGGGTTTATGATCAAGATTATCTATGAGAAGTATTTTGTTCTTTTCTGAATTCGTTTATGTATGATTATAATATCCTTGCAAGTCTCTTCGAATTATCGGTTTGGTTTGGCCTACTAGATCTATAGTTCTTGCAATGGGAGAAGTGCTTGGCTTTGGGTTGAATCTTGCAGTGTCCTTTCCCAGTGATAGTAGGGGCAGCAAGGCACGTATTGTATCGTTGGCATCGAGGATAAAAATATGGGGTTTATATCCTATTGCTTGAGTTTATCCCTCTACATCATGTCATCTTGCTTAAGGCGTTACTCTGTTCTTATGAACTTAATACTCTAGATGCATGATGGATAGCGGTCGATGTGTGGAGTAATAGTAGTAGATGCAGTATTGTTTCGGTCTACTTGTCACGAACGTGATGCCTATGTATAATGATCATGCCTAGATATTCTCATAATTATTTGCTTTTCTATCAATTGCTCGACAGTAATTCGTTCACCCACCGTAGAAATCTGCTATCATGAGAGAAGCCACTAGTGAAACCTATGCCCCCCTGGTCTATTCTCAACATATCAATCTACAATCTATTTTACTTTTCTGTTTTTACTTTCTGTTCTTATATCTAAAAATACCAAAAATATCAAACTATCCTATCTATCAGATCTCACTTTCGTAAGTGACCGTAAAGGGATTGACAACCCCTTATCGTGTTGGCTGCGAAGTTCTTATTTGTTTGTGCAGGTGCGAGGGACTCGCGCATGGTCTCCTACTGGATTGATACCTTGGTTCTCAATAACTGAGGGAAATACTTACGCTACTGTGCTCCATCAACCTTTCCTCTTCGAGGGAATACAACTGATACGTCTCCAACGTATCTATAATTTTTGATTGTTCCATGCTATTATTTATGAAATCTTAGATTTTTAATGGGCTTTATCATTCACTTTTATATCATTTTTGGGACTAACCTACTTACCCAGAGGCCCAGTCCAGATTGCTATTTTTTTTGCCTATTTCAGGGTTTTGCAGAAAAGGAATATCAAACGGAGTCCAAACGGAATGAAACCTTCGCAGGAGATATTTTTGGAGGAAATCACGCGAGATAAACTCCGGGGCCAAGCGAGAGGACAGGGGCCCACCCTCGAGGGTGGGGGGCGCCCCCCTGCCTCAAGGGCAGGCCCAATGGCCCCTGGTGCCCCTCTTCCTCCTATATATGCCTACGTACCCTAGAAACTCCATACGTAGAGAAAAAACCCTAATTCCACCTCCGTAGCTGCTGTTCCCGTGGAGATCCCATCTTGGAGCTTGTTCCGGGAGGGGGATCCATCACAGAGGCCTTCATCATCATCATCATCGCCCTCACCATGAGTTGTGAGTAGTTTACCACAGAGCTTTGGGTCCATAGCTAGTATCTAGATGGCTTCTTCTCTCTCTCCGGATCTCAATACAAAGTTCTCCTCGGTCTTTGAGGATATCTATTCGATGTAATCTCTTTTTGCGGTGTGTTTGTCGAGATCCGATGAATTGTGAGTTTATGATCAAGGTTATCTATGAAAGATATTTGGTTCTTCTCTAAACTTTTTATGTGTGCTCATAATATCCTTGCAAGTCTCTTCGAATTATTGGTTTGGTTTGGCCTACTAGATCTATAGTTTATGCAATGGGAGAAGTGCTTGGCTTTGGGTTCAATCTTGCGGGTCCTTTCCCAGTGAAAGTAGGGGCAGCAAGGCACGTATTGTATTGTTGCTATCGAGGATAAAAAGATGGGGTTTTCATCATATTGCTTAAGTTTATCCCTCTACATCATGTCATCTTGCTTAAGGCGTTACTCTGTTCGTATGAACTCAATACACTAGATGCATGCTGGATAGTGGTCGATGTGTGGAGTAATAGTAGTAGATGTAGGCAGGAGTCGGTCTACTTGTCTCGGACGTGATGCCTATATACAATGATCATGCCTAGATAATCTCATAATTATTCGCTTTTCTATCAATTGCTCGACAGAAATTTGTTTACCCGCCGTAGAATATCGCTATCATGAGAGAAGCCACTAGAGAAAACTATGGCCCCCGGGTCTATCTTTATCATATTACTTTCTTGTCAACTAGCCAATTTCTTTTGCTGTTGTTTACTTGATGTTTTATTGAACTAAAAAATACCAAAAATATTATCTTATCATCTCTATCAGATCTCACGCTCGTAAGTGACCGTAAATGGATTGACAACCCCTTATTGCTGCGAAGTTCTTATTTGTTTGTGCAGGTGCGAGGGACTGGTGCGTGGTCTCCTACTGGATTGATACCTTGGTTCTCAAAAACTGAGGGAAATACTTACGCTACTGTGCTGCATCTCCCTTTCCTCTTCGAGGGAATACAACGCAAGCTCAAGAGGTAGCAAGAAGAATGTTTGGCGCCGTTGCCGGGGAGGCTTACGCAAAAGTCATATACCAAGTACCTATCACAAACCCTTATCCTTCGCATTACATTTGTTTGCCTCTCGTTTTCCTCTCCCCACTTCACCTTTGTTGTTTTATTTGCCCTTTTTCCGCCGTGTGTTTCTCGTTCGCTTGCTTCTTGTTTGCTTGTGTGTGTTGGATTGCTTCCTTGTCACTATGGCTCAGAACAATACCAAATTGTGTGACTTCTCCAATACCAACAACAATGATTTTATTAGCACTCCGATTGCTCCTATTACCGATGCTGAATCTTGTGAGATCAATGCTGCTTTGTTGAATCTTGTCATGAAAGATCAATTCTCCGGCCTTCCTAGTGAAGATGCCGCTACCCATCTACACAACTTTGCTGATTTGTATGATATGCAAAAGAAAAGGGATACGGATAACGATATTGTTAAATTGAAGTTATTTCCGTTTCACTTAGAGATCGTGCTAAAACTTGGTTCTCCTCTTTGCCAAGAAATAGTATTGATTCGTGGAATAAGTGCAAAGATGCTTTTATCTCTAAGTATTTCCCTCTTGCTAAGACCATCTCTCTTAGAAACGATATTATGAATTTTAAGAAACTAGATCATGAGCATGTTGCACAAGCTTGGGAGAGAATGAAATTAATGATACGTAATTGCCCTACACATGGTTTGAATCTATGGATGATTATTCAAAACTTTTATGCTAGCTTGAATTTTGCTTCTAGAAATCTTTTAGATTTGGCCGCTGATGGGCCTCGAACCCCTCGTTGGTTACCCCAAGTGGAAGGTGTAAGATGCAGTATGTAGAAGTGTTTTCCCTTAGCAAAGATGCCAAGGATCGAATCCCCAGAGACTCCTAGGTTCAACAAGTAGGTGTCAACTGCTACGGCGCCAGATAGTAGCAATCAACGTGGACCTGCACACAGATACAAATAACTTTGCTCCCAACGAGTACAGAGAGGTTGTCAATCCCCCCGGCCTTGTAGTTCACTAAGGATTAAAAGCAATGATAGTAGTGATAAATAGTGTTTTACAATAGTAAATAATAACGAAAAGTAAATAGTGGGTGTGATCAATGATGGTAATATGGACCGGAGTCTCATGATGTTCACTAGTGATGTCTCTCTCCCAAAAGACGATAAAACAGCTATGTGAGGTAAACAAATTACAGCTGGGCAATTGACAGGACCACGAACGCAAACCAATGCTGACTACATTGCAAGAAAGGTTGAGGTTCAAAGCATGGGCGGTACGCCAAAGTAAGTAGACCGAAATCCATCAATATCTACTACTAATCATCCACCTTGAGATATCTATCCAGAACATCTCGCTCGTATTAAGTTACGAGTCCCACCTATAGTGTAAACTCAATGCAACAGACAACTGCATTAAAAGAACTTTGCGTAAAGTAAACAATCCTTGCACCCGCGGGCAGAAGCACCGTTGTTTTCCCCCTTGTGGCAACAGCACATCCCCTAGACTCATGTTTCTGTCACTCAAGCTAGTCATCGAGGGGCATGAACCCACAATCGAGCATAACGTTCCCTCTTGGAGTCACTACGTATTACTTGGCCAAAGCAATAAATAACAACGGAGAACATGCAAGAATTACTTATGAACAAAAATATAAAAGAGGTAGATCAAATATATTACTCAAGATCAATCTGAACATAATCTCATAATCCATCGGATCCCAGCAAACTCAACATAGCAAAAGCATAAGGATTACATAGGTGCCTCGATCATGTAGGGCAGCTCACGAGGACTAATTAGTGAAGCACAAGAACGGGAGGAGAACATCACATAGCTACTGGTCATGGACTCATGGTCCAAGGGAGACTGCTCACGAGTCATCCGGGAGGCGTCCATGGTGGTGGAGAAGCTCCCGGTGGTGATCCTCCCCTCCGGCAGGGTGCCGGGAAGAGTTCTCTTGGTGCTCCCGATCTTGGAAGCGGCGGCGGCGGCGGAACATAGATGGGATCGCGAAAAGAGTTCCTGTTCTGAGGGTTTCGGAGGACGCTTTAAATATATGCCAAAGGAGGGCATCGGGGGAGCTTCGGGGGGCCCAGGCGCCCCCCGGCGCGGCCCAGGGGGGGGGGGCGCCGCCAGGGCGCCTGGTGCCCTGGTGGCCCCCTCGGCTGTCCTTCGGACGCAAGGTTGTTTCCGAAACGCTGATTTTTTATATAATTTTTCTGGATTTTTCTGGGCAGTTATCGTAACGTGAAAACCTGAAATACAAAAACAGCCGAAAACAGAAACTGGCACTGGGGTGCACTGGATTAGTAAGTTAGTCCAAATATGATCAAAAGTGTATGGAAGTGTATGAGTATCATAGAAATATCACCCAAAAGTGGCATGGAGCAAGCAGAAATTATAGATACGTTTTGGACGTATCAACATCCCCAAGCTTAATTCCTGCTCGTCCTCGAGTAGGTAAATGATAACAAGAATAATTTCTGTGGTGACATGCTATTAACCATATAGGACTTTTTCATAGTCATATGACAAAAGCTTACTGAGACAATGATTCTAAAGTAATTAAGTTGCCTCATGAGAAAATCACAAATGACTGAAAGTTTTACAACATGAAACTGAAACATCAAAAAGATTTGCAATGAACATGATGTGCAAATATGATAAAGTGATATCTAGCTTGCCCCCTTTAGTGATGCAAAACATACATGCAGGGGCACCTTCAAGGTTTAAGTGATGACTAGATACAATCATTTCAAAACAACGATATCACAATCATGCAAAAGACAATGCTACTTTGGGACAATGCACATTACACTCAGAATGACAATCATGCTCTCAGTAGTTGGTGCTTTAACATAAAGGTAAAAGAAAGGTTAAGTGCTAGAGCTTTTTATTTTGAAAACATGGAAGCAAGTTTGTCAACAGTAGTAGTACTTCATATGTGTCATGTATAAGACATCCTATAAGTTGCAAGCCTCATGCATCGAATACCAATAGTGCTCGCACCTTGTCCTAATTAGCTCGGATCTCCATGGGTTATCATTGCATTACATATGTTTCAACCAAGTGTCACAAAGGGGTACCTCTATGCCACCTGTACAAAGGTCCAAGGAGATAAATCACATTTGATTTCTCGTTTTTGATAGATCTCAACTTGAGGACATCCATACCGGGACAACATAGAAAATAGATGATGGACTCCTCTTCAATGCATAAGCATATTCTCATAAGAGATTGAGGATTAATGTCCAAGCTAAAACTTCCACCATGATACATGGCTTTGGTTGGCGGCCCAATGTTCTTCTCTAACAATATGCATATTCATACAACCCACGGCAAATCACCCTTACTTCAGACAAGGCGAACATGCATAGCAACTCACATGATATTCAACAAAAGTGTGACTGTTGATGGCGTCCCCAGAAACATGGTTACCGCTCAGCAAGCAACTTATAAGAAATAAGATACATAGGCAACATATTATTTACCACAATAGTTTTTAAGCTACTTTCCCATGAGCTATGTATTGCAAGTTAGTTCGCTTAGTACAGGTGGAGGTTAGCAAAAGGACTGGGAGCGACCAACTAAGAGAGCAATGACAGTCATAATCATGCAGAGCGACAAAGCAATATTGAATCAGGCATGGAAGTTATATCGCTACTCAGAAATAAAAGATCATCAAGGCTTGACAGACTTTCTTTACAGTCTTAAATATGCGTGAGCATACGCCAAGTCAATCAAAATAAATTCTTGAAGGAAGATATTACTAAACCATACCATATCATAGGCAAACAAACCGTGTTGGTACTCCAATAACACACTGGGAACCCCCCCAGCTATTTGAGATTAACCATAAGAAAACCTGAACTACTAAGCGCCATCATGCAAGTAGCATCTTTATCATAGACATTTTAACCAATGCAACGGAAGCAAACTCTCTTAATAAGGTGAGCATGGTAATTAAAGAGAGTTCGAGCAACCAACTGAACAAAAGCTATTTGAAAAGATAAGCATGAATACTAAGAGCAGAGCATGATAGTAGCTATTAAAAGACAAAGAACACACACAACAAAGA
This sequence comes from Secale cereale, assembly GCA_902687465.1. Classification (NCBI taxonomy): domain Eukaryota; kingdom Viridiplantae; phylum Streptophyta; class Magnoliopsida; order Poales; family Poaceae; genus Secale; species Secale cereale. The sequence goes on from LR738711.1 coordinate 738,857,016, forward strand.
TAGACATGAAAATTCTATGTTATGTTCTAGGTAGAAGTGGAGCGTGTTTCTCTCCCACATAAAGAATGCTGAGTTCCGACTCGTTATGAAAAACTAAAAAGAAAACTAAAAGCAAGACGCTCCAAGCATAGCACATAACACATGAAGTGATAAAAATATAGCGGAATGAAAGACGAACTGATAATGTTGATGGAGAAGGGGATGCACGGGGGCATCCCCAAGCTTAGACGCTTGAGTCTCCTTGAATATTTCTTGGGGGTGCACGGGGGCATCCCCAAGCTTGAGCGCTTGACACTCCTGAATCTTTTTATCATCTTCCCTCGCACACTTGAAAACTCCCTTCATACATAACTCATCATAATCTGATTAGCGAGGTTAGTACCCTTAATAAAATAATTATACTTTGCTGGAAATAAAGATATTCTTGAAGTTCTACTGTTTCTCAAGATTGCCAAAAGGTTTTTGCAAAGAAAAAGCAAGCTCTTGATTTGCAAAGTGAAGGAAAGGCAAAACAGGACAGAATCTGTGAAAAACACAACAGCAGGTAGTAATTGATCTGTTCGGGATACTTCTGCAACTCAAGTCAAAAAACTCAGAACAGATTCACAAAAGACAATTATATAGATAACGATGTCGAAAAAATTCAGACCAAGAAGATGATCTGGTGATTTTATACGAATTTTTCTACCCAAGGACAGAATCTGTTTCCTGGACAGCCCCTCACAACTTTTGAACTTTCTAGCAATCAGAGGCTATACTTGGCACAAATATGAAAAGCAAAGATACAATGATGATGCTACAGCAGTAAACAACATCAAGACACAACAAAAGCAAAAAAATTATTCATGTGGGCTGCCTCCCAAAAGCGCTTTCTTTTATGCCTTTAAGCTAGGCATAATGCATAGAGGAATCAATAACCATCATAATAATCGGAGTTATAAATTGTTTCAAATGGTTCCTCAACAAGTTCATTCTTGTTCCTTCTAGGAAAGGGGTACACACCTTTTGCCTTCCCGCGTAAGCGGATTTGTCCCTTACCTATATCAATGAAGCCTTTAATTGCTCGGAGGAAGTCCCTTCCAAGCACTATATTTCCTTGGTTTGGCTCCACGATGAAGAAATCAATCATTGCAATCCCTTTATGGAATTTAACTGGCACGTCTTTTATTCTTCCCTGGATTTCAGAAATATCTCCATTAGTGTGTTCCTGACAAGATGGTAATCTATCCATGTTAAATTTTAAAGAATCATGAACAATTTTTGGCATAGTAGAAACCATAGATCCAATATCACAATAAGCAAGGAAGTCTTGATTAGAGATGCTAATCCTAAAAAAAGGCTCCCAATCATTGTCTATTTCCAAAATGTCTTTCTTATTGGGTTTGGGTTTCTCTACCTTCATCAAGTCTAGAGCATCCATTCTCTTTTCAATAGTAGCAAGTCTATCTATGACAGTATCAAAATTATGATCATAAACAAAGTAACTAGATAGACCATGTATAATTTCAAGAGCTCTAGCTTCATCACATTCTAAGAAATCTCCCTCAGCTATAATGTCAAGGGAGTGTTTACACCATTTAAAAAGACCATGGTAAAAATTTCTAAGCACAATTTTTATAGGTATCCAAGGCATAATTCTCCTATGTGCATCAGAAATTCTGTCCCATGCCTTCTTCATATTTTCTCCATCTCTTTGATGGAAATCTAGAACTTCTGATTCCCTCAAAGCACCAAATCCTAACATGTTTGGCTAAACAGAAAGGACTACTAACAAAAAGGCAAATAATTTTTTTGTGATTTTTGATAAAAAGGTACTAAAGCAAAAATGAAAGGTAAACTAACAAGACTAAAAAGCAAAGGTAAAAGATAGCATGCAACTCCCCTATCCTGAAGAGTGGAGTCCCCGGCAACGGCGCCAGAAAATACTTCTTGATGGGCCTCGAACCCCTCGTTGGTTACCCCAAGTGGAAGGTGTAAGATGCAGTATGTAGAAGTGTTTTCCCTTAGCAAAGATGCCAAGGATCGAATCCCCAGAGACTCCTAGGTTCAACAAGTAGGTGTCAACTGCTACGGCGCCAGATAGTAGCAATCAACGTGGACCTGCACACAGATACAAATAACTTTGCTCCCAACGAGTACAGAGAGGTTGTCAATCCCTCCGGCCTTGTAGTTCACAAAGGATTAAAAGCAATGATAGTAGTGATAGATAGTGTTTTGCAATAGTAAATAATAACGAAAAGTAAATAGTGGGTGTGATCAATGATGGTAATATGGATCGGAGTCTCATGATGTTCACTAGTGATGTATTTCTCCCAAAAGACGATAAAAAAACTATGTGAGGTAAACAAATTACAGCTGGGCAATTGACATGACCACGAACGCAAACCAATGCTGACTACATTGCAAGAAAGGTTGAGGTTCGAAGCATGGGCGGTACGCCAAAGTAAGTAGACCGAAATCCATCAATATCTACTACTAATCATCCACCTTGAGATATCTATCCAGAACATCTCGCTGGTATTAAGTTGCGAGTCCCACCCATAGTGTAAACTCAATGCAACAGACAACTGCATTAAAAGAACTTTGCGTAAAGTAAACAATCCTTGCACCCGCGGGCACAAGCACCGTTGTTTTCCCCCTTGTGGCAACAACACATCCCCTAGACTCATGTTTCTGTCACTCAAGCTAGTCATCGAGGGGCATGAACCCACAATCGAGCATAACGTTCCCTCTTGGAGTCACCACGTATTACTTGGCCAAAGCAATAAATAACAACGGAGAACATGCAAGAATTACTTATGAACAAAAATATAAAAGAGGTAGATCAAATATATTACTCAAGATCAATCTGAACATAATCTCATAATCCATCGGATCACAGCAAACTCAACATAGCAAAAGCATAAGGATTACATAGGTGCCTCGATCATGTAGGGCAGCTCACGAGGACTAATTAGTGAAGCACAAGAACGGGAGGAGAACATCACATAGCTACTGGTCATGGACTCATGGTCCAAGGGAGACTGCTCACGAGTCATCCGGGAGGCGTCCATGGTGGTGGAGAAGCTCCCGGTGGTGATCCTCCCCTCCGGCAGGGTGCCGGGAAGAGTTCTCCTGGTGCTCCCGATCTTGGAAGCGGCGGTGGCGGCGGAACAGAGATGGGATCGCGAAAAGAGTTCCTGTTCTTAGGGTTTCGGAGGACGCTTTAAATATATGCCAAAGGAGGGCATCGGGGGAGCTTCGGGGGGCCCAGGCGCCCCCCCGGCGCGGTCCG
>LR738711.1:738860362-738919972 GCA_902687465.1 Secale cereale
CGCCATGGCGCCTGGAGCCCTGGTGCCCCCCCGGCTGTCCTTCGGACGCAAGGTTGTTTCCGAAACGCTGATTTTTTATGTAATTTTTCTGGATTTTTCTGGGCAGTTCTCGTAACGTGAAAACCTGAAATACAAAAACAGCCGAAAACAGAAACTGGCACTGGGGTGCACTGGATTAGTAAGTTAGTCCAAATATGATCAAAAGTGTATGGAAGTGTATGAATATCATAGCAATATCACCCAAAAGTGGCATGGAGCAAGCAGAAATTATAGATACGTTTTGGACGTATCAGCCGCCGGAGGCACTTTCATGGAAACTACCTTAGAAGAAGCTACTAAACTCCTAGATAATATTATGGTTAATTATTCTCAATGGCACACCGAAAGATCTACTAGTAAAAAAGTGCATGCTATAGAAGAAATTAATGTTTTGAGTGGGAAGATGGATGAACTTATGAAATTGTTTGCTGCTAAGAGTGCTTCTTCCGATCCTAATGATATGCCTTTGTCCACTTTGATTGAGAATAACAATGACTCTTTGGATGTGAATTTTGTTGGTAGGAATAATTTTGGTAACAATGCTTATAGAGGTAATTTTAATCCTAGGCCTTTTTCTAGTAATTCCTCTAATAATTTTGGGAATTCTTACAACAACTCTTATGGAAAGATGCCTTCTGAATTTGAAACTAGTGTTAAGGAGTTTATGACCTCGCAAAAGAATTTCAATGCTATGCTTGAAGAGAAATTTCTTAAAGTTGATGAATTGGCTAGAAGTGTGGATATAATTACTCTTGATGTTGATGCTTTGAAATGATCTATTCCACCCAAGCATGATATCAATGAGTCTCTCAAAGCCATGAGAATTTCCATTGATGAATGCAAAGAAAGAACCGCTAGGATGCGTGCTAAAAGAGAAGATTATATTAAATCGTGTTCTTCTAGTTATCGTGAAAATAAAGATGAAGATCTTAAAGTTATTGATGTGTCTCCTATTAGATCCTTGTTTTCTAGTATTAATCTTGATGAGAATAGGGTTGGAGACGATTTTGCTTTAAGGTGTCCCAATAATTCAGAGTTTTTAGATCTTGATGCTATAATTGCTAAAAGTGGGATCGAAGAGATTAAAACTTTGCATAGTGATGAACCCACTACTTTTGATTTCAAGGGATTAAATTATGATAATTGCTCTTTGATTGATCGTATTTCCTTGATGCAATCCATGCTAAATTCTCCGCATGCTTATAGTCAAAATAAAGCTTTCACTAAACATATAGTCGATGCTTTGATGCAATCTTATGAAGAAAAACTTGAGTTGGAAGTTTCTATACCTAGAAAGCTTTATGATGAATGGGAACCTACTATCAAAATAAAAATAAAAGATCATGAATGCTATGCTTTGTGTGATTTGGGTGCTAGTGTTTCCACTATCCCAAAAACTTTGTGTGATTTGCTAGGGTTCCATGAGCTTGATGATTGTTCTTTAAATTTGCATCTTGCGGATTCCACTATTAAGAAAACTATGGGAAGAATTAATGACGTTCTTATTGTTGCCAATAGGAATTATGTGCCCGTAGATTTCATTGTTCTTGATATAGATTGCAATCCTTCATGTCCTATTATTCTTGGTAGACCTTTCCTTAGAACGATTGGTGCAATTATTGATATGAAGGAAGGAAATATTATATTCCAATTTCCGTTCAGGAAAGGCATGGAACACTTTCCTAGAAAGAAATCAAGTTACCATATGAATCTATCATGAGAGCCACTTATGTATTGCCTTCCAAAGATGGCAATACCTAGATCTATCTTGTATCGTGCCTAGCTAGGGGCGTAAAACGATAGCGCTTGTTCAGAGGCAGCCCAATTTTATATTTTTTGTTTTTGTTGCTGTTAGGGAATAAATGTTGCATCTAGCCTCTGATTATATGTGTTTTCATGTTTTTTTAGTGTTTGTGCCAATTAGAACCTTTGGTAAGACTTGTGTGAAGTTTATATGATCTTGCTGTGAAAAACAGAATCGTTAGCGCTCGCTGAAGTAGTCGTCAGATTTTACTGAAGCGTGATTTTTAGTTGATTCTTTTTTCTTCTGATTGGTAGAAAAATTGTGCAAATTTAACAATTTAGTTTGAATTTTTTGGGGTTTCAGAAGTAGGCGAACCCAGCAGATTACTACAAACTGTTCTGTTTTTGACAGATTCTGTTTTTCGTGTGTTGTTTGCTTATTCCGATGCATCTATGAGTAATATTGGAGGATATTGAAGGAAATATGCCCTAGAGGCAATAATAAAGTTGTTATTTATATTTCCTTATATCATGATAAATTTTTATTATTCATGCTAGAATTGTATTAACCGGAAACTTAGTACATGTGTGAATACATAGACAAAACAGAGTGTCCCTAGTATGCCTCTACTAGACTAGCTCATTGATCAAAGATGGTTATGTTTCCTAACCATAGACATGAGTTGTCATTTGATCAACGGGATCACATCATTAGGAGAATGATGTGATGGACAAGACCCATCCGTTAGCATAGCACTATGATCGTTTAGTTTTACTGCTATTGCTTTCTTCATGACTTATACATGTTCCTATGACTATGAGATTATGCAACTCCCGAATACCATAGGAACACCTTGTGTGCTATCAAACGTCACAACGTAACTGGGTGATCATAAAGATGCTCTACAGGTGTCTCCGAAAGTATTCGTGGTGTTGGCATAGATCAAGATTAGGATTTGTCACTCCGAAGTGTCGGAGAGGTATCTCTGGGCCCTCTCGGTAACACACATCATAATAAGCCTTGCAAGCAAAAGACTAATGAGTTAGTCACGAGATGATGTGTTACGGAACGAGTAAAGAGACTTGCCGGTAACGAGATTGAACTAGGTATAGAGATACCGACGATCGAATTTCGGGCAAGTAACATACCGATGACAAAAGGAACAACGTATGTTGTTATGCGGTTTTGACCGATAAAAGATCTTCGTAGAATATGTAGGAGCCAATATGAACATCCAGGTTCCGCTATTGGTTATTGACCGGAGATGAGTCTCGGTCATGTCTACATAGTTCTCGAACCCGTAGGGTCCGCACGCTTAACGTTTGATGACGATCGGTATTATGAGTTTATGAGTTTTGATGTACCGAAGGTAGTTCGGAGTCTCGGATGAGATCACGGACATGACGAGGAGTATCGGAATGTCCGAGACATAAAGATTGATATATTGGACGACTATATTCGGACACCGGAAGTGTTCCGGAAAAGTTTCGGATTTAACGGGATTGCCGGAGGAGGTTACCCGAACCCCCTATGAGGGGGGATGGTCCATAGTGGGCCTTAAGGGAAAGAGAGAGGCAGCCCATAGGGCTGGCCGGCGCCCCACCTAGGGTTCCTAGTTGGACTAGGATTGGGGGGGCGCCACCTCTTCCTTTTTCCTTTCCCTCTCTTCCTTCTTTTGGTGATTCCTACTAGGAATAGGATTGCAATCCTATTCCTAGTAGGATTGCAACCCTAGCCGCACCAAACAAGGGCCGGCCGGCCTCCCCCCTTGCTTCTTTATATACGGGGGCAGGGGGGCACCCAAAGACACACAAGTTGAATTGTTCCAGCCGTGTGCGGTGCCCCCCTCCACAGAAACACACCTCGGTCATACCGTCGCGGTGCTTAGGCGAAGCCCTGCGCCGGTGAATACATCATATCCGTCACCACGCCGTCGTGCTGACGAAACTCTCCCGTGAAGCTCAACTGGATCAAGAGCTCATGGGACGTCATCAAGCTGAATGTGTGCTGAACACGGAGGTGCCGTACGTTCGGTGCTTGATCGGTTGGATCGCGAAGAAGTTCGACAACATCAACCGCGTCACTTGACGCTTCCGCTTCCGGTCTACGAGGGTACATAGACACACTCTTCCCTCTCGTTGCTATGCATCTGGTAGATAGATCTTGCGTGATCATAGGAAAATTTAAAAATACTACGTTCCCCAACAGTGGCATCATGAGCCAGGTCTATGCGTAGATGATATGCACGAGTAGAACACAATGAGTTGTGGGCGATACTAGTCATACTGCTTACCAGCATGTCATACTTTGCTTCGGCGGTATTGTGAGATGAAGCGGCCCGGACCGACATTACGCGTACGCTTACGCGAGACTGGTTTCACCGTTACGAGCACTCGTTGCTTAAAGGTGACTGGCGGGTGTCTGTCTCTCTCACTTTAGCTGAATCAAGTGTGGCTACGCCCGGTCCTTGTGAAGGTTAAAACAACACATACTTGACGAAACATCGTTGTGGTTTTGTATGCGTAGGTAAGAACGGTTCTTGCTAAGCCCGTAGCAGCCACGTAAAACTTGCAACAACAAAGTAGAGGACGTCTAACTTGTTTTTGCAGGGCATGTTGTGATGTGATATGGTCAAGACATGATGAGTTATACGGTTTTGTATGAGATGATCATGTTTTGTAATGTTATCGGCAACTGGCAGGAGCCATATGGTTGTCGCTTTATTGTATGAAATGCAATCGCCATGTAATTGCTTTACTTTATCACTAAACGGTAGCGATAGTCGTAGAAGCAATAGTTGGCGAGACGACAACGATGCTACGATGGAGATCAAGGTGTCGCGCCGGTGACGAAGGTGATCATGACGGTGCTTTGGAGATGGAGATCAAAAGCACAAGATGATGATGGCCATATCATGACACATATTTTGACTGCATGTGATGTTTATCTTATTATGTTTCTTATTTTGCTTAGAACGACGGTAGCATTATAAGATGATCCCTTACTAAATTTCAAGGTATAAGTGTTCTCCCTGAGTATGCACCGTTGCGAAAGTTCGTCGTGCCGAGACACCACGTGATGATCGGGTGTGATAAGCTCTACGTTCAAATACAACGGGTGTAAGCCAGTTTTGCACACGCAGAATACTCGGGTTAAACTTGATGAGCCTAGCATATGCAGATATGGCCTCGGAACACTGGAGACCGAAAGGTCGAGCGTGAATCATATAGTAGATATGATCAACATAAGATGTTCACCATTGAAACTACTCCATCTCACGTGATGATCGGACATGGTTTAGTTGATTTGGATCAAGTGATTATTTAGATGACCGGAGGGATGTCTATCTAAGTGGGAGTTCTTAAGTAATATGATTAAATTGAACTTTAATTTATCATGAACTTAGTCCTGGTAGTATTAGCATATCTATGTTGTAGATCAATAGCTCGCGATGTTGCTCCCCGTTTATTTTTCATATGTTCCTAGAGAAAACCAAGTTGAAAGATGTTAGTAGCAATGATGCGGAATTGTTCCGTGATCTGAGGATTATCCTCATTGCTGCACAGAAGAATTATGTCCTTGATGCACCGCTAGGTGACAAACCTATTGCAGGAGCAGATGTAGACGTTATGAACGTTTTGACAAAAGCTCGATATGATGACTACTTGATACTTTAAGTGCACCATGCTTTACGGCTTAGAACCGGGACTTCAAAAACGTTTTGAACGCCACGGAGCATATAAGATGTTCCAAGAGTTGAAATTAGTATTTCATACTCATGCCCGTGTCGAGAGGTATAAGACCTCTGACAGTACTTTGCCTACAAGATGGAGGAGAATAGCTCAACCAGTGAGCATGTGCTCAGATTGTCTGGGTACTACAATTACTTTAATCAAGTGGGAGTTAATCTTCCAGATAAGATAGTAATTGACAAAGTTCTCTAGTCACTATCACCAAGTTAGTAGAACTTCGTGATGAACTATAATATGCAAGGGATGACGAAAGGAATTCCCAGCTCTTCGCGATACTGAAGTCGGCGAAGGTAGAAATCATGAAAAAGCATCAAGTGTAGATGGTTAACAAGACCACTTGTTTCAAGTAAAGGGCAAAGGGATAGAAGGGGAACTTCAAGAAGAATGACAAGCAAGTTTTCACTCCCGTGAAGAAACCCAAAGGTAAACTCAAGCCTGAAACAAGTGCTTATACTGCAAAGGAAATGGTCACTAGAAGTGGAACTGCCCTAGATACTTGGCGGATAAGAAGGATGGCAAAGTGAACAAAGGTATATTTGATATACAGATTATTGATGTGTATTTTACTAGTGTTCATAGCAACCCCTCGGTATTTGATATTGGTTCAGTTGCTAAAGAGTAGTAACTCGAAGTGGGAGTTGCATAATGAACATAAACTAGTTAAAGGATGAAGTGACGATGTGTATTGGAAGCAGTTGCAAGATTGATATGATCATCATCGCACACTCCCTATACTTTCGGGATTAGTGTTGAACCTAAATAAGTGTTATTTGGTGTTTGTGTTGAGCATGAATGTGATTTGATCATGTTTATTGCAATACGGTTATTCATGTAAGTTAGAGAATAATTGTTGTTCTGTTTACATGAATAAAACCTTCTATGGTCATACACCCAATGAAAATAGTTTGTTGGATCTCGATCGTGTGATACACATATTCCTAATATTGAAGCCAAAAGATGCAAGGTTAATAATGATAGTGCAACTTATTTGTGGCACTGCCGTTTAGGTCATATTGGTGTAAAACGCATGAAGAAACTCCATAATGATGGACTTTTGGAATCACTTGATTATGAATCACTTGGTACTTGCGAACCATGCCTCATGGGCAAGATGACTAAAACTCCGTTCTCCGGAACTATGGAGCGAACAACAGATTTGTTGGAAATCATACATACTGATGTATGTGGGCCAATGAGTGTTGAAGCTCACGGCGGGTATCGTTATTTTCTGACCTTCACTGATGATTTGAGCAGATATGGGTATATCTACTTAATGAAGCACAAGTCTGAGACATTTGAAAGGTTCAAAGAATTTCAGAGTGAAGTAGAAAATCATCGTAACAAGAAAATAAAGTTTCTACGATCCGATCGTGGAGAAGAATATTTGAGTTACGAGTTTGTTCTTCATTTGAAACAATGTGGAATAGTTTCACAACTCACGCCACCCGGAACACCATAGTGTAATGGTGTGTCTGAACGTCATAACCGTACTTTATTAGATATGGTGCGATCTATGATGTCTCTTACCGATTTACCACTATCGTTTTGGGGTTATGCATTAGAGACAGCTGCATTCACGTTAAATAGGGCACCATCTAAATCCGTTGATACGACACCTTATGAACTATGGTTTTGCAAGAAACCAAAGTTGTCGTTTCTTAAAGTTTGGGGCTGCGATGCTTATGTGAAAAAGCTTCTACCTGATAAGCTCGAACCCAAGTCGGAGAAATGTGTCTTCATAGGATACCCAAAAGAAACTGTTGGGTACACCTTCTATCACAGATCCGAAGGAAAGATATTCGTTGCTAAGAATGGATCCTTTCTAGAGAAGGAGTTTCTCTCGAAAGAAGTGAGTGGGAGGAAAGTAGAACTTGATGAGGTAATTGTACCTTCTCCCGGATTGGAAAGTAGTACATCACAGAAAATTGTTCTGGTGATTCCTACACCAATCAGTGAGGAAGTTAATGATGATGATCATGAAACTTCGGATCAAGTTTCTGCTGAACGTCGTAGATCAACCAGAGTACGTTCCGCACCAGAGTGGTACGGCAACCCAGTTCTGGAAATCATGTTACTAGACCATGATGAACCTATGAACTATGAGAAAGCGATGATGAGCCTAGATTCCACAAAATGGCTTGATACCATGAAATCTGAGATGGGATCCATGTATTAGAACAAAGTATGGAATTTGGTTGACTTGCCCGATTATCGGCAAGCCATCGAAAATAAATGGATCTTCAAGAGGAAGACCGACACAAACGGTAATGTTACTGTTTACAAAGCTCGACTTGTTGCGAAAGGGTTTCGACAAGTTCAAGGAGTTGACTACGATGAGACTTTCTCACCCGTAGCGATGCTTAAGTCTGTCCGAATCATGTTAGTAATTGCCGCATTTTACGAAATCTGGCAAATGGATAACAAAACTACATTCTTTAATGGATTTATTAAAGAAGACTTGTATATGATGCAACCAGAAGGTTTTGTCAATCCTAAAGGTGCTAACAAAATGTGCAAGCTCCAGCGATCCATCTATGGACTGGTGCAAGCATCTCGGAGTTGGAATATACGCTTTGATAAGTTGATCAAAGCATATAGATTTATACAGACTTGTGGTGAAGCCTGTATTTACAAGAAGTGAGTGGGAGCACTACAACCTTTCTGATAAGTATATGTGAATGACATATTGTCGATCGGAAATGATGTAGAATTTTCTGGAAAGCATAAAGGAGTGTTTGAAAGGAGTTTTTTCAAAGAAAGACCTTGGTGAAGCTGCTTACATATTGGGCATCAAGATCTATAGAGATAGATCGAGACGCTTGATAAGACTTTCGATGAGTACATACCTTGATAAGATTTTGAAGTAGTTCAAAATGGATCAGTCAAAGAAGAAGTTCTTGCCTGACTTGTAAGGTGTGAAGTTGAGTAAGACTCAAAGCCAGACCACGGCAGAAAAATATAGAGAGAATGAAAGTCATTCCCTATGCCTCAGCCATAGGTTCTATAAAGTATGCCATGCTGTGTACAAAACACGTTGTGTACCTTGCCAAGAGTTTGACAGGGAGGTACAATAGTGATCCAGGAGTAGATCACTGTACAGCGGTCAAAATTATCCTTAGTAATTGGATGACTAAGGAAATATTTCTCGATTATGGAGGTGATAAAGAGTTCGTTGTAAAGGGTTACGCCGATGCAAGCTTTGACACTAAATCCAGATGACTCTAAGTATCAATCTGGATGCGTATTGAAAGTGGGAGCAATTAGCTAGAGTAGCTCCATGCAGAGCATTGTAGACATAGAAATTTGCGAAATACATAGGGATCTGTATATGACAGACCCGTTGACTAAACTTCTCTCACAAGCAAAACATGATCACACCTTATTACTCTTGGGTATTAATCACATAGCGATGTGAACTAGATTATTGACTCTAGTAAACCCTTTTGGTGTTGGTCACATGGTGATGTGAACTATGGGTGTTATTCACATAACGATGTGAACTATCGGTATTAAATCACATGGCGATGTGAGCTAGATTATTGACTCTAGTGCAAGTGGGAGACTGAAGGAAATATGCCCTAGAGGCAATAATAAAGTTGTTATTTATATTTCCTTATATCATGATAAATGTTTATTATTCATGCTAGAATTGTATTAACCGGAAACTTAGTACATGTGTGAATACATAAACAAAACAGAGTGTCCCTAGTATGCCTCTACTAGACTAGCTCATTGATCAAAGATGGTTATGTTTCCTAACCATAGACATGAGTTGTCATTTGATCAATGGGATCACATCATTAGGAGAATGATGTGATGGACAAGACCCATCCATTAGCATAGCACTATGATCGTTTAGTTTTACTGCTATTGCTTTCTTCATGACTTATACATGTTCCTATGACTATGAGATTATGCAACTCCCGAATACCGTAGGAACACCTTGTGTGCTATCAAACGTCACAACGTAACTGGGTGATCATAAAGATGCTCTACAGGTGTCTCCGAAAGTATTCGTGGTGTTGGCATAGATCAAGATTAGGATTTGTCACTCCGAAGTGTCGGAGAGGTATCTCTGGGCCCTCTCGGTAACACACATCATAATAAGCCTTGCAAGCAAAAGACTAATGAGTTAGTCACGAGATGATGTGTTACGGAACGAGTAAAGAGACTTGCCGGTAACGAGATTGAACTAGGTATAGAGATACCGACGATCGAATCTCGGGCAAGTAACATACCGATGACAAAAGGAACAACGTATGTTGTTATGCGGTTTTGACCGATAAAAGATCTTCGTAGAATATGTAGGAGCCAATATGAATGTCCAGGTTCCGCTATTGGTTATTGACCGGAGATGAGTCTCGGTCATGTCCACATAGTTCTCGAACCCGTAGGGTCCGCACGCTTAACGTTTGATGACGATCGGTATTATGAGTTTATGAGTTTTGATGTACCGAAGGTAGTTCGGAGTCCCGGATGAGATCACGGACATGACGAGGAGTCTCGGAATGTCCGAGACATAAATATTGATATATTGGACGACTATATTCGGACACCGGAAGTGTTCCGGAAAAGTTTCGGATTTAACGGGATTGCCGGAGGAGGTTACCAGAACCCCCTACGAGGGGGGATGGTCCATAGTGGGCCTTAAGGGAAAGAGAGAGGCAGCCCATAGGGCTGGCCGGCGCCCCACCTAGGGTTCCTAGTTGGACTAGGATTGGGGAGGCGCCACCTCTCCCTTTTTCCTTTCCCTCTCTTCCTTCTTTTGGTGATTCCTACTAGGAATAGGATTGCAATCCTATTCCTAGTAGGATTGCAACCCTAGCCGCACCAAACAAGGGCCGGCCGGCCTCCCCCCTTGCTTCTTTATATACGGGGGCAGGGGAGCACCCAAAGACACACAAGTTGAATTGTTCCAGCCGTGTGCGGTGCCCCCCTCCACAGAAACACACCTCGGTCATACCGTCGCGGTGCTTAGGCGAAGCCCTGCGCCGGTGAATACATCATATCCGTCACCACGCCGTCGTGCTGACGAAACTCTCCCATGAAGCTCAACTGGATCAAGAGCTCGTGGGACGTCATCAAGCTGAACGTGTGCTGAACACGGAGGTGCCGTACGTTCGGTGCTTGATCGGTTGGATCGCGAAGAAGTTCGACAACATCAACCGCGTCACTTGACGCTTCCGCTTCCGGTCTACGAGGGTACGTAGACACACTCTTCCCTCTCGTTGCTATGCATCTGGTAGATAGATCTTGCGTGATCGTAGGAAAATTTAAAAATACTACGTTCCCCAACAGATATGAACCGCAGAGAACTTGGAGTACATTAGGTTTAACACCAATATATACAATGAATGAATTCCTTGCTGTACCTTTGAGTGGTGGTTTGCTTTCTCTTACTAACGGAACTCACGAGAATTTTTGTCTAAGTTTTGTGTTGTGAAGTTTTCAAGTTTTGAGTATTGCTTTGATGGACTATGGAACAAGGAGTAGAAAAGGCCTAAGCTTGGGGATTCCCATGGCACCCCAAGTAAATTCAAGATAATCAAAAGCCTAAGCTTGGGGATGCCCCGAGAAGGCATCCCCTCTTTCGTCTTCATCCATCGGTAACTATACTTGGAGCTATATTTTTATTCGCAACATGTTATGTGTTTTGCTTGGAGCGACTTGTATAATTTGAGTCTTTGCTTGTTAGTTTGCCACAGTCATCCTTGCTGGACACACCTATTTGAGAGAGTTAAATATGGCCTAGAAATTGTTAGAACACTCTATATGCTTCACTTATATCTTATGAGTTGAATAGTTTTTGCTCTAGTGCTTCACATATATCTTTTAGAGCACGGTGGTGGTAATATTTTGTAGAAATTTTTGAACTCTCATGCTTCACTTAGATCTATTTGAGAGTCTATTAAAACAGCATGGTAAAATGTTTAGGCTAAATAAACTAGTCTTCACATGATAAACATCCAATGTCAATGTAGTAAAATTTTCACATCTAGTGCATTGAGTAGAAAGAGATGTTGGATGCTTGACAATTGTTTTGAGACATGAGGATAGTGATATTAGAGTCATGCTAGTGGAGTAATTATGAAATTGAGAAATATTTGTGTTAAGGTTGTTGAGTCCCTTAGCATGCACGTATGGTGAACCGTTGTGTGACTAAGTTAAAGCATGAGGTATTTGTAGAGTGTCAACCTTTGTGTGGAGGTCGGGGGCGCGCGATGGTTAACTCCTACCAACCTCCCCCCTAGGGGCATGCGTTGATTGCTTTGTTTTGATGAACTGTAGATTTTTGCAATAAGTATATGAGTTCTTATGACTAATGTTGAGTCCATGGATTATACACACTCTCACCCTTCCACCATTGCTAGCCTCTCTTGTACCGCGCAACTTCCGCCGGTGCCATAAACCCACTATATATCCTTTCTCAAAACAGCCACCATATTGTTCCTCAAAACAGCCACCATACCTACCTATCATGGCATTTCCATAGCCATTCCAAGATATATTGCCATGCAACTTTCCACTGTTCCGTTTATATGACACGCATCATATTGTCATATTGCCATTGCACGATCATGTAGTTGACATAGTAGTTGTGGCAAAGCCACCATGCATAATTTTTCATACATGTCACACATGATTCATTGCTTATGCCGGTACACCGCCGGAGGCATTCATGTAGAGTCATACTTGTTGTAGTATCGAGTTGTAATAAAAAGTGTGATGATCATCATTCTTAGAGCATTGTCCCGTGTGAGGAAAGGCCAATAAAAAAAAGATGCCCCCAAAAAAATATAGAGGGGGGCTAATAAAAAAATGAGAAAGCCCCTCCAAAAAAATGAGAGGAAAGAGAGAAGGGACAATGCTACTATCTTTTCCACACTTGTGCTTCAAAGTAGCACCATGATCTTCATTGCAGAGAGTCTCATGATTAGTCACTTTCATATACTAGTGGGAATTTTCATTATAGAACTTGGCTTGTATATTCCAACGATGGGCTTCCTCAAATGCCCTAGGTTTTCGTGAGCAAGCAATTTGGATGCACACCCACTAGTTTCTTTTGTTGAGCTTTCATTCATATTTAGCTCTAGTGCATCCGTTGCATGGCAATCCCTACTCACTCACATTGATATATATTGATTGGCATCTCCCTAGCCCGTTGATACGCCTAGTCGATGTGAGACTATCTCCCTCTTTTTGTTTTCTCCACAACCACCTCTATTCCACCGATAGTGCTATGTCCATGGCTCACGCTCATGTATTGCGTGAAAGTTGAAAGGTTTGAAAAGATAGAGCATGAAAACAAATGCTTGGCTGAAATCGGGGTTGTGCATGATATGAATATTTTGTGTGATAGCAAGGGAGCATAGACAACACTATATGATTTTGTAGGGATAACTTTCTTTAGCCATAGTATTTTGAGAAGACGTGATTGCTTTGTTAGTATTGCTTGAAGTATTGTTATTTCTTATGTCAATATAGACTTTTATCATGAATCTTTCAGATCTGAACATTCATGCCACAATTAAGATAATTACATTGAAAAACTATATTGGTTAGCATTCCACATCAAAAATTCTTTCTTTATCATTTACCTACTCGAGGACGAGCAGGAATTAAGCTTGGGGATGCTTGATACGTCTCCAACGTATCTATAATTTTTGATTGTTCCATGCTATTATTTATGAAGTCTTAGATGTTTAATGGGCTTTATCATTCACTTTGATATCATTTTGGACCTAACCTACTAACCCAAAGGCCTAGTCCAAATTGCTGTTTTTGCCTATTTCAGGGTTTTGCAGAAAAGGAATATCAAACGGAGTCCAAACGGAATGAAACCTTCGCAGGAGATATTTTTGGAGGAAATCACGCGAGATAAACTTCGGGGCCAAGCCAGAGGACAGGGGGCCCACCCTCGAGGGTGGGGGCGCGCCCCCTGCCTCGAGGGCAGGCCCGGTGGCCCCTGGTGCCCCTCTTCCTCCTATATGTGCCTACGTACCCCAGAAACTCCATACGCAGAGAGAAAACCCTAATTCCATCGCCGTAGCTGCTGTTCCCATGGAGATCCCATCTTGGAGCATGTTACAGGAGGGGGATCCATCACGGAGGCCTTCATCATCATCATCATCATCGCCCTCACAATGAGTTGTGAGTAGTTTACCACAGACCTTCGGGTCCATAGCTAGTATCTAGATGGCTTCTTATCTCTCTCCAGATCTCAATACAAAGTTCTCCTCGGTCTTCGAGGAGATCTATTCGATGTAATCTCTTTTCGCGGTGTGTTTGTCGAGATCCGATGAATTGTGAGTTTATGATCAAGGTTATCTATGAAAGATACTTGATTCTTCTCTGAACTTTCTATGTGTGCTCATAATATCCTTGCAAGTCTCTTCAAATTATTGGTTTGGTTTGGCCAACTAGATCTATAGTTCTTGCAATGGGAGAAGTGCTTGGCTTTGGGTTCAATCTTGCGGTGTCCTTTCCCAGTGACAGTAGGGGTAGCAAGGCACGTATTGTATTGTTGCCATCGAGGATAAAAAGATGGGGTTTTCATCATATTGCTTGAGTTTATCCCTCTACATCATGTCATCTTGCTTAAGGCGTTACTCTGTTCGTATGAACTCAATACACTTGATGCATGCTGGATAGTGGTCGATGTGTGGAGTAATAGTAGTAGATGCAGGCAGGAGTCGGTCTACTTGTCTCGGACGTGATGCCTATATACAATGATCATGCCTAGATAGTCTCATAATTATTTGCTTTTCTATCAATTGCTCGACAGTAATTTGTTTACCCGCCGTAGAATATCGCTATCATGAGAGAAGCCACTAGAGAAAACTATGGCCCCCGGGTCTATCTTTATCATATTACTTTCTTGTCAACTAGCCAATTTCTTTTGCCGTTGTTTGTTTGCTGTTTTATTAAACTAAAAGATACCAAAAATATTATCTTATCATCTCTATCAGATCTCAGTCTCGTAAGTGACCGTAAAGGGATTGACAACCCCTTATCGCGTTGGCTGCGAAGTTCTTATTTGTTTGTGCAGGTGCGAGGGACTGGACATGGTCTCCTACTGGATTGATACCTTGGTTCTCAAAAACTGAGGGAAATACTTACGCTACTGTGCTGCATCTCCCTTTCCTCTTCGAGGGAATACAACGCAAGCTCAAGAGGTAGCAACAACGCAAGCTCGAGAAGTAGCAGCAGCCTCACACCGCAGCTGAACCAGTGAACCCTCGTACTCTTCTCCACGTGGGCATCCACTGCCGCGTCTTCCCCGGCTCCGCGTCGTCCTTAGGCCTCGTCGTCGTCCACCGCCTTGGTGCTCTCACCGCGGCGTGGTCAATGTGGTAAACGACCGACTTCCATCGGAAGAGTACTGTACGTGGAGAGGCTGGCAGCTGGGTCCATGGCCGCAGCTGGGTCCACGGCCACAACCCAGTTTTTTTGTGATTTGCCAAGTAAGTCGCTTTGTTAGGCCAGTCAGGCTGTAAATCTTTCAAGACGAGGAGAGCTTCATTTGGATGGCCGAGAAAATGGCCTATCAGTAATGAGAAATGGGCTGTACATTTTTAAAACACATCAAACTGGCAATTAGTTTCAAATTTCTGTTTTTTCATTTCGAGATTTTAAATTGCATTGATTTTTATGCGTGGACAATTTGTTGGATTTTATATTGATATACATTTATTTTTTAAATCAGTTTGAATGTGACTCAAAATTTCGGGATTAAAAATAGTTCGGACCGCACCGAAATATGTAAAGTTTCGTATAATTTTTTAACCGTGGCCATAATATGGGCTGTAATGCTAACAAAAAGAACATGGGCTCCAAAAAAAACCTTGAGAATTAGCAAATGGGATGTAAATTATTATTAATAATGGCAGATGGGTTGTATGATGTTTTCCACGGATTTGAGGCTTTCCTAAAAAAATGGTTGACGCACAAGGAGTGACTGTTGGATGTCCATCCAACGGCCGTCGTGCTTCTTCAATCTCTGCTCTTCCTGCTCCAGCCGCTCAAACAAGCGCCGGCGGGCCTGCCTGCTCTCTCCTCCCCACGACCGGCTGTGCTGCCGCGCAGGCCTCACCGCCCCATCGTACTCCCATCGCTGGCCTAGCCATCCCTCTACTCACCCACACCTGCTGTTATTCTCCGGCGATGGCAGACGAACCAGTAAACCCTCGTACAGTCGTACTCCCCTCCGTGTGGGAAACAACTGCCAAGTCTTTCTTGGCTCCATGTCGTTCCCTTCCTAGGCCTCACCGTCATCCACCGCCCTGGTGCTCTCTACGCGGCCTGGTCAATGTGGTCAACGACCGACATGCATCTGAAGTGGACTGTACGTGGAGAGGCTGACAGCTGGGTCCACAACCGCACGCAAGGAAATGCCTGCTTATTACACGCAAAATAATGATTCCTACACCTGACATCTGGGACCCACCGAAAGGGCCTCTGTATTTCACGAAAAAAACGTTACCGCCGTTGACATCTCGGACCCACCAGCTATATCTTCGCACGCAAGGAAGTGCCTCCTTATTACGCAGAAAAAATGAATACTCCCCCTGTTAGCTGGGACCCAGTATAGTGGCAGGCTGACTTGTGGGCCTACTAAGTTGACGGGGACGGAGGGCTTTGTCAACTTAGTCAATATGCACGATTCTAGCTCCAGTGACCGTACGATGTCCATCCAACGACCGTAGTGCTTCTTCAACCTCTGGTCTTCTTGCTCCAGCCGCCCAAACCAGCTAGCAAACCAGCGCCGGTCGTGCCTCGTGCTCGTGCCTCGTGCTCGTGCCTCCCGTGGCCGGCTGTGCTGCCGCGGAGGCCTCACCGCCCCCTACTACTCCCACTGCTGGCCAGGCCATCCCTCCACTCACTCACACCCCCTGTTATTCTACGGCGACGGCAGCCTCAACCGCAGCCAAACCAGTGAACCCCCGTACTCCTCTCCGCGCGGGCTTCCACTGTCGCGTCTTCCCCGGCTCCGCATCGTCCCCTTCCTAGGCCTCGCCGTCGTCCACCGCCCTGGTGCTCTCGGCGCGGCATGGTCAACGTGGTCAAGGAACGACTTTGCATCGGACATGGACTGTACGTGGAGAGGCTGACAGCTGGGTCAACGGCCACAGCAAGGAAGTGCCTCCTTATTACGCACAAAATAATTATTCCTCCACCTGACATCGGGGACCCACCGGACGGGCCAACGTATTTCGCGAAAAAAATGTTTCCCACTGACTGCTGGGACCCACCAGCTACATCTTCGCACGCAAGGAAGTGCGTCCGGGCAAAAAAAAAACGATTCGCCCCCCTGACTGCTCGGACCCACCAGCTACATCTTCGCACACAAGGATTTGCCTGACAGTCGGGACCCACCTAGTCGAAGCGTACGTAGCGTTGTCATTCTGGTCGCGAACGTGTACGTACATACTGGTCAATGTAGAGGCGCGCACGTGTCGTAGTAGAGGCGCGCACGTAGCATGTACACGTACGTACAGCGGCAAGTGTGCAAGAAAGAAAATATGGCCACGTATGTACATAAGGGCAGGGTATCGAACGCCTACTCGCGCATGCGTACGGCCAGGGCTCGTGTACATGGCTGGGTCAAAACGGAGAAACAGCGTCGTCGTCGTCTTCATGGGGATCCAACCGGCTGGGTCAGAACGGAATGCGTCGTCATGTTCATCGGGAGGGCTTGAACGGAACAGCCGATGGAAACCAGGCCTGGCGTACTGCAGAACGGAGGAAACAACCTTGTGTTTGACCGGCCACGTTCGAAATGGGATCCTGTTCATCGGGAGGGGTCTGGCGTACCGCAAAACGGAGGAAACGGACCTCCTACGGTCGAAACGGGGGTCCTATTGATCGGGAGGGGTGTGGCGTACCGTACAATGGAGGAAACGAACTTGTGTTGGAGCGCTACGGTCGAAACGGGGGTCCTGTTCATCAGGAGGGGTGTGGCGTACCACAAAACGGAGGAAACCGACTTGTGTTGGAGCGCTACGGTCGAAACGGGGTGCCTGTTCATCGGGAGGGGTGTGGCGTACCACAAAACGGGACTCCACTAGATACTGTTCATCACCACCGTCGATGCCCTCCAGCCTCCACGGGCTACTGTTCATCCACCGTCGACCTCCTCCAGCCTCCACCTGCGACTGTTCAGCCTCCACCGCGCGCTACTCCACCCGCTGTTATTCAACCAACCCTCTCCACGGGCTCCTGTTCAACCACCCCTCCACGGGCTACTGTTCATCCATCCCTCCATCGTCTACTGTTCATGCAGCCCTCCATGGGGTGGTCCTATTCATGCAGCCCTCCACGGGGTCCTGTTCATGCAGCCCCAACCGGCTCAATCGAACGGGGTCCTGTTCATGCAGAGGCAACACCACGGGGTCATGTTCAGCCACCCCCACCGGGAACTGTTCATCCAAACCCCCAGCAACATTCACTGTTCATGCAGAGGCATCATCGATCGGCTTCAGTTAGCAGAAGTAGCGAAGGAATCGCTCGATCGGGTTCAGTTAACAGCCATCGATCGATCGCTCGGGTTCAGTAACGCGTAGCCTGCAGTGCAATCGCTCGGGTTCAGTTAGAGCCCAACGCCTCGTTCTGGTTCATTTAGAGCCCAACGCCTCACACCCACGCTCGTGTGTGTACAAGAGAAACATGCATCACTCGGCCCTGACCACCCACCGTAACCGGGAACACCTCGATATTTTCCTTGCCCTTGCTTCTACTACGATTTTTCCGTCATGGACGGCCCAAAGAATGTCATGCAGCTACGTCTCCGGCCCGCCCAGGACGAAAAGCCCATTTTCTATCATGATTTTTTGTCATAGAAGTAGGACCCCACCACATCTCTGATGATACCGTGTTTTGTCACAATTATTGTCATATAAGTGTCATAAGTATGACAGAAAAAAGTTTCGTTCGGCCCAAAATGTCACGGATGTGTCTTTTTTTGTAGTGCATCAATCTCTTCTTGAAGCTTATCCTTGCCCTTTAGCTTGTGGTCTTGTGGTGGAAGATCATCTTGTGCTTGTGTTCCTTGAAAAGAAGTAGGATCATACTTCTCTTGTTGATGAACAAACTTCATCTTGGGGTATTGATCTTCCTCCCACTCAACTCCATTGGCATTGAACTTTCGTTCAAAACCAACACCTTGATTCTTCCGATGTCTTCCTTGCTTGCGTACAATCTCTTCAAATTGCTTACTCCCAGCAAGACTCTTGTAGAAACCTTTCTCTATAATTCCCTTTAATAAGCTATTTTCTTGCTCAAGTGTAACTTGGCTAAGAGAATCACTAGTGAAATTAAGAGAACTACTAGAAGCAACATCATTGGATTTAGCATGATTATTGTTACTACTACAGGAAGAATCATTCTTGTTCATGTTGCTAGGTTTTACTTGTGGCATGTAGGTAGACAAGAGTAAGCGCTTGGCAATGTAAGAGGAACTTTTCTTGCGAAGATCATCATTGATTGCCTTTAAGAACTCATGCTCTTGCTCAAGGTTGAGCTTTTCAAAGCGTAGCTTCTCATGAGTCTTTAAAAGTTCTCAATGATCTTCAAAGGTAGTTTCATGAGCTAACTTAAGAGTGTTTTGTTCTTTAGTTAGACGCTCAATCTTCTCCTTATCATTGTCATTCGTTTTATCTTGATTAGCATGATTAATAGCAATTTCATCATAGATTTCATCAAAAGTTTCATTACTATTGCTACCAACAAGTAAATCATCATCTCCTAGCAAGTCATCTTCATCACTATTGAAATCAAGATACTCAAGGTGTGATACCTTAGGGCCTTTAGCCATGAAGCATCTTCCAATTCCTTCATTTTATGAGTCAAATATGTCATAGGAGTTGGTTGACACAAGAGCAATTCCGGCAACACCTTCATCTTGAGTACCTTCGGAGTCGGAGTAGTAGCTTCTCTCGGAGTGGTTATCAGAGTCGGAACCGGATGCCCATTCACCAACATGAGCTTGATGTCTTCGTCTTGTGTAGCTCCTTGATGATTTGTCCTTACTTTCCGAGTCTTTGCTTCTCCGAGAAGGTCTTCGTTCATAACAATCATCTCTACTCCTTCTCTCTCTTGGTGGTGAATCTTCTCTTCTGCTTCTCCTTTTAGGTGAGTCTTCTCTTCTCTTGTGGGGAGCCGTACACTCACTGGAGTAGTGTCCGGGTCTTCCACAATTGTAGCAATTCCGATCATGGCTTGAAGATCTCTTTTCGTTGTAGGACCTTGACTTGGAACTTCTTTCTTTGCTTGTACTCTTGTAGAACTTGTTGAAGTTCTTCACCATTAAGCTCAATTCTTCATTGAAGTCTTGTTTCTCACTTGATGATGTAGGAGTGTCACATGAGGCTTTGTAAGTGCCACTAGACTTGTTGTGAAGCTCTTCTTTATCTTTGAGTGACATCTCATGAGCAAGAATTCTTCCAATGACTTGTGTTGGCTTGAGATCTTTGTAATTGGGCATCATTTGGATCAATGTGCACATAGTATCATATTTTCCATCCAGGGCTCTTAGGATCTTCTTGATGATGAATCTGTCGGTCATCTCTTCGCTTCCCAAGCCAGCAATCTCATTTGTGATGAGAGCAAGCCTAGAGTACATTTCAGCAACACCTTCACCGTCCTTCATCTTGAACTTGTCAAGTTGACTTTGAAGCACATCCAACTTAGATTCCTTGACGGAGTCGGTACCTTCGTGCATATCAATCAAAGTATCCCAAATTTCCTTTGCATTCTCAAGACGGCTGATTTTGTTGACTTCTTCGGGGCACAATCCGCTGAAGAGGATATCGCAAGCTTGCGCATTGATTGCAGCATCTTCAACTCTTCCGCGGTAGCTTCACGGTTCGGTTCCTTCCCATCGAAGAATTCACCTTGCAAACCAATACACACAATAGCCCAAACGGCGGGGTTATGTCCAAGGATATGCATTTACATCTTAAGCTTCCAACTAGGAAAATTAGTACCATCAAAATAAGGACCTCTACGGTGGTAACTTCCCTCGCTAGACGCCATACTCTCCTAGGTTGTAAAACCAAGGCTATGATCACCAAAGCTATGGAAATCACGACAAATGGAGACCAAAGCCCTGATACCACTTGTAGGATTGAAAGTATGTCTAGAGGGGGGGGGGTGATTAGACTACTTGACTAAATAAAAATCTAGCCTTTTCCAAATTTTAATTCTTGGCAGATTTTAGCAACATAGCACAAGTCAAGGAACCATCCTACACATGCAATTCTAAGAGTGTAGCAGCGAAAAGTAAAACAATTGCATATGAAGGTAAAGGGAGGAGTTTAGAGGGAGCAAACGCAAGTGAATACAACGATGTTTTTTGTCTTGGTTCCGATAGGTGGTGCTATCGTACATCCAAGTTGATGGAGACTTCAACCCACGAAGGGTAACGGCTGCGCGAGTCCATGGAGGGCTCCACCCACGAAGGGTCCACGAAGAAGCAACCTTGTCTATCCCACCATGGCCATCGCCCACGAAGGACTTGCCTCACTAACAGTAGATCTTCACGAAGTAGGCGATCTCCTTGCCCTTACAAACTCCTTGGTTCAACTCCACAATCTTGTCGGAGGCTCCCAAGTGACACCTAACCAATCTAGGAGACACCACTCTCCAAGAGGTAATAGACTATGTGTTGATGATGAACTCCTTCCTCAAATGCTTTAAATGATAGTCTCCCCAACACTCAAACAGCTCCTCACAGATTTGGATATGGTGGAAAAAGGATTTGAGTGGAAAGCAACTTGGGGAAGGCTAGAGAACAAGATTCATATGGTAGGAATGGAATATCTTGATCTCAACACTTGAGTAGGTGGTTCTCTCTCAGAACATGAATGATGGAAGTGTAGGTATGTTTTGATGGCTCTCTCCATGAGTGAAGAGTGGGTGGAGGGGTATATATAGCCTCCACACAAAATCTAATCGTTACACACAATTTACTAAACTCGGTGGGACCGATTCAGAGAACTCAGTCATACCGATTTAGTTCATAATGTGACCGTTAGGTATTTCGGTGGGACCGATATGATCAACTCCGTGGGACCGATTTCATTAGGGTTTGGGCATAACGTAATCTCGGTGGGACCGATTACACAAACTCGGTGAGACTGATTTTGGTAATGAGCACACACAGAGTTGGTCAGGCAAACTTGGTGGGACCGATTCTCTCATTTCGGTGAGACCGAAATGTTACGAAGGGGCAACAGAGAGTTTGCATTACAAACTCGGTGGGACTGATCACTCATCTCGGTGAGACCGAAATGTTACGAAGGGAAACAGAGAGTTTGCAATCCCATCTCGGTGAGACTGAGATCTCTTTCGGTGAGACCGAAATGATTAGGGTTTCTGCCAGTGGCTATGTCAAATGAACTCGGTGGCGCTAGATAGATCTTTTCGGTGGGGCTGAGTTTGACTTTTTTTGGGATATATGTGGATGTGGGAAAGTGGTTGAGGGTTTTGGAGCATATCACTAAGCAGTTTGAGCAAGCAAACCATTATGCAACACCTCATCCCCTTTTAATAGTATTGGATTTTCCTATGGACTCAATGTGATCTTGGATCACTAAAAAGGAAAATGTAGATTCTTGAGCTTGAGCCAATCCTTTGTCCTTAGCATTTTGAGGGGTCCACATTCCTAATCCATGCCATGCCAATCATTGAACTTTCATGAGATATCATCTTGAGATAGCATTAGTTCAATGAGCTATACGTTGTTAGTAATTACCAAAACCACCCGGGGATAGTTGCACTTTCAATCTACAACCGGCATCACCGCTGGCGGGAGCCTCATCTTCTTAGTGCCGGGACCAGCCGACTCCATTTTCCTTGTGGGCGTCGCGCCGAGCTCACGGGTTTGAGCAGAGTAGCCAGAGATGAGCCTAGTGGTAGTGTGAGTGGGGAAGAAGGAGGGCTGGGGTTTTCTGTACGAGTGGAAGAAGAGGAGCAGGCATTTTCTGTACGAGTGAGGAAGAAGGTGAGCGGGGGTTTTCTGGATGAGTGAGGAAGATGGGGAGCGGGGGAATTGGGGGGATATGGAAGCGGGAGATCGAGCTGCAGTATAAGTGGAAGCGAGGAGGAAGGATGGTTTTTCTGGGATCGCCCCCTCTTCTAGAAATTTGGGCTTCTCCTCGCAAAATAAACAAATGGGCTTTAAGATGGATAGGCTTTTGTATCGGCCGAGTCGGCTGCCCGTGTTTCGTACTGGAGGACCTTGTGCTAGAGGCAGCCTGAGACACTCTCCAGCTTATTGCCCATTCGAAAGAAAAAAAATAGATGCCTCCAGCTTATGGCTACTCATTGGTAACCTTTTTCAACTTGGCATCCACCAAATTAGAGGACGCGGTACTGGAATACTGGATGCAGACACTCACACTGGCCACGTAGCGCGGCAAAGTGAGGTGTCAAATAACAGGCCTACAATATACTTACTAGATTGTGAAGGTTCACAGGATAGTGAACATTCACATTAAACTAAGCTTCAGAAGATACGGTATGCATACTAACATTCAGAAGAATAAAAGTTCAGCATGTTTATGCATCTCAATGATTCACCATACTATAACCAATACAAAGCTGTGAGAAGGTGTGGAAATAAAGAAAATCGGTCGATGCTTCTCTGAGCAAAGGGCCTCCCTGCACACACATTAATTTCCTGGGCATGCTTGTTTCTTCTCAATGTTGCGAGCACTTTGAGCATGTTGGCAACTCCACAGCTAGCTAGCTGCCTCATCTTGCAATTAATGTTGACACATTTGGAGCAAACACATGAGGAAATAAAGATGACTCAACATGAGTCCATATTGTGCAGTTCCCCTGAAATCATCTTCATTGTCCTGAATCTGAAAAGGTAGGAAAACAATAGCTATACTTAAACGGTGTTGCAAAACAGTAGCACATATCAATAACTCGGCATGACAAAACACGATCATCTGGACGAAGGGGATACTGACCTACTTGAGGAAGATATATATAATTTCATAAGTCCTTAGTTGATTTCCACATTTGGCTGCACTGCTTGTTTTCTCCTCCAGACATGACATGATCGTTTCGCACTGCAATTAGCAAGTCAATGTACAAATAAGCTTATTTCATCTTGCGGTGGTCATTGTACCTAGTTACGAATGTAGGAATACCTGGAGCACCATGAGATCAACTGACAGCAGACACATGCAGCCATATAAATTTTGTGCGGTGCTACCAAAATTGAGGTTTGTATCCCTTCCCATTATGAGAATTCTTCTTGAAGTTGGTAGAATGTGACGGCTTGTTCTTTGCATCAAACTTTCCTTTCCCCTAAGATTTTTTCTTGTTGTTTTGGGGCTGGTCGGACTGGAAGTTCTTCTCGTGTACCATGTGGGCACTATAAGCTCCCTCAGCGACCAGAGCACATGTGTCTTTTGCTCTTGCCTTCTCTTCAAAATCAAGAATGCCAATGAGATCTAAAACGGAAAACTCATGTCTCTTGTTTTTCAGAGAAGTAGCAAAATTATTCCACGAAGGTGGAAGCTTGGCAATGATGGTCCCATCAACGAATTCGTCCGGCAACACACACTTAAGGTAATCAAGTTCCTTAGCGAGTGATTGTATCTCATGAGTCTGCTTAACAATAGAGCACTCATCAGTCATCTTGTAGTCACATAATTGCTCCATGACGTACAACCCGTTGTCAGCTCCCGAGGCCCCAAACGTGGCCTCGAGCGCATCCCACATGTCTTTGCTGCTATCAAACGACATATATGAATCCACAATGGAATCGTCAAGAACACTCAGCAGGGCGGCTTTGAAGAGGGTATCCATGTTCTTAAAAGCTTCCTATTGTGTAGGATTAGGATCGCCCTCGGGCTTACCCTTAGTGGCGTCATAGCAGTACATGATCTGAAACCAATATACTGCTCTTGTGTGCCACCTTTTATATTGCACCCCCTTAAAAGTAAGCGGCTTCAAAAGCGCAGCAAAACCACTCGGAGTAAATTGCCTATAATTAGGTTATTGGATTGGATTGTTGAATGTATGAGCTATCAAACTACTCTGTTACTTACAATTTCAGCACTTGCAGACATTACCTTGCTGAAAAGCACTTATCATTTCCTTCTGCTCCTCGTTGGGTTCGGCACTCTTACTTATCGAAAAGGCTACAATTGATCCCATATACTTGTGGGTCATCAAGGCTATTTTCTGGCGCCGTTGCCGGGGAGTGAAGCACTATTGGTAAGTGGAAATTGGTAAGAAAAAATTATTACTACATGCTGAAATTTATTGTCACTTGTTATTATGGAGAACAATCCTTTGAGGGGTTTGTTCGGGGAATCTTCACCTCGACCGGAACCACAATTAGTTACCCCTCAACCTACTCCACCTAGTGAAAATATTGAATATGAAATTCCTTTGGGTATGATAGAACAACTGCTAGCTAATCCTTACGCATGAGATGGAACTGAACATCCTGATATGCACTTGATATATGTGGAAGAAATTTGTGGATTGTTTAAGCTTGCAGGTTTACCCAGAGATGAAGTTAAGAAGATGGTTTTCCCTTTATCTTTGAAGGGAAAAGCATTGGCATGGTATAGGCTATGCGATGATATTGGATCTTGGAATTGGAATCGATTGAAATTGGAGTTTCACCAAAAAAATATCCTATGCATCTAGTTCATCGTGATCGGAATTACATATTTAATTTTTGGCCTTGTGAAGGAGAAAGTATCGCTCTAGCTAGGACGAGGCTTAAGTGAATGTTATATTCATGCCCCAATCATGAGCTATCAAGATAAATTATTATCCAGAATTTTTATGCTTAGCTTTCTCATAATGATCGATCCATGCTTGATACTTCTTGTGCTCGTTCTTTTATGAAGAATACTATTGAATTCCGGTGGGATCTTTTGGAAAGAATTAAACGCAACTCTGAAGATTGAGAACTCTACATAGGTAAAGATTCATGTATTAAACTTAAGTTTGATTGTGTTAAATCTTTTATGAATACCGATGCTTTTCAAAAGTTTAGCACTAAATGTGGACTTGACTCTAAGATAGTAGCCTCCTTTTGTGAATCATTTGCTACTCATGTTGATCTCCCTAAGGAGAAGTGGTTTAAATATCACCCACCTATTAAAGAAGAAATTAAAGAACCGATACTAGCTAAACAGGAAACTACTATTTATAATGTTGATCCAGTTGTTCCTACTGCTTATATTGAGAAACCACATTTCCTTATTAGGATCAAGGAGCATGCTAAAGTTTTAACTGTGGTTAAATTTTTTTATATTAGAACACATAAACCTGATGAACAAATCAAGGTAGAACCTAATGTTGCTATGGTTAAGGATCTCTTGGAAGAAAATATAGATGGGCATGTTATTTACTTCTGTGAAGAAGATGCTAGAATTGCCAAACCCGTTAAAAAGGATAAACATGACCTGTTGTTGGCATGCCCGTTGTCTTAGTAAAAATAGGAGATCACTATTATCATGGTTTATGCGACATAGGTGCTAGCGTGAGTGCTATTCCCTTTACCTTATACCTAGAAATTATGAATGACATAACACCCGCAGAGATAGAAGACATAGATGTTACTATTAAACTTGCTAATGTAGATTCTATATCACCAATTGAGATTGCTAGAGATGTTGAAGTCTTGTGTGGGAAAATAAAATACCCTACGAATTTTCTTGTTCTTGGTTCCCCACAAGATGATTTTTGTCCCATTATCTTTGGTAGACCTTTCTTGAACACAGTTAATGCTAAAATAGATTGTGAGAAACAAACTGTCGGTGTTAGCTTTGGTTACGAGTCTCGCGATTTTAATTTTTCCAAGTTTAGTAGAAAACCTCATAAAAAAGAATTGCCTAGTAAGAATGAAATAATTGGTCTTGCTTCTATTGCCGTGCTTCCTACTGATCCACTAGAACAATATCTGCTAGACCATGAAAATGATTTACATATGCATGAAAGAAATGAAATAGATAATATTTTCTTTGAACAACGTCCTCTGCTTAAACACAATTTTCCTATTGAAACTCTAGGAGATCCTCTTCCACCTAAAGATGATCCTATGTTTGAATTAAAATAATTGCCAGACACATTGAAATATGCTTATCTTGATGAGAAGAAGATATATCATGTTATTATTAGTGCTAACCTTTCAGAACATGAAGAAGAAAGATTATTGAAAGTTCTAAGGAAGCACCGAGCTGCTATTGGATATACTCTTGATGATTTAAAGGGCATTAGTCTAACTCTATGTCAGCAAAATATTAATATGGAACCTGATGCTAAACCCGTTGTTGATCACCAACATCGGTTGAATCCGAAGATGAAAGAAGCGGTAAGAACGGAAATATTAAACTTCTGGAAGCAGGTATAATCTATCCTATAGCTGATAGTAAATGGGTAAGTCATGTTCATTGTATCCCCAAGAAAGGAGGTATTACTGTTGTTCCTAATGATAAGAATGAACTTATTCCACAAAGAATTGTTACAGGCTATAGAATGGTAACTGATTTTAGAAAATTAAACAAAGCTACTAGGAAAGATCACTACCCTTTGCCTTTTATTGATCAAATGCTATAAATATTATCTAAGCACACACATTTTTGCTTCCTGGATGGATATTTTGGTTTTTCACAAATACCTGTTTCTCAACCTGATCAAGAAAAGACCACTTTTAATTGTCCTTTTGGAACTTATCCTTATAGACGTATGCCTTTGTGTTTATGCAATGCACCTGCTACCTTTAAAAAATGCATGACTGCTATATTCTCTGACTTTTGTGAAAAGATTGTTGACGTTTTCATGGATGACTTTTCCATTTATGGGAAGTATTTTGATGATTGTTTAAGCAATCTTGATCGAGTTTTGCAGAGATGCGAGCAAACAAATATTGTCTTGAATTGGGAGAAGTGCCACTTTATGGTTAATGAAGGTATTGTTTTGGGCCATAAAATTTCTGAAAGAGGTATTGAAGTGGACAAATCTAAGGTTGATGCAATTGAGAAAATGCCATGTCCTAAAGATATCAAAGCTATTCATAGTTTCCTAGGTCATGCTGGTTTCTATAGGAGATTTGTCAAAGACTTTTCTAAAATTTCTAGGCCCCTTACAAATCTTTTGCAAAAGGATTTTCCTTTTGTTTTGATGATGATTGCTTAGAAGCCTTTGAAACACTCAAGAAAGCCTTAATTTCTGCACCTATTGTTCAACCACCTGATTGGAACTTACCTTTTGAAATTATGTGTGATGCTAGTGATTACGCTAGTGGTGCTGTTCTAGGACAAAGAGTTGATAAGAAACTAAATGTTATTCATTATGCTAGTAAAACTCTAGACAGTGCTTAATGAAATTATGCTACTACTGAAAAGAATTTCTAGCAGTGGTATTTGCTTGTGATAAATTTAGATCTTACATTGTTGATTCAAAAGTAATTGTTCACACCGATCATGCTGCTATAAAATATCTTATGGAAAAGAAAGATGCTAAACCTAGATTTATTCAACGGGTTCTCTTGCTACAAGAATTTGATTTACGTATCATTGATAGAAAAGGAGCAGAGAACCCCGTAGCTGATAACTTGTCTAGGCTTGAAAATGTGCTTGATGACCCACTACCTATTGATGATAGTTTTCCTGATGAGCAGTTAACACTCCTTGGTATGCTAACTATGCTAATTATATTGTTCCTAAATATTTACCACCTAGCTTTACTTACCAACAAAAGAAAAAAATCTTCTATGATTTAAGACATTACTTTTGGGATGACCCACGTCTTTATAAAGAAGGAGTAGATGGTACTATTATACGCTGTGTACCTGAGCATGAACATGAACAAATCCTATGGAAATGTCACTCTGAAGCTTATGGAGGACATCATGCGGGAGACAGAACTGCTCATAAGGTATTGCAATCTGGTTTTTATTGTCCTACTCTCTTCAAGGATGCTCGTAAGTTTGTCTTATCTTGTGATGAATGTCAACGTCAAGAAATGCCTATGAATTATTCTCTTGCTGTTGAACCATTTGATGTTTGGGGTTTTGTTTACATGGGACCTTTTCCTTACTCCAATGGGTATACACATATTTTGGTTGATGTTGATTATGTTACTAAGTGGGTAGAAGCTATTCCAACTAGTAGTGTTGATCACAACACCTCTATTAAAATGCTTAAGGAAGTCATTTTCCCAAGGATTGGAGTCCTAATACGTCACCAACGTATATATAATTTTTTATTGTTCCATGATGTTATATTATCATTCTTGGATGTTTTACAATCATTTTATAGTCATTTTGTATCATTTTTTGGTACTAACCTATTGACATTGTGCCAGTTGATGTTTTCTACATGTCTTTTACATCGCAGGAAATCAATATCAAACGGGGCCAAACACCGCGATTTTTTTGGAGATTTTTTATGGGACAGAAGACACTTGATGGGCCAAGGCAGCACCTGGGGAGTTCCCCGAGGGGGGCACAACCCACCAGGGTGCGCTAGGCCCCCCTGGCGTGCCCAGGTGGGTTGTGCCCACCTCAATGGCCTCCCGTACCGCCTCTTTTCTCTATAAATACCCCAATATTCCAGAAACCCTAGGTGATTCGATGAAATATTCATCCAGCCACCGCAGAGTCCAGAACCACTAGATCTAATCTAGACACCATCTCGGATGAGGTTCACCACCTCCATTGGCGCCTCTCCGATGATGCGTGAGTAGTTCTTTGTAGACCTACGGGTCCGTAGTTAGTAGCTAGATGGCTTTCTGTCTCTCTTTTGATTCTCAATACAATGGTCTCTTGGATATCCATATGATGTAACTCTTTTTGCGGTGTGTTTGTTGGGATCCGATGAACTTTGAGTTTATGATCAGATCTAATTTTTTTTATCCATGAAAGTTATTTGAGTTTCTTTGATCTTTTATAGCCTTGTATTTCTTCTCTGATATTTGGGTTTTGTTTGGCCAACTTGATCTATTTATCTTGCAATGGGAAGAGGTGCCCGGTAGTGGGTTCGATCTTACGGTGCTTGATCCCAGTGACAGAAAGGGAACCAACACGTATGTATCATTGCTACTAAGGATAAAATGACGAGATCCATATCTAACGCCATAGATAAAAAGATCTTGTCTACATCATGTCATCGTTCTTAATGCATTACTCTGTTTTTCCATGAACTTAATACACTAGATGCATGCTGGATAGTGGTCGATGTATGGAGTAATAGTAGTAGATGCAGGCAAGAGTCGGTCCACTAATCTTGGACGTTATGCCTATATAATGATCATTGCCTGGATATCATCATAATTATTTGAAGTTCTACCAATTGCCCAATAGTAATTTGTTTACCCACCGTTTGTTATCTTTCTCGAGAGAAGCCACTAGTGAAACCTACGGCCCCGAGTCTTCTTTCTCATATATTTGCCTTTGCGATCTACTTTTTCCTTGCATTTATTTTCAGATCTACTAAACCAAAAATACAAAAATACCTTGCTGCAATTTATTCTTATTTATTTTATTTGCCATTTGATCTATCAATCTACTACAAATTACTCACGTCTGTTTTGCCTATCTTGAGGCACCATGCCCCGAAAGGGATTGACAACCCCTTTAACATGTCGGGTTGCGAGAAGTTGTTGTTGGTGTGCAGGTTATGTTTACGTTGTGTTGATTGGTTTTCCTACTGGTTCGGTAACCTTGGTTTCACATCTGAGGGAAATACCTACCGCCGCTGTGCTGCATCATCCCTTCCTCTTTGGGGAAATACCGACATAGCTTTAAGCGACATCAAATCCGTAGATATTTAATGAGTGATGGTGGTTCACACTTTATTCATGGTGCCTTCCGTAAAATGCTTGCCAATTATGATGTTAACCATAGAATTGCATCACCTTATCATCCTCAGTCTAGTGGTCAAGTTGAACTTAGCAATAGGGAAATAAAATTGATATTGCAAAAGACAGTCAATAGGTCTCGAAAGAATTGGTCCAAGAAATTGGATGATGCACTTTGGGATTATAGAACAACCTAAAAAAATCCTATGGGTATGTCTCCTTATAAAATGGTTTATGGAAAAGCATGTCATTTGCCTCTTGAATTAGAACATAAAGCTTATTGGGCAATTAAAGAACTCAACTATGATTTTAAACTGGCCAATGAAAAGAGGTTATTTTATATTAGCACATTAGATGAATGGAGAACCCGAGCTTATGAAAATGCCAAGTTATTTAAATAAAAAGTTAAAATATGACATGATAAAAGAATCCAAAATGTGAGTTCAAAGTTGGAGAACATGTTCTTTTGTACAACTCTCATTTCAGATTCTTTGCAGGAAAACTACTCTCCAAATGAGAAGGACCCTATGTTATTGAGGAGATTTATCGGTCTGGAGCTATCAAAATAAATAATGCTGAAGGTACTAACCCAAAGGTTGCTAATGGGTAATGAACATAACATTATATCTCAGGTACGCCCATTAATGTTGAAAGTAATATTATCCAAACTATGACACCGGAAGAACTCATAAAAGAGACCTTTCGGAACTCCAGAATCGTGAAAAAGAGGAGGTACATGATATGGTAATTAAACGGACTCCGAAAAATCTACAAAAATGTTTTTTTGTCCATTTTGGAATATAATAAAAATTAGGAAAATAAAAAACTACCAGGAAGGTCACCTTGGTGGGCACATGACACCAGGGCGCACCCAGGTGGGTTGTGCCCACCTTGTGTACCTTCCGGACTTCGTTTTTCTTCCGTTTGCTTGTTTCCCAAGATAAAAAAAATCTTGATATACCCTCCGAAACTATTGACCACCGTATCATAGAGAAATCTTCTGTTCTTCTTCATTGCGGTTTTTTTGCGCAGTTCTGAAAATATGTCGTCCCAAGACTCCGACGAAGAGAGCTATGTTTCACATCTCATTGCTGACCCAAAGACCTATGGGGACCTATCTCCCTATGGTCGAACTACAGATGACGAGGAGGATGCTCACTTTATGAGGATCGATGATTCAAGCTTGGACGAGGAGGATGTCCCTCTACCTCAACCTGGTGATATGCACGTGGAGTTCAAGAAGTCAAGTCTTCCTAAGAGAGCTAACCGGTCTAAAAACTAATATATTCCTTTCCGTTTTCGACAAAAAAACAAATGCTATTTATGTGACAAGATCTTTAAGCTGGAGCTAGAAGTCGATGATTTAAAGGAGGAAATTTCCCCCTCAGCTACAATATGAAAAGGCTGAAGGCACAACTATAATCACCACCACCTCCTTCTTCATCACCAAAAGAGAATTGAATATCAGGTATGGGCACTCCCCTTGGCTTTCGCCAAGCTTGGGGGAGGTGCCCCAGTATCGTATCACCTCCACTATCTTTTGCCTTTACTTATCTTAGTTCGATCCATAGTTATCTTTTGCTTTAGATGAATAAAAGTTTAGTTCGATCATTTCTTGTTGAAGAGTTTGCTTAGTGATCTATCCTTGTAATCGTGTGCGAGATATGTAATAAATGTTTGAGTTTTTTCTTTCTTTACTCTCTTGTCTTAACAAAAAGGGAAAATAAATTAATGAAAAATATCATATGCTAATCTTATGGTAGGTGAAGATACCACATAAGGAAAAGTATAAGTAGAAAATTTTATTAGAGATTGACAAATGTACCATTGGTCAATGATGCTACTCATGAAAGAATTAATAAGGGAAGAGAAGATCCACATATAAGTACACTATCCAGGAAATATTTTGTGATTGTGAGCCCCCATCAAAATATTATATGCCAAAATTGTTGATGTTGGACAAGGAAGACAACATAATGATTGATGTTTGTTCATATTCACATGGAAGCTATATTGTCATAGATCCTTCAACATGTGGTGCTTGCCCCCCATATTTGCTAGGCAAAAATTCCGCACCAAGTAGAGATACTACTTGTGCATCCAAAAACCCTTAAACCCAAATCTTATCTTCAAGAGTCCACCATACCTACCTAGGGATTGATCAAGATCCCTCAAGTAAGTTGCCATCGGTGCAATAAGGCAATAAAAATTGCTTCTAAAAGTGTAAGATCATTTAGTGCAAGAGAAAATTGAGCGTTGTATGAACTTGTGATAGCAAAGAATAAAAGCGAGAGACTGCATAATAAAGGTTGCTATAATAAGGGGAAATATAACGTGACATTATTTTGCACTAAGGGGTTGAGCATACAAACAAATAAGCGCATGGCAACCTCTGCTTCCCTCTGTGAAGGGCCTATCTTTTACTTTTATGTTTTTACTTTTATGCAAGAGTCAAAGTTTTTCTCTCTATTCCTTTTTATTTTTCTCCTTTGGCAAGCATCATGTGGTGAGGAAAGATCTAGGCACATATGTCCAGTTGAATATGGGTAGCATGAGTTATTATTGTTGACATCACCTTAAGGTGAATACGTTGGGAGGCGAAACTATAAGCCCCTATCTTTCTATGTGTCCGGTTGAAATGTTTTGCTCATGTGTATGCGGTGAGTGTTAACAATCATAGAAAACTATAGGATGGTTGAGTATGTGGACTTGCCTAAAGGCCCTGACACGTGACCCTTCCTGAAAAGATGATGAATTGTAGTTGCAAAGTTGACTGAGAACATAGTTTGTTGGTTTCCAATAGAGTTTATGCCTTATACTTCAAATGTGTGATGAATTGTTACTTATCCATGATAAGTCTATGGTAAAAGTTTTATGTTAAAGTTTGTTTCTATTATAATAATTTAGATGATGCTTATATGTCCGTATTTTGTTTTTATCAACACCAATCTCTGTAAGCATGTGGACATGTTTTTCGATTTCACTTTTTGCTTGAGGACAAGCGAGGTCTAAGCTTGGGGGAGTTGATACGTCCATTTTGCATCATCTTTACCTATTGTTATTTATGATATTTTTATGCATAATAATGCTTTTGGGAGTAACTCTAACGCCTTTTCTCTCATAATATGCAAGGTTCACACAAATAGGGAGAATTTCGGCAGCTGGAAATCTGGACCTGGAAAAGCTATGTCAGGCCACCTATTCTGCACAACTCCAAACAAGCTGAAACTTCACAAGGATTTTTTATGGAATAAATAATAAATACTGGAGCAAATAACCACCGGAGGGGGCCACCTAGTGAGCACAAGACACCAGGGAGTGCCTGGCCCCCCAGGCGCGCCCTGGTGGGTTGTGCTCAACCCGGCCCACCTCCGGTGCCCATCTCCTGGTATATAAGTCTTTTTGACCTAGAAAAAGGAGGAGAGGACTTTCGGTACGGAGCGCCGCCATCTCGAGGTAGAACTTGGGCAGGAGGACTTTTGCCCTTCGGCGGAGCGATTCCGCCGGGGGAACTTCCCTCCCGGAGGTGGAACTCATCGTCATCATCATCACCAACAACTCTCCCATCTTGGGGAGGGCAATCTCCATCAACATATTCAACAACACCATCTCCTCTCAAATCCTAGTTCACCTCTTGTGTTCAGTCTGTGTACCGGAACTATAGATTGGTGCTTGTGGGTGACTAGTAGTGTTGATTACATCTTGTAGTTGATTAATATATGGTTTACTTGGTGGAATATTATATGTTCAGATCCATTATGGTATTTAATACCCTATGATATTGATCATGATTATTATTTTTGGGTAGTTACTTTTGTTCTTGAGGTCACGGGAGAAATCATGTTGCAAGTAATCATGTGAACTTGATATGTGTTCGATATTTTGATAGTATATATGTTGTGATTCCCTTAGTGGTGTCTTGTGAACGTCGACTACATGACACTTCACCATATTTGGGCCTAAGGGAATGCATTGTGGAGTAGTTATTAGATGATGGGCTGCGAGAGTATGATGGGTTGCGAGAGTGATAGAAGCTTAAACCCTAGTTTATGCACTATTTCGTAAGGGACCGATTGGATCCAAAAGTTTAATGCTATGGTTAGAATTTATTCTTACTACTTCTCCCGTAGTTGCAGATGCTTGCGAGAGGTTTAATCATAAGTAGGATGTTTGTTCAAGTAAGAACAACACCTAAGCACCGGTCCACCCACATACCAAATTATCAAAGTAGCGAACACGAATTGAATTAACATGATGAAAATGGCTAGATGAAATTCCCGTGTACCCTCAAGAAAGCTTTGCTTAATATAAGAGACCGTTTTGTCCCGTGCTTTGCCTTAAAAGGATTGGGCTACCTTGCTGCACTTTTGTTACTACTATCATTACTTGCTCGTTACAAATTATCTTGCTATCAAACTACTCCGTTACTTACAATTTCAGCACTTCCAGACATTACCTTACTGAAAACCACTTGTCATTTCCTTCTGCTCCTCGTTGGGTTCGATACTCTTACTTATCAAAAAGGCTATAATTGACCCCATATACTTGTGGGTCATCATAGACACACTCTCCCCCTCGTTGCTATGCATATCCACGGATAGATCATTGCGTGTGCGTAGATTGTTTTGTTTTTGATGCAACGTTCCCCAACAGTTGCATCATGAGCCAGGTCTATGCGTAGATGATATGCATGAGTAGAACACAAAGAGTTGTGGGCGGTGATGGTCATACTGCTTACCACCAATGTCTTATTTTGATTTGGCGGTATTGTAAGATGAAGCGGCCCGGACCAACATTACATGTCCACGTACACGAGATCGGTTCCACCATCATGTGCACCATGTTTTGCATAAAGGTGGCTGGTGGGTGTCTGTTTCTCCTACTGTAGTTGAACCGAATTTGACTGCGGACGGTCCTTGTTGAAAGGTTAAAACAACAAACTTGATAAATCACCGTTGTGGTTTTGTGCCGTAGGTAAGAACGGTTCTTGCTAGAAGCCCGTAGCATCCACATAAAAACTTACAACAACAAAGTAGAGGATGTCTAACTTGTTTTTGCAGGGAATGTTGTGATGTGATATGGTCAAGACGTGATGAGTCATACATTGTTGTATGAGATGATCATGTTTTGTAAATTATCGGCAACCGGCAGGAGCCTTATGGTTGTCTCTTTATTGTATGAAATGCAAACACCATGTAAGTGCTTTACTTTATCGCTATGAGTTAGCAATAGTCGTAGAAGCAATAGTTGGCGAGATGACCACGACGCAACGATGGTGATCAAGGTGTCAAGCCGGTGACGATGGAGATCATGATGATGCTTTGAAGATGGAGATCCAAAGCACAAGATGATGATGGCCATATCATGTCACATATTTTGATTGCATGTGATCTTTATCTTTTATGCATCTTATTTTGCTTAGATCGGCGGTAGCATTAGAAGATGAGGCCTTCACTAAATTTCAAGATAATAGTGTTCTCCCCGAGTACGCACCATTGCTACAATTTGTCGTTTCGAGACACCACGTGATGATCGGGTGTGATAGACTCTACGTTAACATACAATGAGTGTAAGGCAATTTTACACACGCGGAAAACTTGGGTTAAACTTGACGGGCCTAGCATGTATAGACATGGCATCGGAACACTAGAGACCGAAAGGTCAAACATGAGTCATATAGTAGATATGATCAACATATAGATGTTCACCATTGATACTCCATCTCAAATGATGATCGGACATGGTTTAGTTGATTTGGATCATGTTTCTCTTAGATAACCTGAGGGATGTCAATTTAAGTGGGACTTCATTAGTAATTTGATTAATTGAACTTGATTTATCATGAACTTAGTCCTGATAGTATTTGCATACCTATGTTGTAGATCAATGGCCCGTGCTACCGTTCCCTTGAATTTTAATGCGTTCCTAGAGAAAGCTAAGTTGAAAGATGATGGTAGCAACTACACAGACTGGTTCTATAACTTGAGGATTATCCTCTTTGCTGCACAGAAGAATTATGTCCTTGATGCACTGCTAGGTGACGATCCTGCTGCAGGAGCTGAAGCAGATCTTATGAATGTTTGGCAAGCTCGGTCGGATGACTACTCTATAGTTAAGTGTGCCATGCTTTAAGGCTTAGAACCTGGACTTCAGAGACATTTTGAACGTCATGGAGCATATGAGATGTTCTAGGAGCTGAAATTGATATTTCAAGCTAATGCACGGGTTGAGAGATATGAACACTACTACAGGATGCTGCTAACGCGACACTACGGTCAGAGACCCTTCGACGAAACTGTGTGCGATGCAATAATCGCAAACGGTGATGTAAAATAACCATCAAAAAGGTGCAAACCATTTGCAATGGCAGACACATCAAACACGGTTCAGATTTTAGTTGCGTCTGAGATGCAGGGCATACTGTTGATCCATATGAACTATTTGTGATTAGACAGAACAACATAAACGGGCAGCCATATCAATGTGTGTGCAATATATGGCATACAGTTCGCTCCGATGAACTGTTTGCGATGATCAAGGTGAACACAAACGATTCAGCGTAACAAGATGTGTGTGATACTCGGTGTAGGGATATTACTACCAGGTATAAACCAGCTGAGAGGGTCCGGTTTACATTATCAAAGTTATATTATCAGAAGCCCAGCGGAGTATGGAATAGAAAGTTATAGCCCAAGAGGCTAGAGCCCATATGTTAGGGCCCATGATTTGTAAACCGTCATACTATGTAACTTGGGATGTAAGATAGAAAGAGCAGAGACCTAGGCGGACACGTTTATGAGCTGGCCTCGGGACTCTGTAAACCGGACCGGGCGTCACCTCTTATATAACGGGACGACCCGGCGATGGTTCAGGACAAGAAACAACAGCTCGAGACATAGGCAAAGCGGATTCGCTCCCTGGTCATCGAAGCCCAAGCAATACCACACCAAACTAGACGTAGGCTTTCACCTTCATCGAAGGGGCCGAAATAGTATAAAATCCCAGTGTCCTTCGTCCTCTTTAACCCCTTTAAGAACTCATAGCGATGGCCTCACGAGTAAGTCCTTTTTCTAGGACATCTGCCATGCTAAATCCACAACACCCGACAAACATGTCGGTAATCAGAATTGTGTGCAATCATTATAGACAACCCATACGGTCTTTCTTTGTGAATTGTGTGTTCATGAGGTGATGACCCACAAGTATAGGGGATCAATTGTAGATCTTTTCGATAAGTACAAGTGTCTAACCCAACGAGGAGCAGAAGGAACTGACAAGTGTTTCTCAGTAAGGTAATGTCTGCAAGTGCTGAAATTGTGAGTGGCAGAGTTGTTTGATAGCAAGATAATTTTGTAACGAGCAAGTATTGATAATGGTAGCAAGTATGCAGTAAGATATCCCAATCCTTTTGAGGCGAAGGACATGCCAAAATGGTCTCTTATATTAAACAAAGCATTCTTGAGGGTACACGGGTATTTCATATAGCCGCCTTCATCATGTTGGTTTAATTCGTGTTCGCTACTTTGATAATTTGATATGTGGGTGGATCAGTACTTAGGTGCTGTTCTTACTTGAACAAACCTCCTACTTATGATTAACCCTCCCGCAAGCATCTGCAACTACGAGAAAAGTATTAAGAATAAATTCTAACCATAGCATTAAACTTTTGGATCCAATCAGTCCCTTACGAAATAGTGCATAAACTAGGGTTTAAGCTTCTATCACTCTCGCAACACACCATCTAATTACTACTCCACAATGCATTCCTTTAGGCCCAAATATGGTGAAGTTTCATGTAGTCGATGTTCACATGACACCACTAAGGGAATCACAACATACATACTATCAAAATATCGAACACATACCAAATTCACATGATTACTTGCAACATGATTTCTCCCGTGACCTCAAGAACAAAGGTAACTCACAAGTGATGAACATGCTCAAGATCAGAGAGGTAATATATAGCATAATGGATCTGAACATATAATCTTCCACCTAATAAACCATACATTAACCAACTACAAGATGTAATCAACACTACTAGTCACCCACAAGCAACAATCTATAGTTCCGGTAACAATATTGATCACAAGAGATGAACTAGGGTTTGAGATTAGATGGTGCTGGTGAAGATGTTGACGAAGATAGCCCTCCTCAAGATGGTAGAGTTGTTGGTGATGATGATGACGATGATTTCCCCCTCTGGGAGGGAAGTTCCCCCGACGGAATCGCTCCACCGGAGGGCAAAAGTGCTCCTTCCCAAGTTCTGCCTGATACATCTCCAACGTATCTATAATTTTTGATTGTTCCATGCTATTGTATATTCTGTTTTGGATGTTTAATGGGCTTTATTATACACTTTTATATTATTTTTGGGACTAACCTACTAACCCAAGGCCCAGTGCAAATTGTTGTTTTTTGCCTATTTTAGTGTTTCGCAGAAAAGGAATATCAAACGAAGTCCAAATGGAATGAAACCTTCGGGGGAGTTATTTTTGGAACTGTATCTACACAGAAGACTTGGAGTAGACGCGAGGGAATGAGAGAGGCGGCCACGAGGGGGCAGGGCGCACCCAAGGGGGCAGGCGCGCCCCCACCCTCATGGGCCCCCTCTGGCTCCCCCGGTGCCCTTCTTCCTCCTATATATATGCATGTACCCTGAAAACAACGAGGCAATAGACGAAACCCTAATTCCACCACCACAACCTTCTGTTCCTGTGAGATTCCATCTTGGGGCCTGTTCCGGAGCTCCACCGGAGGGGGGATAGATCACGGAGTGCTTCTACATCAACACCATAGCCTCAACAATGAGTTGTGAGTAGTTTACCACAGACCTTCGGGTCCATAGTTATTAGCTAGATGGCTTCTTCTCTCTTTTTGGATCTCAATACAAAGTTCTCCTTGATCTTCAAGGAGATCTATTCGATGTAATCTTTTTGCAGTGTGTTTGTCAAGATCCGATGAATTGTGGGTTTATGATCAAGATTATCTATGAACAATATTTGATTCTTCTCTGAAATATTTTATGTATGATTATAATATCCTTGCAAGTCTCTTTGAATTATTGGTTTGGTTTGTCCTACTAGATCTATAGTTCTTGCAATGGGAGAAGTGCTTGGCTTTGGGTTCAATCTTGCGGTGTCCTTTCCCAGTGACAGTAGGGGCAGCAAGGCACGTATTGTATTGTTGCCATCGAGGATAAAAAGATGGGGTTTATATCATATTGCTTGAGTTTATCCCTCTACATCATGTCATCTTGCTTAAAGCGTTACTCTGTTCTTATGAACTTAATACTCTAGATGCATGTTGGATAGCGGTCGATGTGTGGAGTAATAGTAGTAGATGCAGAATCGTTTTGGTCTACTTGTTATGGATGTGATGCCTATATATAATGATCATGCCTAGATATTCTCATAACTATGTGCCTTTCTATCAGTTGCTCGACAGTAATTTGTTCACCCACCGTAGAATTCTGCTATCATGAGAGAAGCCACCTGTGAA
This sequence comes from Secale cereale, assembly GCA_902687465.1. Classification (NCBI taxonomy): domain Eukaryota; kingdom Viridiplantae; phylum Streptophyta; class Magnoliopsida; order Poales; family Poaceae; genus Secale; species Secale cereale. The sequence continues at coordinate 738,900,242 of LR738711.1, forward strand.
ACCTATGGCCCCTGGGGTCTATCTTTGTCATATTACTTTTGCTTCAATTTCTGTTGCCGTTGCTTATTTGCTTTATTTACTTTCTGTCCTTATACCAAAAATACCAAAAATATTATCCTATCCTATCTATCATATCCACCACAGCCACCGGCGCCCATTCCTCCCTCCGAGGTGTCCAGGAGGTCCATGGAGGGCGGCTTCTTCCTCCTCGTCACAGGATCGAGCCCAAGGAGCGCCACCGTCGTCGTTCACATCTTCTTCCCCAACCGCGGCCACCGCTACGTCGTCGTTCGGTCTGCCCCGATTCGGCAGCTACTAAACCCCCCAAGGGCCACCGTGTGTGCCGCTTGGTGAGCCCCTCTCCCTCTCCCCTCACTACCCCGCTTATCTCTGCGCCCGTAGCAGCCGTGGCCGTACCCGCCGCCGACGTCGTGCCCGTAGTCTTGGCCATGCTCGCCCGACCACACCCCTCGTGCACAGCCACCCCTGCTAGTCGTCCCCGCTACTCGTCGTGCCCGCGCCACTGCGCCCGTCGCCGCCTGCGAGCCGCGACACCTGCTTTGTCCGAGGACACGGCCCGCTCGCCGCGCCGGCCCACTCCCCTCCCTCTACCTCCGGCGCCCCCCGGCGGCCTCGAATCGGGTTGGGCGGCACAACCCTGCTCCCCTCGAGGCTCCTCCTCGCCTCCCCTGGCCAGCACCGCCGCAACCTTGCCCTTTGCCTGACCAGCTCGGCGCGCCCGTTGGCCGCGGCCAGCTGGGCCCGCCGCCACGCCTCGCAGCATCTCCCCGCACACCCCCCGCGCCGCTGCGTTGCTGCCCGCGTCCTGCGGCCCCACAGCCGCCCCACGCCGTGGCCCCTCCCGCCTCCGGCCGGTGTCCGTCGCGTCGCTCGCCGCCTCGCCGGCCTCGCAGCGACCGTGGCTGGCCGCGGTGCCCGCTCGCACCGCTCGGGGTAGCCCCGCCCACAGTCCCGTTAGCCCACGCCCGGTAGGCCTTATGGGCCACTGACCAATGGGCTCGCCCGCCCCCTTTAAAATAAAAAAATAGTTTAAAAATATTAATAAAAATAAATAATTAATTAATTAATCTTAATTAACCTAATTAATTAGATTAGTTAATCTAAATTACCAATTAGTTAGTTGAGCCAATGACAGCACGGCCCCACACGTCAGGTTTGACTCTGGTCAACTGGGTTTGACCTGCTGACGTCATGGTGATATCATGCTGACATCACCTTTTACTATTCTAGGATAATGTTGATTTAAATTAATTAAATAAATTCCTGAAAATGTTTAAAACCTTAGAAATTCATATAAAATAATCTGTAACTCGGATGAAAATGTTTTATATATGAAAATTGCTCAGAACGACGAGATGAATCCGAATACGCTGTCCGTTCGTCACATTTCTGTCATACCGAACATGGAACAATCCCCCTCAGGTTCGCCTGTCCGAAAATGCCTAACTCCGGGAAAACGTTCCCGGATGTTATTCCCCTTCCCCGGTATCGTGTAGCACTGTGTTAGAGCACCCTAGCACTGCGTGTTGACATGTCGTGTTTCTCTGTACATCTGTGTGCTTTATATTTAATGTTTCTTCCCCCTCTTCTCTCCGCTAGACCCCGAGACCGATGATGCCCCGGTGATCGACTACTGTGTTGACGACCTCTCCTTCTTGCCAGAGCAACTAGGCAAGCCAACCCCCCTTGATCATTCTGATATCGCCCACTCTCTTCTCTCTTATGCTTGCATTAGAACTACTACTGTTTTTTGTATGATCCTATTTTGATGCATAGCCTGTTGTTGATACCGCTTTCATACCTTACATGTTTATACTAAACTGCTTAGTATAAGCTGGTTAGAGATCCACCAGTGACCCCCCCACATTGTCCCGACTGCCCCGCTGGATTATCAGAAGACCCGATCAACGGGATCGAAGACCAGGCCCCGGCACCGCACATCACTTCCCCTTAGTTGCTCGACACTACATGGTTACTATCGAGTGCCGAGGGTGACACCTCATCAGCACTTCTGATGTGAACCTTGTAGGTTAGTTCATTGGGTGTGGTCATCAAGGGTGATTCCTCTTTCCCCACTCCCGATAACGACACTATCGTGCAACTCCTCAAGAGTGGACCTCGAGGGTGACTCCTCTTTCGTTCACCTTGACGATAAACATCAGGTGGAATTCCATCGAGGGTGATTTTCTCAGGTTTTCTCTTTGGTGTTAGACACACAGTTACTATGGTTTCTATGACTTTACAACTGTTACTTGGAAAGGCGGGACGACCCTGAGGGGTACCCGCGAGTGATGTGGAGACGGGTTGAGCTGGAGGGTACCCGAGAGTTGAATACGAGGCGTGGCCGGGCATTCTTAGCCCTTGCCACAAGTCCTCGAGACAGGGCAATGGGGTCACATCTTTCATGAGTCTCTTCTCGTTTCCGCGTTCCCAAGACACAAAATGGTTTCGATATTTGATCCAAGGGGCCTCAGGCCTGATAGCGCTAACCATCACGTGGGCATAGTATGGGCGTTTTGCATCGTATGCATCAGCCGAAGCTTAACTGACGTCATTGCGACTGAGCGGCGCGCGCCGGGTTGGACTGCGTAAGCACCTACCTTTTTAAGGAGGTTGCCCAGTTCTACTCACCGGCCGCCCACGCAACATGCAGGAATTCCCGGGGCGATTGGCCCATGACCCATGGGGGCATAGGGTTTAGTTCGGCGTGCATGACTTCTCTATTAAGCCTAAGTCGGGTTGCAGCGTATTGTTTGGCCGAGGGCGGGCATGACCTGATGGTGTGTTGATACGTCTCCAACGTATCTATAATTTTTGATTGTTCCATGATATTATATTATCCTTCTAGGATGTCTTATGGGCTTTTATATGCACTTTTATATGATTTTTGGGACTAACCTATTAACCCAAAGCCCAGTGCCAGTTTCTGTTTTTTCCTGTTTTAGGGTTTTACAGAAAAGGAATATCAAACGGAGTCCAATTGACGTGCCAATTTTTGATGATTTTTTCTGGACCAAAAGAAGCCCCCGAAGTAAAAGAGTTGGGCCAGGAGAGCCACGGGCTGCCCACGTGGGTGGGGGGCGCGCCCTCCTATCTCGTGGACGGCCCGGAGGGCCCCCTGACTTATGCCCTACGCCAAAAATCCTATAAATACTAAAACCTTCGGAAATTAACCTAGATCGGGAGTTCAGCCACCGAAAGCCTCTGTAGACACCGAAAACCAATCTAGACCCAGTTCCGGCACCCTGCCGGAGGGGGGAACCCTCACTGGTGGCCATCTTCATCATCCCTGCGCTCTCCATGACAAGGCGGGAGTAGTCCACCCTCGGGGCTGAGGGTATGTATTACTAGCTATGTGTTTGATCTCTCTCTCTCTCTCTCGTGTTCTTAAGATGGCACGATCTTGATGTATTGCGAGCTTTGCTATTATAGTTGGATCTTATGATCCTTCTCCCCCTCTACTCTCTTGTAATGGATTGAGTTTTCCCTTTGAAGTTATCTTATCGGATCGAGTCTTTAAGGATTTGAGAACACTTGATGTATGTCTTGCACGTGCTTATCTGTGGTGACAATGGGATATCATGTGATCTACTTGATGTATGTTTTGGTAATCAACTTGCCGGTTCCGTGACCTTGGGAACCTATGCATAGGGGTTGGCACACGTTTTCGTCTTGACTTTCCGGTAGAAACTTTGGGGCACTATTTGAAGTTCTATGTGTTGGTTGAATAGATGTTTGTGAGATTGTGTGATGCATATCGTATAATCATGCCCACGTATACTTGAGGTGACAATGGAGTATCTAGGTGATATTAGGGTTTTGGTTGATTTGTGTCTTAAGGTGTTATTCTAGTACGAACTCTATGATAGATTGAACGTTACTACAGACTCTTGAATAGATCAATCAGAAAGAATAACTTTGAGGTGGTTTCGAACCCTACCATAATCTCTTCGTTTGTCCTCCGCTTTTAGTTACTTTGGAGTGACTCTTTGTTGCATGTTGAGGGCTAGTAATATGATCCAATTATGTTATCCTTGTTGAGATAACTTGCACTAGTGAAAGTATGAACCCTAGGCCTTGTTTCCTATCATTGCAACACCGTTTATGCTCACTTTTATCTTTAGTTACCTTGCTGTTTTTATATTTTCAGTTTACAAAAACCAATATCTACCATCCATATTGCACTTGTATCACCATCTCTTAGCCGAACTAGTGCACCTATACAATTTACCATTGTATTGGGTGTGTTGGGGACACAAGAGATTCTTTGTTATTTGGTTGCAGGGTTGTTTGAGAGAGACCATCTTCATCCTACGCCTCCCATGGATTGATAAACCTTAGGTCATCCACTTGAGGGAAATTTTCTACTGTCCTACAAACCTCTACACTTGGAGGCCCAACAACATCTACAAGAAGAAGGTTGCGTAGTAGACATCAAGCTCTTTTCCGGCGTTGTTGCCGGGGAGGTTAGTGTTTGAAGGTATATCTTTATTTCTTGCAGTCGAATCTTTTAGTTTCTTGTTTTATCACTAGTTTAGTTTACAAAAATAAAACTACAAAAAATGGAATTAAGGTTACCTCATATGCTTCATCTTTTTTATATCTTTCGTGAAAATGACGGGAAGGAAAATTGTGCTCAAGTACTAGAAGAAGAATTACATAGAATGCTTGGCATAAAATATGTGCATGATGAGCATCATTGCAATGTTGTTAGTATGAATTCTTTGAATACCCATGATGCTAATAATATGCAAAGCCACAAGCTTGGGGAAGCTATGTTTGATGAAGATGATATGTTTAGTCCCCCAAGTTTTGATGAGAAAATTTATTATGATGAAAGCATGCCTCCTATTCATGATGATTATATTTATGAAAGTGGATTTGGAGAGGTCATGAATTTATTTAGTGATGAATCCACTATCTTGGAAGAGGTTCCAATTGATTATGAGAACAAAGTTGCTATCTATGATGATTATTGTGATGACTTGTATGCTATTACGAATAATGATAACCATGAAACTTGTCATCATGATTTTAGTTTTCAGTTGGATTATGCTTCACATGATAGTTATTTTGTTGAGTTTGCTCCCACTACTATGAATGAGAAGAATTTTGCTTATGTGGAGAGTAATAAAATTTATAAGCAAGTAGATCATGAAAATAATGCTTTATGTGTTGATTATATTGTTGAATTCATTCATGATGCTACTGAAAATTATTATGAGAGAGGATCATGTGCTTGTAGGAATTGCAATAATATAAAGTTTCCTCTCTATGTGCTTAAAATCTTGAAGCTATGCTTGTTTTGCTTTCCTATGCTAGTTGATTATTGTTCCCATAAGTTGTTTGCTCGCAAAATCCCTATGCATAGGAAGTGGGTTAGGCTTAAATGTGCTAGTCATATTCTTCATGATGCTCCCGTTATGTTTCAATTCATATCTTTTATGCGAGCATCATTGAAATCATCATGCCTAGCTAGGGGCGTTAAACGATATCGCTTGTTGGGAGGCAACCCAACTTTATTTTATTTTATTTTATTTTGCTTCTTTTTAGGAATAAATATTGTATCTAGCTTATGTTTAGATGTGTTTTTTATGTTTTAATTAGTGTTTGTGCCAAGTAGAACCTTTGGGAAGACTTGTGTGAAGTTTATGTGATCTTGGTGTGAAAAACAGAATCGTTAGCGCTAGCTAGAATGGTCATCAGATTTTACTGGAGCGTGATATTTAGTTGATTATTTTTGAAGATGAATAATAGACAAATTCCTCACGTTTACCAATTTAGTTTGAATTTTTTGGAGTTACAGAAGTATGCGAAACCTGCAGATTACTACACACTGTTCTGTTTTTGACAGATTCTATTTTTCGTGTCTTGTTTGCTTATTTCAATGCATCTATGAGTAATATTGGGAGGTATGAACCATAGAGAAGTTGGAATACAGTAGGTTTAACACCAATATAAACAAAGAATGAATTCATTGCAGTACCTTTGAGTAGTGGTTTGCTTTCTTATACTAACGGAGCTCACGAGATTTTTGTCTAAGTTTTGTGTTGTGAAGTTTTCAAGTTTTGAGTATTGCTTCGATGGACTATGGAACAAAGAGTAGCAAGGGCCTAAGCTTGGGGATGACCAAGGCACCCCAAGTAAAATTCAAGGACAACAAAAAGCCTAAGCTTGGGGATGCCCCGGGAAGGCATCGCCTCTTTCGTCTTCATCCATCGGTAACTATACTTGGAGCTATATTTTTATTCACCACATGATATGTGTTTTCCTTGGACGTCTTGTATAATTTGAGTCTTTGATTGTTAGTTTGCCACAATTATCCTTGCTGGACACACCTATTTGAGAGAGTTAAATATGGCCTAGGAATTGTTAGAACACTCTATGTGCTTCACTTATATCTTTTGAGTTGAATAGTTTTTGCTCTAGTGCTTCACTTATGTCTTTTAGAGCACGGTGGTGATTATATTTTGAAAAAATAGTTGATCTCTCAGCTTCACTTATATCATTTTGCTAGTCTATTAAAACAGCCTGGTAATGTGTTTAGGCTATAAAACTAGTCTTCACATGATAGACATCCAATGTCAATGTAGTAAAAAAATCACACTAAGTGCATTGAATAGAATGAGATGTTGGATGCTTGATAATTTTTTTGAGATATGAGGATAGTGATATTAGAGTCATGCTACTAGAGTTATTATGAAATTGAGAAATTCTTGTGTTAAGGTTAGTGATTCCCGTAGCATGCACGTAATGTGAACCGCTATGTGACGAAGTTAGAGCATGAGGTATTTGTAAAGTGCCAACCTTTGTGTGGAGGTCGGGGGCGTGCGATGGTTAACTCCTACCAACCTCCCCCCTAGGAGCATGCATTTATTGCTTTGTTTTGATGACTCGTAGATTTTTGCAATAATTATATGAGTTCTTATGACTAATGTTGAGTCCATGGATTATACGCACTCTCTCCCTTCCACCATTGCTAACCTCTCTTGTACCGCGCAACTTTCGCCGGTACCATAAACCCACTATATATCCTTCCTCAAAACAACCACCATATTATTCCTCAAAACAGCCACCATACCTATCTATCATGGCATTTCCATAACCATTCCGAGATATATTGCCATGCAACTTTCCACAGTTTCGTTCATATGACACGCATCATATTGTCATATTGCCATGCATGATCATGTAGTTGACATCGTATTTGTGGCAAAGCCACCATGCATAATTTTTCATAGATGTCACTCTTGATTCATTGCACATCCCGGTACACCGCCGGAGGCATTCATATAGAGTCATACTTTGTTGTAGTATCGAGTTGTAATATCGAGTTGTAATGAAAGTGTGATGATCATCATTATTAGAGCATTGTCCCATGGGAGGAAAGGCTAAATCAATAAAGCCCCTCCACAAAAAAAAAGAAAGGCCCAAAACAAAGAAAAAAAGAAAAAAAGGGGACAATTGCTACTATATTTTTCCACACTTGTGCTTATTCTTCATTGTAGAGAGTCTCATGCTTAGTCACTTTATATACTAGTGGGAATTTTCATTATAGAACTTGGCTTGTATATTCCAACGATGGGCTTCCTCAAATGCCCTAGGTCTTCATGAGCAAGCAAGTTGGATGCACACCCACTACTTTCTTTTGTGGAGCTTTCATACATTTTTAGCTCTAGTGCATCCGTTGCATGTCAATCCCTACTCACTCACATCGATATCTATTGATGGGCATCTCCATAGCCCATTGATACGCCTAGTTTATGTGAGACTATCTCCCTCCTTTTTGTCTTCTCCACAACCACCTCTATATTCCACCCATAGTGCTATGTCCATGGCTCACGCTCATGTATTGCGTAAAAGTTGAAAGGTTTGAAAGAATATAGTATGAAAACAAGTGCTTGGCTGAAATCGGGGTTGTGCATGATATGAATACTTTATGTGATGAAGAGGGAGCATAGCCAGACTATATGATTTTGTAGGGATAACTTTCTTTAGCCATAGTATTTTGAGAAGACATGATTGCTTTTTTGTATGCTTGAAGTATTATTATTTCTTATGTCAATATAGACTGTCTTGAATCTTTCAGATCTGAACATTCATGCCACAATTAAGAGAATTACATTGAAACCTATGTTGGTTAGCATTCCACATCAAAAATTCTGTTTTTATCATTTACCTACTCGAGGACGAGCATGAATTAAGCTTGGGGATGTTTGATACGTCTCCAACGTATCTATAATTTTTTATTGTTCCATGCTATTATATTATCCTTCTAGGATGTCTTATGGGCTTTTATATACACTTTTATATGATTTTTGGGACTAACCTATTAACCCAGAGCCCAGTGCCAGTTTCTGTTTTTCTCCTGTTTTAGGGTTTTACAGAAAAGGAATATCAAACGGAGTCCAATTGACGTGCCAATTTTTGATGATTTTTTCTGGAGCAAAAGAAGGCCCCGAAGTAAAAGAGTTAGGCCAGGAGAGCCACGGGCTGCCCACGAGGGTGGGGGCGCGCCCTCCTATCTCATGGACGGCCCGGAGGGCCCCCTGACTTGTGCCCTACGCCAAAAAATCCTATAAATACTGAAACCTTCGGAAATTAACCTAGATCAGGAGTTCCGCTGCTGAAAGCCTCTATAGCCACCGAAAACCAATCTAGACCCTGTTCCGGCTCCCTGCCAGAGGGGGGAACCCTCACCGATGGCCATCTTCATCATCCCGGCGCTCTCCATGATGAGGAGGGAGTAGTCCACCCTCGGGGATGAGGGTATGTATCAGTAGCTATGTGTTTGATCTCTCTCTCTCTCTCTCTCTCTCTCTCTCTCTCTCGTGTTCTTGAGATGGCACGATCTTGATGTATCATGAGCTTTGCTATTATAGTTGGATCTTATGATGCTTCTCCCCCTCTACTCTCTTGTGATGGATTGAGTTTTCCCTGTGAAGTTATCTTATCGGTTTGAGTCTTTAAGGATTTGAGAACACTTGATGTATGTCTTGCACGTGCTTATTTGTGTGACAATGGGATATCATGTGATCTACTTGATGTATGTTTTGGTGATCAACTTGTGGGTTCAGTGTAATGCCCCATATGTAACACTTTCCAGTAATGGCAATAAAGCTTCCTCTTTTGATCCTTGTCATTATCCTTGGGGGTTCTTGTCATTTATTTCTTTGCATTGCCATATCATTTATTATTTTTGCATCATTGCATTGCTCATCATCATATCATCATGGCATACTAGTTTACTTTATTGTTGAGTGTTAGTGAGGGCTTGTGATGTTGCTGTGTGTGTGGTCTAGCTATGCCTAGCTAACCTACCCCTTCTCTCTCTTTTTCTTCCTCTTCTTCTTCTTTCTTTTCTTCTGCCCTATCTTTGCTCTTTTGTGCAAGCCTCATAACCAAGCCCACTTTTGTTCTTTCTTCTCCTATAAATCTTGCACCATGTGAACAACCTCTCCACCAGATATCAGCCTATTTGAAAATGATTTGGTTGGGTTTTAAAATACCAAGAGTTTGAACCATATTCAAACTCCTTTTATTTTTCTGCCTCTAAAAATGTCCAAGTCAATTTATTTAAATAGGGCTTAAATCACTGAGTATGGGGATATTTTTCTTTTCCCCTAACTCTTCTTCTTTATTTATGTGCTTTTCTTTTTCTTTTCTACCTAAGGATAAAAGAAAAAGGAAAGAAAGCAGCTCCAGCAGTGCACCTGGGCCTCCTCCTCCTTCTCTCTCTCCCCCCAGGCCCATCTCTTCTTTTTCCTCGTAGCGCAGCCCAACTCCACCCGCAGGCCCAGCCAACAGCCGCACCATCGCGCCGTGGCCTTTTCCCCCCTTGGTCCCACTTGTCTGTGGCATAGAGCCGCGTCGCCGTCTTCCTCCGTCAGCCATAACAGAGCAGCGCACGCCCGCGCCGTCATGCCGTGAACTCACAGACGTCGAGACCATCGCCACCCCCTTTTAAAACCCGCAGCTTGTCCTCTCCCTTCTCCTAGGGTTCCCCTTTCCCCTCGTCGCCGCCTAGAGAGCCGAGCACCCCCACATCCGTTGATCCAGTCAATGCCCAAGCGCATCTGAGAGCGCGACCACGTCGCCGGCGAGCCCCGCGTCGACCGCAGCCTCGCCAACGTTGTTCGTCTGCTTCCTCTACGTCGCCTACTTCGTCTACGTCGACTACGCGGACCCGATCGCCTCCACGACGAGTTCTTCTTCCTCTTCTTCCTCTCCGGCAGCCGTAGGTGTTCGAGAGCCGCCGTCGTCGACTCCGTCCACGACTGGGCCAGCCGAGCACACCGCCATGCTTGTGGTGAGCTCCTCTCTCTCCCCGTGCCCTTTTCCCCTTTCTGCGTCCCCTCTAGCCCCTAGTTCACCGAGCGCCCGAGCGCATCACCGTCGGACCTCGTCGTCGGCGAGTGTTCTGACCCCTCTAGCACTTTGCTTGCCGTCCGTTCGCTTCGTCTAGTCGCGTAGGAGATTCCTGTGCAGTCGCCGTGCCGCCTAGGCCTCTGCTTCGCCTCGCCGTCGCTCCGTCGCCGCCGTGCTGTCGTTGCTCGTCGCCGGTGCTGCAGTAGATGTTAGGTGCTGTTAGCGTGCTGGATGGATGCAGAAATCCTCCAGGAGCATCTCGCACCCCTCCGCCGTGCTGTTTGGTCGCCGGAGCAGCTCTGACGAGGCCAGCGCCTCTGCTGCTTCTGCTTTCTGCTGTTTAGCCTTCAGAGTTGTATCTGCTATCTCTCGAGTTCCGATCAGTAGCGCAGTGGTTTGTCTCCGTCAGTTATCGCAGGGGGTCATGTGTTCGCTCCCTCACAGGGGCAGGTGGTTTCGCCCCTTTTTCGCATTTTCGCATGTGGCTGACAGCAGGGCCCCACCTGCCAGCCACTCAGCGGCTTCCCAGCCCCCGCGCGCACCCACGTTGCCAGCTCAGCCCCGTCGGCCCCCTCTGTCAGTGACGTGGGCTAGTTGAGCCTGGGTCGATCTAGACCCTAGCGTCTGTTTGTTTTGTTTTCTTTTTCTGTTTTTCTTTTTCTTTTCTGTTTTTCTTGTTTATTTTGATATCTGCATAAATATGTATCTGATGAATTTGAGTGATACATGAAAAGTGCTTAGAATTTTATGTAGATTACGAATATGCTACTTGTTGCCATGTTTAAAAACATTTAAAATGCTGTTTGAAATTAAACTTGTTTGAAATATGCTTAAACTTGCAAAAATCATAACTAAATATCTACAACTCCAAATTTAACAAATTTTATATGCATTTGGGGTAGAAAAATGTGTAGAATATTTCGGTGCTGTTGTTTAGCATGTTTGACAACTCTATCACAAAAGTTTTTCAAATCTGTCCCAAATGCAAATAAATTAATATGGAAGTTTCTGGATATTGTTGTTATTTAATTCCAGCCCATTTAAATGTGCTAGCATGTTGCTGTTATGTTAGTTGCACCATTGCCATGTTAACCAACTTCTTTAAAACATGTTGCATGCTTGTTTGGACAACTACATAAACTTGTTGAGTTGTTCCTTTGCTTGTTTCTTTCATGTGAGTGAGCTTGTTGCTTTGATGTTGTTGCACTCTTGTGACCCCTAGGCCATGCATCATATCTATTCTTGTCCTTGTTCAACGTGTTCATGCATCATGTGATTGAGCACTGCATGTTGATTGATTTTGTTTCGTTGTTGCCCGGTGACGATACGGAGTACGAGGTTTCTACCAAGGTTGAGTGTGAGGAGCAAGGTTACGTTCCCTCTGAGGATTCAACATGCAATATGACCTTACCCAGATATCACTACTATCTTTGCCTATGCTAGATGTCCCGCTCTTTAGCTTATTGCCTCGATGCCTATGTCTGTTTGTCAGCCTCCTATTGTTGCCATGAACCTCTGTAACCACCCCACCTAGCAAACCTTTGATTGGATACGTAAGCTTCGCTCAGCCCCTCTTATAGCATTGTTAGTTGCAGGAGAAGATTTGAAGATTCTTGCTTCATGATGAAGTTATTGTTGGGATATCACAATATACAATCTGTTAAACTAAATCATCTATATATTTGGCAATGGGTGGAAGGCTAAGCCTTTGCTTGGTGTTTTGTTCCACTCATGCCACCCTAGGAACCGTCTAAACCGGTGTTATGTTCCTTGATTTTGCGTCCCTAACACGGTTGGGGTTTATGGGCCCCCCTTGATAACCCGCTTAGCGCTAAAGCTTTTCCAGCAAGGCCCAACATTGGTTTTACATTTGCCTAATAACTAAAACTTGCATAGGGAGTTATAAACCATTTTCTTAATTAACAACCCGGGCCAGTGCTCCACATGAGTGTTGGTCCAAACTGAGCAGACTGCGGGGCCACCTCGAGGAAACTCAAGGGCTGGTAAAAACCTGTAGGATGACTTATCTAGTCGTGGCCTGAGATGAGATACGCGCGGCTAGTATCAGGGTGTCGGCACGCCGGGAGGTCTTGCTGGATTAGTTTTACCTTTGTCAGAATATCTTGAGCACGGGATTCTGAGAACACTCGGGTCTTCCCACCTTGGAGTTGCGACTCTGCAGATCGTGAGCTTGTGATGGGCTAAGTTGGGACACCCCTACAGGGTTTTGATCTTTCGAAAGCCGTGCCCGCGGTTATGTGGCAGATGGGAATTTGTTAATATCCGGTTGTAGAAAACTTGACACTATGATCATAATACACTACCAGTGTGAGTAACCGTGACGGTCGCTTTCCGAAAGGGGTTCGGGAAGTGAACACGGTGGGGTTATGTTTGACGTGCTTAGATAGGATCACATCGTGATCACTTTGATGATCGTTGGCACTTCCTCTTCTCGCTCTAAACACGTAAGCTAGTGCTAGTGCTGCTGCAACCTTGTTTAAGCCTTTTCCACACCTAAGGCTTTGATAGTATTGCTACCCGGGAACGGGATTGCTGAGTCCTCCGTGGCTCACAGATTCTACACCACACCAGATGTAGGTACCGTTGATAAATACACAGCTGGTGGTTCAGAGTTGTATTGGGAGTTCGATGAAGTACGTGGGCGATACTACGTGTCTTACCTAGAGGATCAGTAGGGCTCTTACTAGGATGATCGGGACCTTGTGTTGCTTTATTTATGGTATCTTTCATTTGGATCTTCGTCCGTAGTCGGACTGTGATGTTATTTGGATGATGAATGTTATGTAATGCATTGTGTGACATGGCGAGTGTAAGCCAACTACTCTTTTACAATTTCATACCTCTTTTACATGAGTTGTGCAAAGATACCATACTTGAGATCATTCTAGTATGAGATTATGCCTTTAAGTCGTGCCTCGACACGTAGGAGGTATAGTCTCATACTGGGCATTGCATTCCGTGACCTTGGGAACCTATGCATAGGGGTTGGCACACGTTTTCATCTTGACTTTCTGGTAGAAACTTTGGGGCACTCTTTGAAGTTCTATGTGTTGGTTGAATAGATGTTTCTAAGATTGTGTGATGCATATCGTATAATCATGCCCACGGATACTTGAGGTGACAATGGAGTATCTAGGTAACATTAGGGTTTTGGTTGATTTGTGTCTTAAGGTGTTATTCTAGTACGAACTCTATGATAGATTGAACGTTACTATGGACTATTGAATAGATCGATCAGAAAGAATAACTTTGAGGTGGTTTCGTACCCTACCATAATCTCTTCGTTTGTCCTCCGCTATTAGTTACTTTGGAGTGACTCTTTGTTGCATGTTGAGGGCTAGTAATATGATCCAATTATGTTATCCTTGTTGAGAGAACTTGCACTAGTGAAAGTATGAACCCTAGGCCTTGTTTCCCATCATTGCAACAGTTTATACTCACTTTTATCTTTAGTTACCTTCCTGTTTTTATATTTTTTGTTTACAAAAACCAATATCTACCATCCATATTGCACTTGTATCACCATCTCTTCGCTGAACTAGTGCACCTATACAATTTACCATTTTATTGGGTGTGTTGGGGACACAAGAGACTCTTTGTTATTTGGTTGCAGGGTTGTTTGAGAGAGACCATCTTCGTCCTACGCCTCCCATGGATTGATAAACCTTAGGTCATCCACTTGAGGGAAATTTGCTACTATCCTACAAACCTCTGCACTTGGAGGCCCAACAACGTCTACAAGAAGAAGGTTGCGTAGTAGAAATCATGTGTCCGGCCGGAGTTAAGCAAGCGTGGTGGGTAAGTTGGTGCACCCCTGCAGGGAAGAAAACATCTATCGATAGCCTGTCCTACGGTAACGGACACTTGGAGTTGTATCCCGATCGCTACAACTAGAACTGGATGCTGAGACATGAATGGATATGTGGCTCCGGGATTGCTTCCTCGCAGGGAGTCGAGGAAGGATCTCTGGGCGTTAATGCTACCACATGCTTGATAACTATAATATGTTATACTGTACTCTCTTCTACTGTTGCAAGAATGGTGGTTCCAGAAGATGCTAGTCTTCGGTAGGAATAGCTTCTCCCCCTCTTATTCTAGCATTTTACAGCTTATTCCACATATACTACCCTTTTCATTGATACCAATGCATATGTAGTGTAGATCATTGCTTGCGAGGACTTTGGATGAGTACTCACGGTTGCTTTTCTCCACCTTTTCCCCCTTCTTTCTTATTTCTGGTTGATGCAACCAGATGGTGGAGTCCAGGAGCGAGAAGCCACCTTTGACGACTGCTACTACCCAGATGGAGGCTACTACTACGTGCAAACCGCTGACGACCAGGAGTAGTTAGGAGGCTCCCAGGCAGGAGGCCTTGCCTTTTCGATCGTGTTGCTTTTGTGCTAGCCTTCTTAAGGCAAACTTGTTTAACTTATGTATGTACTCAGATATTGTGGCTTCCGCTGACTCTTGTGTTTCAAGCTTATGTATTCGAGCCCTCAAGGCCCCTGGCTTGTAATATAAAGCTTGTATTATTTCAATTTGTGTCTAGAGTTGTGTTGTGATATCTTCCAGTGAGTCCCTGATCTTGGTCGTACACATTTGCATGCATGATTAGTGTACGGTCAAATCGGGGGAATCACAAGTTGGTATCAGAGCCGACTGCCTATAGGAACCCCCCTTTCCAACTCCTTGGCCGAAGTTGTGTGGCTTACGGGCCCACGTAGCCATTGGGTGGTATTAGGATATTTTACTCCTCGTCTATACTCTGGGACTCTGAACGACGAGACAAGTCCGAATAGGCGGTCCGTTCGTCTGCCACACATCTCTGTCATATCGAACATGGAACAATCCCCCTCCGGTTCGCCTGTCCGAAAATGCCTAACTCCGGGAAAACGTTCCCGGATGTTATTCCCCTTCGCCGGTATTGTGTAGCGCTGCGTTAGAGCACCCTACCACTGCATGTTGACACGTCGTGTTTCTCTGTACATCTGTGTGCTTTATATTTATTGTTTCTTCCCCCTCTTCTCTCCGGTAGACTCCGAGACCGATGATGCCCCGGTGATCGACTATGGTGTTGACTACCTCTCCTTCTTGCCAGAGCAACCAGGCAAGCGAACCCCCCTTGATCATTCCGATATCGCCCACTCTCTTCTCTCTTATACTTGCATTAGAACTGCTACTGTTTTTGTATGATCCTATTCTGATGCATAGCCTGTTGTTGATACCGCTTTCATACCTTACATGTTTATACTAAACTGCTTAGTATAGGCTGGTTAGAGCTCACCAGTGACCCCCCACATTGTCCCGACTGCCCCGCTAGATTATCAGAAGACCCGATCAACGGGATCGAAGACCAGACCCCGGCACCGCACATCACTTCCCCTTAGTTTCTCGACACTACCGGGTTACGATCGAGTGCCGAGGGTGACACCTCATCAGCACATCTGATGTGAACCTTGTAGGTTAGTTCATCGGGTGTGGTCATCAAGGGTGACTCCTCTTTCCCCACTCTCGATAACGACACTGTCGTGCAACTCCTCTAGAGTGGACCTCGAGGGTGACTCCTCTTTCGTTCACCTTGACGATAAACATCAGGTGGAATTCCATCAAGGGTGATTTCCTCAGGTTTTCCCTTTGGTGTTAGACACATAGTTACTATGGTTTCTATGACTTTACAACTGTTACTTGGAAAGGCGGGACGACCCTGAGGGGTACCCGCGAGTGATGTGGAGACGGGTTGACCTGGAGGGTACCCGAGAGTTGAATACGAGGCCTAGTCGGGCATTCTTAGCCCTTGCCGCAAGTCCTCGAGACGGGGCGACAGGGTCACATCTTTCGTGAGTCTCTGCTCGTTACCACGTTCCCAAGACACTAAACGGTTTGGATATTTGATCCACGGGGCCTCTGGCCTGATAGCGCTAACCATCATGTGGGCATAGTATGGGCGTTCTGCGTCATATGCATCAGCCGAAGCTTAACTGACGTCATTGCGACTGAGCGGCATGCGCCGGGTTGGACCGCATAAGCACCTACCTTTTTAAGGAGGTTGCCCAGGTCTGCTCACCAGCAGCCCACGCAATGTGCAGGAGTTCCCGGGGCGATTGGCCCATGACCCCTGGGGGCATAGGGTTTAGTCCGGCGTGCATGACCTCTCTATTAAGCCTAGATCGGGTTGCGGCGTATTGTTTGGTCGAGGGCGGGCATGACCTGATGGTGTGTCCGGCCGGAGTTAAGCAAGTGTGGTGGGTAAGTTGGTGCACCCCTGCAGGGAAGAAAACATCTATCGATAGCCTGTCCTATGGTAACGGACACTTGGAGTTGTATCCCGATCGCTACAACTAGAACTGGATGCTGAGACATGAATGGATATGTGGCTCCGGGATTGCTTCCTCGTAGGGAGTCGAGGAAAGATCTCTGGGCGTTAATGCTACAACATGCTTGATAACTATAATATGTTATTCTATACTCTCTTCTATTGCTGCAAGAATGGTGGTTTTCGGAAGATGCTAGTCTTCGATAGGACTAGCTTCTCCCCCTCTTATTCTGACATTCTACAGCTTAGTCCACAGACACTACCCTTTTCATTGATACCGATGCATATGTAGTGTAGATCCTTGCTTGCGAGTACTTTGGATGAGTACTCACGGTTGCTTTTCTTCCCCTTTTCCCCCTTCTTCTTTCTGGTTATGCAACCAGATGGTGGAGTCCAGGAGCCAGAAGCCACCTTTGACGACTGCTACTACCCCGATGGAGGCTACTACTACGTGCAAACTGTCGACGACCAGGAGTAGTTAGGAGGCTCCGAGGTAGGAGGCCTTGCCTTTTCGATCGTGTTGTTTTTGTGCTAGCCTTCTTAAGGGAAACTTGTTTAACTTATGTCTGTACTCAGATATTGTTGCGTCCGCTGACTGTTGTGTTTCGAGCTTATGTATTCGAGCCCTCAAGGCCCCTGGCTTATAATATAAAGCTTGTATTATTTCAATTTGTGTCTAGAGTTGTGTTGTGATATCTTCCAGTGAGTCCCTGATCTTGGTCGTACACATTTGCGTGCATGATTAGTGTATGGTCAAATCGGTGACGTCACAAGTTGGTATCAGAGCCGACTGCCTGTAGGAACCCCCCTTTCCAACTCCTTGGCCGAAGTTGAGTCTAGTCTTTGAAAAACCGTTTTACTAACATGGCTGTATGGCTTACGGGCCCATGTCGCCATTGGGTGGTATTAGGATCTTTTACTCCTCGTCTATACTCCGGGACTCTGAACTCTCTTCTATTCGGGTTAAACGAATTTACTAACTCTAACATTAGGATCCCGTGAACACATTCACCCCAAAGTTGGATAAGCCATAGTTATTCCTTAGGTTAGTATTTTGAATAAGTACCCCACTCTGTCTTGCCGACTACTATGTGGTACCGGTCGAACCTCGTTCATTCTACATGTTAGATAATGAATAATTCTTTGTCTTTGCAAATGCTCAATGTTGAACTACCCCCTATTACATGTTAGCAGGATGGTTAGACCAGGTGGTAGTGGCCGTGGTGGCAACGCTCCACCACCGCCCGAATTCGTGCCAGGAATGATGCAACAGTTTGAGCTGAATCACCAGTTCATGGAAGGAATGATGGCTCAGTTTCCTCGCCCAAATATGAATCAGCAACCAGCCCCAGTAACTCTGCAAGACTTTGCGCAACTCAACCCTGTCGTCTACCACAACTCAACTTAGCCACTGGATGCTGATGACTGGCTCCGTGACATCGCTTTTGAGCTAGAGTCTGCTGATGTAGTCCCTACCAACTATGTCACCTTTGCGGCATACTATCTGAAGGCCCCCGCTGCTCAATGGCGGGACAGCCACAGGCGTACCCTACCTGCTAGAATGGTCATCACTTGGCCGGATTTCCAAGCCACCTTCCGTGCCCGCTTCATTCCTTAGGGAATCATGGACAGGAAGAAGCGAGAGTTCCGCAACCTCATCCAAGGCAACAAGTCTGTAGATGCTTATCAGTGGGAATTCTTGGACTTGTCCCACTACGTCGAAGAAGACATTGCTACTGATGCTCGCAGGCAAGAAAAGTTCCGTGATGGACTTCACCCTGATATCAAGCTAGCACTTCTCGCTCATGACTTTGCCCACTTCGCCACCTTGGTGAACAAGGCTATTCAGGTTGAGACTGGTCTTCAAGAACACCAGGGATCCCTCAGGTGCAACCGTGATGCTGGCTCATCTTTGGGCACGTCCGCACAGAAGCGGCGGATTTGGATCCCCCACAGCATGTATCGTCCAACTGCACCTGCACCAAGACAGTCCTATGTTGCACCTCATCTGCCTCCTCCACCGTCGAGGCAGCCTCTTCAGACTGCACCACCCCGAGCGCCTGCTTCCAACCCCAAGGTTGGTCTATGCTTCAAGTGTGGCCTTTCGGGTCACCATTCTAGGAAGTATCCTCAGAATCAGAATCAACCTGTTCTTCCTCCTGCTGGTCGTGGTAACAATCAGCCCCGCAACAACAATGCCAGACCTTATGGTCGTGGTCAGGCTAACCACATTGATCTGAATGAAGCTCAAGACCAGCCTGCTACTGTGATGGGTACTCTTCTCGCGAACTCAGTACCGGCTTCTGTGTTATTCGATTCAGGAGCCTCACATTCATTCATGTCAGAAAATTTTGCTTATGCACACGACATTCGATGCGAGCCCATGAACACTCCGATAGTGGTACGCACCCCTGTGGGTCAGTGTCGAACCACCATGATTGGTCGCGACGTCCCCGTTGAAATTGAAGGGTTGGAATTCCATGTTTCTCCCATTATATTGGAGTCTTCTAATATTGATCTCATTCTGGGAGTGGAATGGTTGAAAAAATACTGCCTCTATTGTTTGCGCCACCAAAGTCGTTCATCTTCTACATCCGTCGAATGAGATAGTAAGCTACCATGCTCAGATTGTTCAAAATGCAGAGGCACGATTTTATGCATTGAATGTGTTGAACGCGGCTGATACGTCCAAAACGTATCTATAATTTCTGCTTGCTACATGCCTCTTTTGGGTGATATTGCTATGATATTTATACACTTCCATACACTTTTGATCATATTTGGACTAACATATTAACTCAGTGCACCCCAGTGCCAGTTTCTGTTTTCTGCTGTTTTTGTATTTCAGGTTTTCCCATCACGTAAACTGCCAGAAAAATCCTGGAAAAATTATATAAAAAATCAGCGTTCCAGAAGCTTCCCGGCAGCCAAAGTAGAGCCGGAGGGGGCCACCAGGGCTCCAGGCGCCCTGGTGGTGCGGCCCCCCTCCTGGCCGCGCCGGGGGGGGG
>LR738711.1:738920044-738968743 GCA_902687465.1 Secale cereale
GGGGGGGAGGGGGGCGCCTGGGCCCCCCAGGCCTCCGCTGATGCCCCTCTTTGGCATATATTTAACACGCGTCCCAAAACCCTCGAGACGGGAACCCTTTTTCGCGATCTCATCTCTGTTCCGCCGCCGCCGTGCTTCCAAGATCGGGAGCACCAGGAGAACTCTTCCCGGCACCCTGCCGGAGGGGAGGATCACCACCGGGAGCCTCTCCACCACCATGGACGCCTCCCAGATGAGTTGTGTGTAGTCTCCCTTGGACCATGGGTCCATGACCAGTAGCTATGTGATGTTCTCCTCCCCTTCTTGTGCTTCACTAATTAGACCTCGTGAGCTGCCCTACATGATCGAGGCACATATGTAATCCTTATGCTGTTGCTATGATGAGTTTGCTGGGATCCGATGGATTGTGAGATTATGTTCATATTGTGTTTGAGTAATATATTTGATTTACCTCTTTTATATTTATGTTCATAAGTAATTCTTGCATGTTCTCCGTTGCTATTTATTGCTTTGGCCAAGTAGTAGGTAGTGACTCTGTCGGGGGAAACTGTCCTCCCACGAGCACCTATGGGACCGGAGCCCCTTCTACGTTGCGGTAAGGGAGCGGAGGGAGCACGGAGAGCAGATCTAGGAGCACACGCGGGCAGTTTACCCAGGTTCGGGCCGCGCGGACGCGTAAAACCCTACTCCTGCTTTGGTTGTATTAAGTTTTTGGGCTCGGGAGCTTGAAGATCTACAGTACCAGCTACACCGAGCGAGAGAGCTAGCGAGTTTCTGGGATCAAACCCCCTCTACGTTGTGCATGGGCCTCCTTTTATAGCTCAAAGGGGTCACCGACAGGTGTCAACGTTAGAGGAGGGTAAAAACGTAAAACTGGTGGTGGTTGTAACAGTGCATGAACAGTGTATGAACAGTGGATGAACAGTGGTCTTCACCTCACCTTGGCGGTGGGGGACAAGGACATTGAATGCCCGTCACCGTCGACCCCAAAAGCGTCTGTCCATGCGCCTCCGTTCGCCACGGCGGTAGCCTCGTCACCGCGGCTCGCCAGCGTGTCCCTCAGGCTGCACAGCCATCGGCCACGTGCCCCCGGAGGGGCCCCAAGGCGACGCGTGGCCGAATGAGCTGGAGCGCAGGCACGCAGTGTGTGCTTCCCCCGGCAAGCACCTTGCCGGGGCCGCTATCTTGCCGGGCCCGGAAGCTTGCCGCTTCCCGGGCCCCACCGGGGCGCAGGATGCACCGCGATGTATCTTCTGCGGTGTTATCCTTTGGCCTTCCTGGCAAGCACCTCCTGCCAGGGTCTTGTGTGGAAAAGATGCCCTTGAGCCTGGTGCGGCCTTCCCGGCAAGCTCCTCTTGCCGGGGTCTTGTCTCTTAACTTGGTTACTTTGTTCTTGAATGGCTTCATAGGGACCAGAGCGGGCCTTGGCAAGCGCATGGTAAGCCCTGCCGCGGGAAGCTGCTACTGCCCGTGCACAAGTTGGGGTACTAAGGTACCCCCACCTTAGTACACCGACAGGAGCCCCCGGGCCTGGGCCACACACGGTGCCGAGCGCTGTTGGGCCAGGCCCAAGACAGTGCACGGGCACTCGCGGCCCACGGCGAGCCGTATCCCTCTCCGTATCCGCCGCATCCCTCCCTAACGGCACACGTCGATTGCGGCGTCGTGGGAGAGATCGTGGCCTGTTCATTAATGGGAAATGTGGAACGTCCCCCACTCCCCCCTTAAAAGCAGAGGAAGCAGGGGCAGTTTCCCTCCATTGCCTTCATTCTGTCTTGAATCTCCAGAAACCCCCGCCGCACCTTGCCTCCGCAAGGGCCGATAGAGAGCTGAGCTCCACCCCCTCCTCCGCCGTCCGCAGCGTCCGCAGCGCCGTCGACCTTCCCGCCATCCCCGCCATGGCCCCGAAGGGCGACAAGACGAAGAAGGAGAAGTCCGAGCAGGCGGCGAGGCTGGCTGCTATGCGGAGAAAGAGGGTGGTCTTCCCGCCGAGGCTCGGTCCGCGGGAGCTGCGGGACAAGTACTACTTGTTCTGGGCGAGGGAGATGAAAGCCCATCCCCGCACCAGAGTCCTCCCCGCCGTCGCCATCGACATGTTCCCCGGCGGGTACTTTTACTTTGCCGCATTCTTCCACTGTGGTCTGTGCCCTCCGTACTCGGAGTTCTTTTGCGATGTAATGAACACCTACGGCCTCCATCTCTTAGATTTCACCCCAACGTCGTCCTTACGATGGCTGTTTTCGCACATCTATGTTGGGGTCCACCCAAATGTCGCTCTTTTCCGCCATTTCTTCACGCCTAGAGTAGAGTCCGGATCCCCGCTCTCCGACGGCATCTCCTGGATCTTTAGATTGAACAAGAAGGATGCGTACTTGAAAGGAGAGCTCCGCGGCAAGTGGGAGGAGTGGAGGGTCGACTGGTGTTGGGTTCTGGAAGATAAGGCCGAGCAGTTTACCTCGCCGCGCAAAACTCCAATAGTGCGCGGCAAGGATTGGAGCGATTTGGCCCCGGAGGACAGCAAGTAGCAGATCGCCCTCACCAGGATCCTTCGCCTCCGGGCCGCCAATCTGACTGTGGGAGAAGTTGGAGCTGATTTCCTCCGCCGCCGCATTGCCCCTCTGCAGGAGAGGAAGAGGCCCGCCTGGGAATTCGGCAATGCGGCGGACCGCATGAGGCTGCGCCCCGGGTTGAACTACAACTTTACTATCTTGGAGCTGAAGGGGATGGTCCGGGAACTGTTTAAGCACGACCCCAACCACCCGGAGTGGTTCAAACCTTCCCGGGGGGTGGTACCTCTGTGCAACAACACCGCCCTTAGCTCCATCCGCGAGGTGATGCCCGAGTGCAACTCGCATGGAGTCGTCCCCACTTGGCTGGAGCCTCCAGCGGAAACTGTGCAAGCCTTCTTCGACAACTTAGTCGAGAAGCCCCGCAACGCCGAGGAGAAGAAGGGCCTCACCCGGGACACCACCGACCGGGATGTAGCGTATATTGCCTCCAGGATGGAGGAGGCCTCCGCAGCTGCGGGTGCGGGCGAATTCGGATACACTGTGGATGAAGCAGAGGCGGCGGACGCTGTGAGCCAGGCTGAGGAGGCAGAAATCCTCAAGCTCCTGAAGATTGCGCCCGAGGAGTTCGCGGGGGAGCCTGCCGGGAAGCTTGCCGGGACAAGCGAGGTTGCCGGGGCGAGTGAGGCTGCTGGGCAGGGTACCGAGTCCAGCGGGCCTGCCGAGGAGGAGGAGGACGCCGAGTCAGGAGATTCTGACGAAGACTCTGGTGGGTCTTTAAATCTCGACGACGCCTCATCATCCTCGGAGAACTCTCCGCCGCCACCAAGCCCTCCGCAACAACAGAAGAAACGCCTCCGCAAGGCCGCCGAGCCGGCGAGGCCACAGGCGCCTCGACAACAGCCGAGACGCCGGGCGGCGCGCGCCACCACGACGAGCGAAGTTGTCTAGGAGGCGCCCCGAGCTCGGGCGACAAGCGGAGGGGGATCTTCCCGGAGCGGCTCTGGTGCTCCTTCCGCCCCTCGGGCCTCGGCGACGACCGGTGCTGGGTCTTCGCAGCCCACAGCCCCGGAGCCCGCCAAGCGCCCGAGGGAGCCTTCTCCTCCAGTTCCTCGCGCTGGAGCGCGCCAGGCGGAGTTCGACTTCTCCGCCCTTAGCTCCGACGACGAGGAGGAAGAGTAAGCTCTTGCACTTTCTGTTCCTATTGATTTTGTCTTGATTTCTCTCTTGGTTCTGATCTTGTTTGGTTTCCAGGACCCTGACCCAGCGGATGGCGAAGAGGGCCGAGATCCCTATGGTCACTATCGAGGACGACGAGCCTGCCACAGCGACGGAGGAGGCGCCAGCGGCAAACTTGCCGGACCAGCCTACTGCTCCGGGGAGCAGCCCCCAGCGCAGCCCCCAGCGTAAGTCTATGTGTTCAATTTTACGCTCGTCGGGTGCGCTTGAGGTTGTTATCATTATTGATGTCTTGTTGTCTTGTGCAGAAGTGGAGCCGCAGCCGCAGGAGCACCAGGAAGTTGCCCCCGACGAGTCGCTTGCCCCACCTTCCCCGCCAAGGATGAGCTCCCCGACAAGGGACAGTGCTCCGCCAAGGACGGGTACTCCGCCAAGGGCGAGTACCCCGCCAAGGGTGAGCAGCCCGACAAGGGTGAGCACCCCGCCAAGGGAGGGCGCAAGCGTCCCTCCGCCAGCAAGGGCTACTACTCCGCCGCCAAGGGAGAATTCCCCGGCGAGGGACCCCGTCGTCGAAGAGATCCGCGAAGGTAAACCTTGTAATTTCTTCTTCTTGGATTCGTCTTTTTTGGATATTTGCTTGATTCTTTCTTTTCTTTTTCTTCTGCTAGATCCTCCCGCTCCAGAGCTGATGGAGACGGAGACCACCGCTGAGGAGGAGGTGCACGGCGACGGCGGCAACGCCACTACCGCCGAGGGAACGGCCGGAGCTGACGAGCCAGTCGTCGAGGAGACCGCCCCGACTGCCGACGCCGCGGCTGGGGAAGGGACCGGCGACTGCACTGCTGGCCCGGAGGCCACAGGAGCGCCGGACGCTGCACCGGCCGCCGACTCTTCCGCCTCCGCGGCTGGGCAGGGCGTCTATCTGGAGGCCGCCAACGGGGTTTTTATACAAGTCCCGTGGGCGTCCTCATCAAGATCACCCGCGGAGGGAGAGACCTTCGATGGGGAGGTTCTCGCATCCGCCGGGCTGAAGATCGTGGATGCGCCTGGCGGCAGCGACGAGCTCGAAGAGGAGAGACTCCTTCGTCGGCTCCTGGCCTTGTATCGGGCCAGGCAGGCGAAGTTGGAGTCCCGGGAGGCTCTGGCCGCCAAGGCTGGAGCTGACCTGGAGAAGCGCGCCGCGGAGCTTCGTCCTGCCAACTAGGCGGCCCTCCGCAACTTGGCGGAGGAGCATGAAGTGCTTGCCGTGGCGCAGCAGGCATTCGTCCTCGAGAAGGCCGAGGTCGAGGAGCAGCAGCGATTGGCCACCGAGGAACTGTCTCGGCGGGAAGGAGTACTCAACCAGCGGAAGGTCGACCTCGAAGCCCATGAGGACGACCTCACCGCCCGGGAGCAGGCCATTGGCGGGGCTCTGCGGGAGGCGAGGGATGCCGCAGCTGCCGCAGAGACCGCCAAGAAGGATCTGGAGGCCAAAGTGGCGCAGACGGAGCTGTACTTGAAGGCGAGCGAAGAAAGGGTCACCGCGCTCAATGTGGCGCGGGAGAAAGACGCTCATACCAACTCGGAGTTGCAAATCCGCCTCTCCGAGAAGGGCAAAGAGCTCACTGACGCCAGGAACTCCATTGCTGATTTAGAGCTGAAGGTCTCCACCCTCACTGACTCGCTCGACGCCGCCTGGGGCCGCGAGACGAAGCTGAAGGACGAACTCCGCAAAGAAAGGGCCTTAGTGGAGAGCGCCGCCGTCTCGCAGAACAACTTCAACCGGGCAGTGGAGCAGTGGACTGATGAACTCGTCACCTCCGCCGCCAACATTGATATGGAGATGATGGCGCTGAGGGCGGAGCACCTCGTATACTCCCCGGACGAGAACCTCCCCCACAGCGCCAAACTGAGTCTGTTCTTCAGGGGAGTGGCACCGGCTCTTGCGCGGCTGCGGGAGAAGATCCCCGTGCAGTTGGCCGACGAGGCGCGTCGGCTCTGCATGGGCACCATGGAGCGGGTCTTGTCGAAGATCGTCTACCGCAACCCTGGCATCAACCTCGTCAACGTCCTCCGGACCTTGCCGCCCGAAGCTGACCAGGAGGCATTGAAGGCGCAAGTTGCCCACATCGTAGCCAAGGTGGGCAAGATCCAGAGGATTGACGAAGACCGCAGGGACTAGACTTCCTTCTTTCTGCTTCCTTTGCCGCTGTAGATTAAGTCATAGGAAGTAGTTGATTAGAATAGCGGCAAGTTATCTCTGTAATATATACTTTTGTTTTGGGCAATTGACGCAGCGTTATCTCCCTTGCTCAGTCCTTTCACTTTGTATGCCCTCCACCCTACGCTTTTAGGGAACTTGCCGGCAAAAGGACCCTTGCCGCGAGCGCTGAGTGCTGGACTCTTAGCAGCCTGCTGGCAAAGGCCTTGCCGGCAAGAAACCTTGCCGTAGCTAGTCGCAGCACACTTAGCTTGCTGAGCGAACTCGAAAACGAAGTAAGGGCGCGACACTTGTCGCAGCTCACTTAAACCGTTGAGCGTGCTCGAAACAAAGTAAGGGCACGGCTAGCCACGGGTAGGTTCCTCTGCGCACAGGTTTTCCATACAAAGTGTGGTTGTTCAAGGAAGACAACTAAAATTTTAAAAATTTGAACTGCTCAAATTCTGGCAACTTAGCTTTCATGGGTTGTTTGCTTCCCGGCAAGGCTTTTCTTCTTTGAACAGCACTTGGTCCCTGCCTCCATCTCCTCCCCCCCGGGAAACTTGTGCGCGAGGAACACTTCTATTTTAAGAGAGAAAGGAAAAGAGGAAGAGACACAAGTATTGAGCCTTGCGGCTTGTTCTTGCTTACCGGGGATGCGTGCTGCACAAGGTGTCAGATGATGCATGCAAGTAAAAAGAAAGGCATGAAATGACAAGCATTGCGAAGCACAAAAGTTTTACTGATGCACGGGGTCTGCGCCCGGCTTTGTACAAAGGTTTACATGCAACAGCGGCAAGACTTGTACAAAAAGTGGTTGCCGGAGCGGATCTCGGCAACCGCGCCTTACGGGTGAAACTTGCGAAGATGCTCTATGTTCCAGGAGTTGCTCACCGGTAAGCCTTCTTCGGTCTCAAGGCGGACAGCGCCGGGCCTTGTGACTTGTCTCACCCGATAAGGGCCTTCCCACTACGGTGTCAACTTGTTGGAATTCTTGGCGGACTGAACACGCCGAAGAACAAGGTCGCCTTCCTCGAGACTCCTGGCCTTGACTTTGCGGCTATGATAGCGGCGCAAAGCTTGCTGGTATCGAGCAACTCGTACAGCAGCCTGGAGACGTTCCTCCTCAAGGAGCAATGCATCATCTTGCCGCAGTTGCTCTTGCTCGAGCTCATCGTAAGCGAGCACTCGAGGAGGCCCGTATACGAGTTCCGTGGGGAGAACTGCCTCTGCTCCATAGACTAGAGCAAAGGGTGTCTATCTGGTGGCTCGATTTGGTGTCGTCCTGATTGACCAAAGAGCCGCCGGCAACTCCTCTATCCAGTTTCTTCCGCACTTGTGCAGCCTGTCAAAGGTTCTTGTCTTGAGCCCGCGCAGCACTTCAGCATTCGCCCTTTCTGCTTGACCGTTGCTCCTCGGGTGGGCAACGGAAGCAAAGCAGACCTTGGCGCCAAGATCTTGGACGTACTGCATGAAGGTGCGGCTTGTGAACTGTGTGCCGTTGTCAGTGATGATCCTGTTAGGGATTCCGAAACGGCAAACAATTGACCTGAAGAACCTCACTGCTGACTGTGCTGTCACCTTCCTCACCGGTTCCACTTCTGGCCACTTTGTGAACTTGTCGATTGCGACGTACAAGTACTCAAAGCCCCCGACTGCGCGAGGGAAGGGGCCGAGGATATCGAGCCCCCAGACCGAGAAGGGCCAGGACAAAGGGATTGTCTGGAGAGCTTGAGCTGGCTGGTGAATTTGCTTGGCATGGAACTAGCACGCTTCACACTTGGTTACTTGTGCAGTTGCATCTCGGAGGGCTTCTGGCCAGAAGAACCCTTGCCGGAACGCCTTCCCGACAAGTGCCCTTGCGCCAATGTGGTGGCCACATATGCCTCCGTGTATCTCTGCCAACAGCTTCTGTCCATCTTCCCGGGATATGCACTTTAGTCTGACACCATTGAGTCTTCTTCTGTATAGTTCGTTGTCAACGAACTGGTACATACTTGACTGCCTGGTAACCTTCTCTATCTCTTCTGGCTCATCGGGAAGTTCTCCGGTTTGAAGAAAACGGACGATCTGCTGCGCCCATGCTGGAGCTTGAGGCTCGACAACAAGGACTAAAGGCATCAGTGCTGCTGCGGGAACCTCAGCTTCCACGGCAAGAACCTGCGGTTCTGCCGGAGCTGAAGGTTCCCCGGCAAGCCTGCCGGGGCAGGGCTTGTCGGGAACGCCTGCTTCAACTGTACAGACCCTTGGATCCGCAGGAGCAGACTGTTCCTCAGCATTTGGATTGTTGTTCTTGGGGATCTTGGCGGCGGCTCCAGGTATATCCGCCGGCAAGTAGTCACCGGAGATCAACTTCCTCTTTTTGCTTTGCCCAAATGATGGTGTAACGGATGGTTGAGTTAGTTTGAGCACGAAGGTCCCTGGTTCCACAGGTAACTTCATTGCAGCACACTTTGAGAGGCCATCTGCGATATCGTTCTGAGCTCTTGGAACATGCTCCATCTGCAAGCCTTCAAAGTGTTCTTCAAGCTTCCTCACTTCATCAACATAAGCTTCCATCAAGGGACTTTGGTAACTCTTGTTAACTTGCCGGACCACCAACTGCGAGTCTCCCCGTACAATCAACTTCTTGATCCCAAGTTCGGCCGCAATTCTGAGGCCGGCAAGCAAACCTTCATACTCAGCAGTATTGTTTGTCGCTTGCTCCTTGGGAAAGTGCATTTGAAAAACGTACTTGAGGTGCTCTCCGGTGGGCGCTATGAGTACCACGCCAGCATCGGCGCCTTGCAACGAGAAAGCACCGTCAAAGTACATTATCCACTCTCGGCTTGTTTCTTGGACGGGGACGCTTGTTTCTGGAACTTCTTCGTCTGGTGTGGGGGTCCATTCTGCTATGAACTCTGCCAAAGCTCTGCTCTGTATAGTCGAAGTGCTCTCAAACTTGAGACCAAAGCTTGACAGTTCCAGTGCCCACTCGACGATCCTGCCTGTTGCTTCTGGGTTTTGCAATATCCTCTTCAATGGAAAGCGAGTGACCACTGTTATCTCATGTGCTTGGAAGTAATGGCGCAGCTTCCTTGAGGCTATGAGGAGGCCGAAAAGCAACTTCTGCACCCCAGAGTATCTTGATCTAGACCCCTGCAAGAGGGAACTTACGAAATACACTGGGCGCTGCACCATCTTTTTTCGCACTTCTCCCTGTTCCTGCGCAGACTTCTCCTTGTCGGGGCCAGAGCTTGTCGGGGAAGCCCCCTGCTTGTCGCTGGGAGTACTTGCCAGAGCTGTGGGCTCTTCCTCTGCCTCCCTTTCCGCTACTAACGCAGCACTAACCACTTGATTAGTTGCCGCTAAGTATAGCAGCAACTTCTCTTGTGGTCTAGGTGCGACAAGTATTGGAGTGGAGGACAGGTATCCTTTCAAGTCTTGCAGCGCTGCCTTCGCTTCCGGAGTCCACTTCATAGGACCTGCCTTCTTCAAGATTTTGAAGAAAGGCAGGGCGCGTTCTGCAGACTTTGAAATGAACCTGCTGAGGGCAGCCACACAACCAGCAAGTCTCCTTACGTCCTTGACACGCTTCGGGGCTTCAATCTGCTCGATGGCTTTTATCTTGTCGGGATTGGCTTCAATCCCCCTCTAGGATACGAAGAACCCGAGAAGCTTGCCGGAGGGAACTCCGAAGATGCACTTCTCGGGGTTCAACTTGAGCTGTATCTTGCGCAGATTCTCAAAGGTTTCTTTCAAATCTTGAATCAGGGTATCCTTGCTCTTGCTCTTGACCACTATATCATCCATGTAGGCTTCTACATTTCTGTGTATCTGTGGCTCAAAAGCAGTGTGCACCACCCTCGCAAATGTCGAGCCTGCATTCTTCAATCCAAAGGGCATGCGTATAAAGCAGTACGTGCCGCATGGAGTAATGAATGCAGTCTTCTCTTCATCTTCCTTGGCCATGAATATCTGGTGGTAACCTGAGTATGCCTCGAGGAACGAAAGCAACTCACATCCGGCGGTGGAGTCAACAATCTGGTCTATGCGCGGCAAGGGGAATGGATCCTTGGGACATGCTTTATTCACATCAGTGAAGTCTATAAAAAGTCTCCACTTCCCATTGGCCTTGCGCACAACAACTGGATTGGCCAACCACGTACGATGGATTACGCCTCTAACTAGGCCTGCTGCTTCCAACTTCTTTATCTCCTCGGCAATGAACTCTTGGCGCTCCACAGCTTGCTTCCCGACCTTCTGCTTGACGGGCCGCGCGTGAGGACAAACAGCAAGCTTGTGCTCAATTACCTTCCTGGGAACGCCGGGCATGTCAGACGGTTGCCATGCAAACACGTCGACATTCGCCCGCAGGAAGGCAACGAGCGCGCTTTCCTATTTGGGGTCAAGTGTAGCACTGATGGTGAAAGTACCACCAGTGCTGTCCTGCTTGGCGGACACCTTCTTGGTTGCCGGTGGATCTGCCATTCCTTTCTTGCACTTGCCGATGGAGCTCGACGGTGCGTCCTCGACGGCAGCGCAGCACTCCGAAGAGGTGCGTTTGCCGGAGCGGGCCCCAGAGCTCTTGCCGGACTTGGTCTTCGTCTTCCCCCCGGGAGCTTCAGCGGCAAGTGTGTTACTGTCTGTTGCGGCTGCTGCATCCCAGTAGATCTTGTCGGCTCAGATAAGCTCGTCCTTCTTGTCGCCGGGGACAGAGATGACGCTTATCGGCCCCGGCATCTTGAGTACATTGTATGCGTAGTGGGAAGCTGCCATGAACTTGGCGAGGGCAGGACGGCCAAGTATCCCATTATATGGCAATGGGATGTCGGCAACGTCGAACGTGATTCTCTCCGTCCTGAAGTTGAGCTCCCCTCCAAAGGTCACTGGCAGCGTGATCTTCCCCTTCGGCTTGCTCCTTCCCGGGTTGATCCCTTGGAACGTCCCGGTTTCTTCGAGCTCGCTGTCAGGGATTTGTAGTTTCTTGATCACAGCAGCGGAGATAAGGTTGAGGCCGGCCCCGCCGTCAACCAACATCTTGGTGACCCTGAGGTTGCGAATAGTTGGTGAGACCAACATCGGCAAGCACCCGACCGCTGTTGTGCGGTCAGGGTGATCCTCAAGGTCAAAGACGATGGGCGTGCCGGACCATTTCAGCAGCCTGCGCGACTCGACGGGTGGCTCGGCTGCATTCACTTCCCGCACCCACTGTTTGAGTTGGCGGTGGCAAGTGTGCAGAGAGGCACCTCCGTCGATGCACAGAACCTCTGTGGCCTTCTGGAACTCCTGCTCGCTGGTATCTCCTTCATCCATGTCCTCATCGTCATCTTCGTCCTCATCCTTGTCGCGGCCCCGGGGAGGTCTGTCACCTTGCCGCTGCTTGGCCTTGCCACGGCGTCCTCCCCGGCCATTGGACGGCCGCTTCTTGCTGGGTTCTCCTCCGCCTCCTTGGGCCTTCTCCTTGTCGCGACGCTCGTATTCAGCCTTCTGCTGTTCTACGAGGTACTCTACTCTCTTGCAGTTCTGGAGATCATGGCCCTTGGTGCGGTGGATCTTGCAGTACTGCTTGTCGGAGCCGTCCTGCTTGTCGGCTGCCGCTACAGGGGCAGGCTCCTTGCCGGAGCCGCCAGCCTATGTCTTCTTGGCGGGAGCCTCCTTGCCGGACTGCTCGACAACCAGTACCTCCTTGTTCTTCTTCTTCCTGTTATTCCGCCGCCGGCCTTTCCTTGCCGGGGCGGCGTCCTCGCTGTCGCTTCCTCCTGCGCCGGTATCCTCTCCGGGGAGTCTCCTCCCCTCTTCAGCACGTGCACATTTGTCAGCCAAAGCGTAGAGCTCACTGACATCCCAGATCTTGGTCATCGCCATCTCCTCCCTCATCCGGCGGTTGCGCACGTTCTGGTGGAACGCGCTGATAACCGCGGCAGGGTGGACATCGGGAATGTTGTGCTGAACGCGGCTGAACCTCTGGATGTATTTGCGTAGGGACTCTCCTTCCTTCTGGGCAAGGATATGGAGATCACTCTCCTGGCCGTGGGGTTTGTGGCCGCCCGTGAAGGCGCCAACAAACTGGTGGCACAAATCCACCCAAGAAGAGATGGAGCTCTCCGGCAAGTGCATAAGCCAAGACCTAACGTTTGGCTTAAGCACGAGCGGGAAGTAGTTGGCCAGAATCTTCTCGTCGCGTCCCCCGGCAGCCTGCACCGCAATGGTGTAGATGCTGAGGAATTCCGAGGGGTGCGTCTTGTCGTCGTACTTCTCGGGTACGTCGGGCTTGAAGTTCTTCATGCTGGGCCACTGGACTTGCCGCAGCTCTCAGGTGAACGCAGGGCAGCCTGCCGCGTACGGCAAGTCGCCTGGTTCACCGGGCGCGTGCATATCAATAGTGGTCCCAGCGCGCTGATCAGACTGTCGTCTGGCTTCTCTTCGACGCTCGATGCGAGTTTGAGCGTCCTCTTGTCGCCTGTCGTCTAGGACTTGGCGCTGATCGCGGCGAGCCCGCGGATCCGGCGACGCCGTGGAGTCGTCGTCGACGTTGATCC
The DNA here is from genome assembly GCA_902687465.1 of Secale cereale. Lineage (NCBI taxonomy): Eukaryota > Viridiplantae > Streptophyta > Magnoliopsida > Poales > Poaceae > Secale > Secale cereale. Next base: position 738,932,431 of record LR738711.1, read on the forward strand.
GGCGGGGTGGCGATCTCTGCTTCCGCGGCGGGGAGTGCACGGTGGTTGCACCCCCGGCGGTCTTATCTCCATCGGCCTTCGTTTGGTCGACTTGCCGCGGCCGTGATGTCGCCGGCTGCTGTGGCGCGTCGTTGTTGGCGAAGGCGATGAGGCTCTGGATCGTCGCTCTCCAGTCTTCGGCCTTGTCTGCCGCTGGAGGGAACTCGAGGAGCAGCTGAGCCCTGGCCAGGGCTTCTGCTGGAGAGGAGGGAAACGGTGGCGAACGGTGCGAGGAGCGAGACACGCTCGGACTTCTAACCGCGTTAGAAGGAGCATGTTCTCGCGCCGGTGACCGCGCCTTGCTCGTACCGGCACGCTGGCCTTGAGCGTCCCGCGACCCACCGGTTTGTCCCCGTCCCAGCAAGCGTATGGTACCTCCTGTACCACGGCGCTGCCGGTCTGGCACCTCCTGAGAGGGACGTGGTGCGTGCACGGACGCCGAGGCCTTGGAGTTCGCCCGGTCGTCCGTCTTGTCCTTGGATTTGGCGGCGCCGCGAGCGTTCTCGCCGGAGTCCACTCCTCCGCCAGCGTCTACCCCACCAACCGTCGGTTCTGGTGGCGGTGGGAGCGACGCAGATGGGCCTCCGACCTCCGAAGCCTTCTTCTTCGGAGGCATGTCGCTGTAGTTGATGAAGTTGATGAAGCTGGAGAGGTTGCTGAAGGTTGCGCCCGCGTGAGCGCCGGATCAGGTTCGCACAACCTCGACGCCCCTGCCTGGCGCGCCACAGATGTCGGGGGAAACTGTCCTCCCACGAGCACCTATGGGACCGGAGCCCCTTCTACGTTGCGGTAAGGGAGCGGAGGGAGCAAGGAGAGCAGATCGAGGAGCACACGCGGGCAGTTTACCCAGGTTCGGGCCGCGCGAACGCGTAAAACCCTACTCCTTCTTTGGTTGTATTAAGTTTTTGGGCTCGGGAGCTTGAAGATCTACAGTACCAGCTACACCGAGCGAGAGAGCTAGCGAGTTTCTGGGATCGAACCCCCTCTACGTTGTGCATGGGCCTCCTTTTATAGCTCAAAGGGGTCACCGACAGGTGTCAGCGTTAGAGGAGGGTAAAAACGTAAAACTGGTGGTGGTTGTAACAGTGCATGAACAGTGTATGAACAGTGGATGAACAGTGGTCTTCACCTAACCTTGACGGTGGGGGACAAGGGCATTGAATGCCCGTCGCCGTCGACCCCAAAAGCGTCTGTCCATGCGCCTCCATTCGCCACGGCGGTAGCCTCGTCACCGTGGCTCGCCAGCGTGTCCCTCAGGCTGCACAGCCATCTGCCACGTGCCCCCGGAGGGGCCCCAGGGCGACGCGTGGCCGAATGAGCTGGAGCGCTGGCACGCAATGTGTGCTTCCCCCGGCAAGCACCTTGCCGGGGCCGCTATCTTGCCGGGCCCGGAAGCTTGCCGCTTCCCGGGCCCCACCGGGGCGCAGGATGCGCCGCGATGTATCTTCTGCGGTGTTATCATTTGGCCTTCCTGGCAAGCACCTCCTGCCAGGGTCTTGTGTGGAAAAGATGCCCTTGAGCCTGGTGCGGCCTTCCCGGCAAGCTCCTCTTGCCGGGGTCTTGTCTCTTAACTTGGTTACTTTGTTCTTGAATGGCTTCATAGGGACCAGAGCGGGCCTTGGCAAGCGCGTGGTAAGCCCTGCCGTGGGAAGCTGCTACTGCCCGTGCACAAGTTGGGGTACTAAGGTACCCCCACCTTAGTACACCGACAGACTCCAAGAGGGAACGTTATGCTCGATTGTGGGTTCATGCCCCTCGATGACTAGCTTGAGTGATAGAAACATGAGTCTAGGGGATGTGCTGTTGCCACAAGGGGAAAACAACGGTGCTTGTGCCCGCGGGTGCAAGGATTGTTTACTTTACGCAAAGTTCTTTTAATGCAGTTGTCTGTTGCTTTGAGTTTACACTATGGGTGGGAATCGCAACTTAATGCCAGCGAGATGTTCTGGATAGATATCTCAAGGTGGATGATTAGTAGTAGATGCAGATGGATTTCGGTCTACTTGCCTTGGCGTACCGCCCATGCTTTGAACCTCTACCTTTCTTGCAACATAGTTAGCATTGGTTTGCGCACATAATTCTGTCAATTGCCCAGCTGTAATTTGTTTACCTCACATAGATGTTTTATCGTCTTTTGGGAGAGAGACATCACTAGTGAACATCATGGGACCCCGGTCCATATTACCATCACTGATCACATCCGCTATTTACTTACTATTTGCAGCATTACCTATCACTATTATCACTTGCGTTTGATCCTTTGTAAACGACAAGGCCGGAGGGATTGACAACCTCTCTGTACTCGTTGGGAGCAAAGTTATTTGTATCTGTGTGCAGGTCCACGTTGATTGCTAATATCTGGCACCGTTAGCAGTTGACACCTTCTTGTTGAAACTGGGAGTCTTAGGGGAAATCGATCCTTGGTATCTTTGCCAAGGGAAAACTTTCGCTACACTGCATCTCAAACCTTCCACTTGGGGTTACCAATGAGGGGCGAGAAGCCATCAAGCAAAGTTTTCTGGCGCCGTTGCCGGGGACTCCACTCTTCAAGATAGGGGAGTTGCACGCTATCTTTTACCTTTGCTTTTTAGTCTTGTTAGTTTACCTTTCAGTTTTGCTTTAGTATCTTTTATCGAAAATCACAAAAATAGTTATCTTGCTTGCATGCTGCTATGGGTTCCACCGAGAACACCAAGTTGTGTGACTTCACTAGTCATAACAACGATGACTTTATCTGCACACCTATCACTACACCTGCCACATCAGCACCTTCTTATGAAATTAAACCTGCTTTACTGAACCTAGTTATGAAAGATCAATTCTCCGGTGCTGGAGATGATGCTGCTTTACACTTGAACAACTTTGTTGAACTTTGTGATATGCAAAAGTACCAAGAAATAGATGGTAATATTGTTAAGCTTAAGCTTTTTCCTTTCTCCTTAAGAGGAGGAGCTAAAATTTGGTTTCAATCTTTGCCTAGAAATAGCATAGATTCATGGGACAAGTGCAAAGATGCTTTTATTGGAAAATACTATCAATCTGCTAAAATTATCCAACTAAGAAGTAACATAATGAATTTTAAACAATTGGATAATGAACATGTTGCCCAAGCTTGGGAACGTATGAAATCTCTTGTCAAGAACTGCCCTACTCATGGTTTGACTACTTGGATGGTTATCCAAACTTTTTATGCAGGCTTGAACTTTACCTCGCGGAACTTGTTAGATTCGACCGCGGGAGGAACCTTTATGTCAACTACACTTGGTGCTGCCACGAAGCTTCTCGATGAGATGATGACCAACTATTCCCAATGGCACACCGAACGCGCTCCGACAGGTAGGAAGGTAAACTCTGTTGAGGAGATTTCCTCCCTAAGTGAAAAAGTTGACTTGATCATGTCTCTACTTTCAAAGAAATCTTCTGTTGATCCTCGTGATGTTCCTTTAAATTCTTTGATTGCTCAAGAACAAGTAGATGTGAACTTTATCTCTAGAAACAATTTTAATAACAATGCTTATAGGAGTAACTTTGGTAACAATCCTAGACCGTTCCCCTCTAATTCCTATGGGAACAACAATGCTTATCCTAGCACCAAGAACTCCACTACTGAACTAGAGATTATGCTTAAAGATTTCATCACTACCCAAAAAGCCTTTAATAAGAGTGTAGAAGAGAAACTAAACAAACTAGATGATCTCTCTTCGAAGGTAGACAATTTAGCCCATGAGGTAGAATTGCTTAAAATTAAAACTTCTCCTCTTGAGGAGAGGAAGGTCACTCCTATGAATGCTATTCAAGTGCAAATTAATGAAAACATTAGGATGTTGGCTAAACTTAAAGAGAGATGGGCTAGAGAAAGGGAGGAAGAAGATAGAATTAAGAACCTTCCTACCCACCACACTGTTGCTACTATCCAAGTTGTTGAGGATATCCAAACTCTTAGCACCCAATGCACTCCTGGTCCCAATGGACCTATTAATGGTGATGCTATGACCATAGAAACTACCAAACAAGTGAACCTAAAGGACACCACTACCACTTTACTTGATAGTAGTGACCTCGATTTTGATAATTGCACTCTTACCGAAGTTATTGATTTCCTTCAAAGAATGGCTAAACATCCCCACACTGGCACGCTTAATCTTGCCTTCACAGAGCATATGACTAATGCTCTCATCAAAGCTAGGGAGGACAAAACTTAGAGTAGAAGCCTCCATACCTAGAAAGCTAGAAGATGGTTGGGATCCTATGATTAAAATTAAGTTGAATAACTTCTCTTGCTATGCTTTATGTGATGTTGGAGCTAGTACCTCCGTTATTCCCAAAAGAATATATGATATGCTTAAATTGAAACCTTTTGATTCTTGTTCTTTTGGTGTTCGTCTCGTTAATTCTTCCATAAAGAAACCTTTGGGGAGGATCGACGATGTTCTTATCGTTGTCAATTGCAATTACGTTCCCGTTGATTTTACTATTATGGACATTGAATGTGAACCTTCTTGTCCAATTATTTTGGGACGTCCTTTCCTTCGCACCGTTGGTGCTATCATTGACATGAAAGAGGGGAATATAAGATTCCAATTTCCTCTTAAGAAAGGGATGGAACACTTCCCTAGAAAGAATATTAAGTTACCTTTTGAGTCCGTTATACGGGCTAGCTATTTTACTCTTGATAAAACTTGATCTCTATGCATTATGCCTAGCTTAAAGGCATAAAAGAAAGCGCTTTTGGGAGGCAGCCCACATGAATAAAATTTTATTTTGCTTTTGTTGTGTCTTGATGTTGTTACTACAGTAGCATCATCATTGTATCTTTGCTTTTCAACTTTGTGCCAAGTGTAGCCTCTGATTGCAAGAAAGTTCAAAAGTTGTGACGTGCTGTCCAGGAAACAGATTCTGTCCTTGGATAGAAAAATTCGTATAAAATCACCAGATCATCTTTTTGGTCTGAATTTTTTCGACAGCATGCTCTATACAATTGTCTTTCGTGCGTATGTTCTGAGTTTTTTGATTAGAGTTGCAGAAGTGCCCCGAAAAAATCATTTACTACCTGCTGTTCTGTTTTTCACAGATTCTATCCTGTTTTGCCTTTCCCTCATTTTGCAAACCTTGAGCTTGCTTTTTCTTTGCAAAAACCTTTTGGCGATCTTGAAAAACAGTAGACCTTCAAGAATATCCTTATTTCCAGCAAGGAACAATTATTTTATTATGGGTACTAACCTCGCTAATCAGATTATGATGAGTTATGTATGAAGGGAGTTTTCAAGTGTGCGAGGGAAGATGATAAAAAGATTCAGGAGTGTCAAACGCTCAAGCTTGGGGATTCCCCCATGCACCCCCAAGAAATATTCAAGGAGACTCAAGCGTCTAAGCTTGGGTATGCCCCCGTGCATCCCCTTCTCCATCAACATTATAAGTTCGTCCTTCGTTCCACTATATTTTTATCACTTCATGTGTTATGTGCTATGCTTGGAGCGTCTTGCTTTTAGTTTCCTTTTTAGTTTTTCTTTAGCTTTTCATAACGAGTCGGAACTCAGCTTTCTTTATGTGGGAGAGAAACACGCTCCACTTCTACCTAGAACATAACATAGATTTTCCATGTCTATCTTTGCTGTGTGTGTTCTTTGTCTTTCAATAGCTACTATCATGCTTAGCTCTTAGTTTTCATGCTTATCTTTTTAAAGAGCTTTTATTTAGTTGGTTGCTTGAACTCTTTTAGTTATCATGCTTATCTTATTAAGAGAGTTTGCTTCTGTTGCATTGGTTGATATGTCTATGATAAAAATGCTACGTGCATAATGGTGCTTAGTAGTTCATGTTTTCTTATGGTTAGTCTCAAATAGCTGGGGGGTTCCCAATGTGTTATTGGAGTACCAACATGATTTGTTTGCCTATGATGTGGTATGGTTTAGTAATATCTTCCTTCAAGAATTTATTTTGATTGACTTGGCGTATGCTCACGCATATTTAAGACTGTAAAGAAAGTCTGTCAAGCCTTGATGATCTTTTGTTTCTGAGTAGCGATATAACTTCCATGCCTAATTCAATGTTGCTTTGTCGCTCTGCATGTATGACCGTCATTGCTCTCTTAGTTGGTCGCTCCCAGTCTTTTGCTAACCTCCACCTGTACTAAGCGGACTGACTGCTTGTGCATCCAAAATCCTTTAAACTAGTTATGCCATATGAGTCCACCATACCTTCCTATACATGGTATTTACCTGCCATTCCTAACGAAGACTTTCATGTACCATCTCGAAATTATTCAAAAAAAAGCATTTCTGTTTTGTGCCTCTGTTTTAGTTCATGAGGAAGTAGTGGTTAATTCATGATCTTTTTAAGTTGGACAAGCTTCACCCCGGGATTGCATGTCTAATGTGCAAACCCATAATACGAGAAGGAACTGGCAAAGAGTGCGCCCAGCTCAAAAATAATATAACAAACAAACCCTCCTTCACGCTTTGTTCATGAGAAATCAGAAAACTTTGGCAGTGATAAACAAAGGAGATTAAGAGGATGTGATCGTCCTCATTCGGGAGCCGTTCCTCGAAACTTGTCCATCTCAAGAAGTGATTGAGTTGTCTGCTAGCATTCGTTGACGAAACATGCATATCCACAAAAATATTATTACCTCTGTTTTTAAAACCAAGAGCTCTGGTACATGCTTTGTCTTTGTTTCCGACCACGGGTTTTCAACCTTGCCAACAAAAGCCACGGTTCAAGAGTCTCCACCTTCTTTTAAAGCACCAACTACCGAGAGCATGATTGTCATTCTGAGTGTAATGTGCATTGTCCCAAAGTAGCATTGTCTTTTGCATGATTGTGATATTGTTTATTCTGAAATCATTGTATCTAGTCATCACTTAAACCTTGGAGGTGCCCCCGCATTTATGTTTTGCTTCACTAAAGGGGGCAAGCGAGATATCACTTTATCATATTTGCACACCATGCTCATTACAAATCTACTTGATGTTTCAGTATCATATTGTAAAACTTTCAGTTCTTTGTGATTTTCTCATGAGGCAACTTAATTACTACAAATTCATTGTCTCAGTAAGCACTTGTCATGTGACTATGAAAGGTTCCTATATGGTTAATAGCATGTCACCACAGAAATTATTCTTGTTATCATTTACCTACTCGAGGACGAGCAGGAATTAAGCTTGGGGATGTTGATACGTCCAAAACGTATCTATAATTTCTGCTTGCTCCATGCCTCTTTTGGGTGATATTTCTATGATATTTATACACTTCCATACACTTTTGATCATATTTGGACTAACATATTAACTCAGTGCACCCCGGTGCCAGTTTCTGTTTTTTGCTGTTTTTGTATTTCAGGTTTTCCCATCACGTAAACTGCCAGAAAAATCCCGGAAAAATTATATAAAAAATCAGCATTCCAGAAGCTTCTCGACAGCCAAAGTAGAGCCGGAGGGGGGCCACCAGGGCTCCAAGCGCCCTGGTGGCGCGGCCCCCCTCCTGGCCGCGCCGGGGGGGCTCCTGGGCCCCCCAGGCCTCCGCTGATGCCCCCCTTTGGCATATATTTAACACGTGTCCCAAAACCCTCGAGACGGGAACCCTTTTTCGCGATCTCATCTCTGTTCCACCGCCGCCGCGCTTCCAAGATCGGGAGCACCAGGAGAACTCTTCCCGGCACCCTGCCGGAGGGGAGGATCACCACCGAGAGCCTCTCCACCACCATGGACGCCTCCCGGATGAGTTGTGAGTAGTCTTCCTTGGACCATGGGTCCATGACCAGTAGCTATGTGATGTTCTCCTCCCCTTCTTGTGCTTCACTAATTAGACCTCGTGAGATGCCCTACATGATCGAGGCACATATGTAATCCTTATGCTGTTGCTATGATGAGTTTGCTGGGATCCGATGGATTGTGAGATTATGTTCAGATTGTGTTTGAGTAATATATTTGATTTACCTCTTTTATATTTATGTTCATAAGTAATTCTTGCATGTTCTCCGTTGCTATTTATTGCTTTGGCAAAGTAGTAGGTAGTGACTCCAAGAGGGAACGTTATGCTCGATTGTGGGTTCATGCCCCTCGATGACTAGCTTGAGTGACAGAAACATGAGTCTAGGGGATGTGCTGTTGCCACAAGGGGGAAAACAACGGTGCTTGTGCCCGCGGGTGCAAGGATTGTTTACTTTACGCAAAGTTCTTTTAATGCAGTTGTCTGTTGCTTTGAGTTTACACTATGGGTGGGACTCGCAACTTAATACCAGCGGGATGTTCTGGATAGATATCTCAAGGTGGATGATTAGTAGTAGATGCAGATGGATTTCGGTCTACTTGCCTTGGCGTACCGCCCATGCTTTGAACCTCTACCTTTCTTGCAACATAGTTAGCATTGGTTTGCGCACATAATTCTGTCAATTGCCCAGCTGTAATTCGTTTACCTCACATAGCTGTTTTATCATCTTTTGGGAGAGAGACATCACTAGTGAACATCATGGGACCCCGGTCCATATTACCATCACTGATCACATCCGCTATTTACTTTCCGCTTTTACTTACTATTTGCAGCATTACCTATCACTATTATCACTTGCGTTTGATCCTTTGTAAACGACAAGGCCGGAGGGATTGACAACCTCTCTGTACTCGTTGGGAGAAAAGTTATTTGTATCTGTGTGCAGGTCCATGTTGATTGCTAATATCTGGCGCCGTTAGCAGTTGACAACTTGTTGAAACTGGGAGTCTCAGGGGAAATCGATCCTTGGTATCTTTGCCAAGGGAAAACTTCCGCTACACTACATCTCAAACCTTCCACTTGTGGTAACCAACGAGGGGCGAGAAGCCATCAGCGGCACCTCTTAAGGGCATTGAGAAGATTCCAGTCGTTCGTGATTTCCAAGATGTCTTTCCAGAATAACTCCCAGGCATACCTCCTACACGGGCTGTCGAATTCGTCATCGACTTGAAACCAGTCACCATTCCTATTGCCAAACGGCCCTACAAGATGCCACCTCATGAGCTCCTTGAACTTAAGGAGGAAATCGACAAGTCTGCTCGCAGTGGATTTATTCATCCAAGTTCCTCCGCATGCGGAGCACCTTCTCTCTTTGTGAAGAAGAAGGATGGCACGAACCATTTGGTCCAAGACTACCGTCCTATCAACCAAGCTACAATTCAGAACAAATATCTGCTTCCTCGGATCAACGATCTATATGATCAACTAACTGGTTCATCAGTTTTCTCTAAACTCGACTTGAGGTTGGGTTACCACCTCATCCGTGTTCGTGAAGAGGATATTCCAAAGACCGCATTCGTCACTCGTTATGGTTCTTACGAGTACACCGTCATGTCCTTCGGTTTGACCAATGCTCCAGCAACATTCTCTTGTCTGATGAACTATATATTCATGGATTACCTCGACAAGTTCGTCGTGGTCTATCTGGATGATATCCTGGTATATTCGAAGAATAAAGAAGAACATGCTAAACATCTTCGTCTTATTCTGGAAAAGCTTCGAGAGCATCAACTATATGCCAAGTATTATAAGTGTGAATTCTGGCTACCCGAAGTAACCTACCTTGGTCATGTGATCTCCAAGGATGGTATTGCCGTCAACCCAGAGCGAGTTCAGGTTATTATTGACTGGACCCCTCCCAAGAATGTCAAGCAAGTCAGAAGCTTTCTCGGACTCGCCAGCTACTGCTGTCGTTTCGTTGAGAACTTCTCCAAGATCGCCAAGCCATTGACCAATCTGCTACACAAAGGCGTTAAGTTTGAATGGATAGAAAAATGTCAGGAAAGTTTCTAGGCTCTCAAGGACAAGCTGACTTCTGCCCCAGTGCTTGCTCCTCCGGATTCTCAGAAGGATTTCGTCATATATTGCGATGCTTCACGTCAAGGATTAGGTTGTGTCCTAATGCAAGAGCGCAGGGTGATTGCTTATGTCTCTCGTCAAGTGCGTTCTCACGAAGAAAACCACCCAGTTCATGACCTCGAGCTTGCAGTGGTTATTTATTCATTGAAGCTATGGCGACATTACCTTCTAGGTAATCGTTGCGAGATCTTCACTGATCATCAGAGTCTGAAGTATCTGTTTACTCAGCCAGATCTAAACCTCCGCCAGCAAAGGTGGATGGAGGCTATAGCAGCTTATAATGTGGGTATTTCCTATACCCCAGGCAAGGCTAATGTCATGGCTGATGCCCTGAGCCACAAGTCTTATTGCAATAACCACATGGTTCATAAAGCTCAACCCCACCTTTATGAAGAACTTTGCAAGCTGAACCTTCAACTAGTTCCATAGGGTTCTCTGAATAACCTTGTCTTGGAACCAACTCTATTGAAAGCAATTAAGTCTGCTAAAGCCAAAGATGCTCACATTGATCTAATGAAAAAGGATCTTGCCTTAGAGAAATCTAGAGATTTCTCACTTGCTGAAGATGGGACCTTGTACTTCAAAGATCGCATAGTGGTACCCCGCTTCGAGCTTATGACTGAGAAGGTGATGAAAGAAGCACATGACACCCCTCTCTCTATTCATCCGAGAAGTACTAAGATGTATCTAGACATCCGTCAGAAGTACTGGTGGTCTAACATGAAGCAAGACATTGCTCAGTATATCGAAGAATGTGACGTTTGTCGTCGCTTCAAAGCAGAACATCAGAAACCGGCTGGACTTCTACAACCGCTTCCGATTCCTGAATGGAAGTGGGATAAGATTCAGATGGACTTTGTCACTCGTCTTCCAAAGTCACACAAAGGTAATGATGCAATCTTTGTTGTCATCGACCAATTCTCGAAGGTTGCTCACTTACTTCTAGTCAAGGAGACAATCACTGCTAGTCAATTAGCAAACTTGTATATCTCCAGAATTGTGTCACTCCACGGCATTCCGAAGGAGATCAGTTCAGACTGTGGCAGTATTTTCACTTCGAAGTTCTGGGATAGTTTCCAAGAGGCAATGGGAACTCATATAACCTGGAGCACTACTTATCATCCCCAATCCCTAGGCCAAGTCCAGCGAGTCAATCAAATTCTTGAAGACATGCTTCGGGCTTGTGTTATTTCTTTCGGCAAGAAGTGGGAAGAATCTCTCCCTTATGCAGAGTTCTCTTATAATAACAGTTATCAAGCCAGATTGAAGATGCCCCCTTCGAAGTGCTTTATGGACGTAAGTGCCGAACCCCTCTGAATTGGTCAGAAACTGGGGAACAAACGCTCATTGGTCCAGACATTATTCAACAAGCTGAAGAGCAGGTTCGCATTGTCCGGGGTAATCTCAAGGCGGCCCAGTACCGCCAGAAGAGCAACTATGACCGGAAACACTGGGGTTCAACTAATCAACCTGGTGAACAAGCTTATTTGCGTGTCACTCCTTTGAGAGGCGCTCATCGGTTCGGAGTCAAGGGCAAGCTAGCTCTGCGCTACATTGGTCCCTTCCGCATTCTCGCCCGTCATGGACTGGTAGCTTATCAACTGGAGTTGCCACCTCAGTTCTCTCACGTCCATGACGTCTTCCACGTGTCGCAACTTCGTTGTTGCTTCAAGGATCCGGAACATGAAGTGGATCCGGAACTGATTGAAGTTCAAGATGATCTCACTTACAAAGAACATCCGATCCACATTCTTGAAGACGCTGAACACCGAACCCGCCAAAAGGTTACCAAGTTCCTCAAGGTGCAGTGGTCAAATCATTCTGAAGATGAAGCCACTTGGGAACGCGAGGATAATCTTCGGGCAGAGTATCCCGACCTTTTTCCTTCTACCTCGGATCCATCGCCGTCGAACGCCGTCATCGCCAAGCACCGCGCTCCACCGCGGCCATAGGCGCCCATTCCTCCCTCCGAGGTGTCCAGGAGGTCCGCGGAGGGAGACTTCTTCCTCCCCGTCATAGGATCGAGCCCAAGGAGCGCCACCATCGTCGTTCACGTCTTCTTCCCCAACCGCGGCCACCGCTACGCCGCCGTTCGGTCTGCCCCGATTCGGCAGCTACTAAACCCCCAGGGGCCACCGTGTGTGCCGCTCGGTGAGCCCCTCTCACTCTCCCTCTCCCTTCACTACCCCGCTTATCTCCGTGCCCGTAGCAGCCGTGCCCATACCCGCCGTCGATGTCGTGCCCGTAGTCTTGGCCATGCTCGCCCGACCACACCCCCCCGTGCACACCCACCCCTACTGGTCGTCCCCGCTACTCGTCGTGCTCGCGCCACTGCGCCCGTCTCCGCCTGCGAGCCGCGATGCCTGCTTTGGCCAGGGACACATCCTGCTCGCTGCGTCGGCCCGCTCCCCGCCCTCTACCTCCGGCGGCCCCCGGCGGCCTGGAATCGGGCTGGGCGCCACAACCCTGCTCCCCTCGACGCTCCTCCTTGCCTCCCCTGGCCAGCACCGCCGCAGCCTTGCCCTTTGCCCGACCAGCTCGCCGCGCCTGTTGGCCATGGCCAGCTGCGCTCGCCGCCATGCCTCGCTGCATCTCCCCGCACGCTCCCCCCCGCATCGCTGCGCTGCTGCCCGCGTCCAGCGGTCCCATAGCCGTCCCACGCCGTGACCCCTCCTGCCTCCGGCCGGTGGACATCACGCCGCTCGCCGCCCGGCCGGCCTCGCAGCGGCCGTGGCTAGCCGCGGTGCCCGCTCGCACCGCTCGAGGCTGCCCCGCCCACAGCCCCGTTAGCCCATGCCCGGTAGGCCTTGTGGGCCACTGACCACTGGGCCCGGCGGCCTCCTTAAAAACAACTTTTAAAATATATATTAATAAAAATATATTAATTAATTAATCTTAATTAACCTAGTTAATTAGATTAGTTAATCTAAATTAGTAGTTAGTAAGTTGAGCCAATGACAGCACGACCCCACACGTCAGGTTTGACTCTGGTCAACTGGGTTTGACCTGCTGACTTCATGGTGATGTCATGCTGACATCACCTTTTACTATTCTAGATAATGTTGATTTAAGTAAATTAAATAAATTCCTAAAAATGTTTAAAACTTTAGAAATTCATGTAAAATAACCTGTAACTCGGATGCAAATGTTTTATATATGAAAATTGCTCAGAACGACGAGACGAATCCGAATACGCGGTCCATTCGCCCGCCACACATCTCTGTCATACCGAACATGGAACAATCCCCCTCCAGTTCGCCTGTCCGAAAATGCCTAACTCCGGGAAAATGTTCCCGGATGTTATTCCCCTTCGCCGGTATCATGTAGCACTGCGTTAGAGCACCCTAGCACTACATGTTGACACGTCGTGTTTCTCTGTACATCTGTGTGCTTTATATTTACTGTTTCTCCCCCCTCTTCTCTCCGGTAGACCCCGAGACCGATGATGCCCCGGTGATCGACTACGGTTTTGACGACCTCTCCTTCTTGCCAGAGCAACCAGGCAAGCCAACCCCCCTTGAACATTCCGATATCGCCCACTCTCTTCTCTCTTATGCTTGCATTAGAACTGCTATTGTTTTTGTATGATCCTATTCTGATGCATAGCCTGTTGTTGATACCGCTTTCATACCTTATATGTTTATTCTAAACTGCTTATTATAGGCTGGTTAGAGATCCACCAGTGACCCCCACATTGTCCCGACTGCCCCGTTGGATTATCAGAAGACCCGATCAACGGGATCGAAGACCAGGCCCCGGCACCGCACATCACTTCCCCTTAGTTTCTTGACACTACATGGTTACTATCGAGTGCCGAGGGTGACACCTCATCAGCACTTCTGATGTGAACCTTGTAGGTTAGTTCATCGGGTGTGGTCATCGAGGGTGATTCCTCTTTCCCCACTCCCGATAACGACACTGTCGTGCAACTCCTCAAGAGTGGACCTCGAGGGTGACTCCTCTTTCATTCACCTTGACGATAAACATAAGGTGGAATTCCATCGAGGGTGATTTCCTTAGGTTTTGCCTTTGGTGTTAGACACACAGTTACTATGGTTTCTATGACTTGGAAAGGCGGGATGACCCTGAGGGGTACCCGCGAGTGATGTGGAGACGGGTTGACCTGGAGGGTACCCGAGAGTTGAATACGAGGCGTGGTCGGGAATTTTTAGCCCTTGCCGCAAGTCCTCGAGACGGGGCGACGGGGTCACATCTTTCGTGAGTCTCCACTCGTTACCAAGGGGTCTCTGCTCGTTACCAAGGGGCCTCTGGCCTGACACTAAACGGTTTGGATATTTGATCCAAGGGGCCTCTGGCCTGATAGCGCGAACCATCATGAGGGCATAGTATGGGCATTCTGCGTCGTATGCATCAGCAGAAGCTTAACTGACGTCATTGCGACTAAGCGGCGCGCGCCGGGTTGGACCGCGTAAGCACCTACCTTTTTAAGGAGGTTGCCCAGGTCTGCTCACCGGTCGCCCACGCAACATGCAGGAGTTCCCGGGGCGATTGGCCCATGACCCCTGGGGGCATAGGGTTTAGTCCGGCGTGCATGACCTCTCTATTAAGCCTAGGTCGGGTCGCGGCGTATTGTTTGGCCGAGGGCGGGCATGACCTGATGGTGTGTCCGGCCGGAGTTAAGCAAGCGTGGTGGGTAAGTTGGTGCACCCCTGCAGGGAAGAAAACATCTATCGATAGCCTGTCCTATGGTAACGGACACTTGGAGTTGTATCTCGATCTCTACAACTAGTACTGGATGCTGAGACATGAATGGATATGTGGCTCTGGGATTGCTTCCTCGCAGGGAGTCGAGGAAAGATCTCTGGGCGTTAATTCTACAACATGCTTGATAACTATAATATGTTATTCTGTACTCTCTTCTACTGCTGCAAGAATGGTGGTTTCCAGAAGATGCTAGTCTTCGATAGGACTAGCTTCTCCCCCTCTTATTCTGACATTCTGGAGCTTAGTCCACAGATACTACCCTTTTCATTGATACCGATGCATATGTAGTGTAGATCATTGCTTGCGAGTACTTTGGATGAGTCCTCATGGTTGCTTTTCTCCCCCTTTCTCCCCTTCTTTCTTTTCTGGTTGATGCAACCAGATGGTGGAGTCCAGGAGCCCGAAGCCACCTTTGACGACTGCTACTACCCCGATGGAGGCTACTACTACGTGCAAACCGCCGACGACCGGGAGTAGTTAGGAGGCACCCAGGTAGGAGGCCTTGCCTTTTTGATTGTGTTGTTTTTGTGCTAGCCTTCTTAAGGCAAACTTGTTTAACTTATGTATGTACTCAGATATTGTTGCTTCCGCTGAATCTTGTGTTTCGAGCTTATGTCGTGCCCTCGAGGCCCCTGGCTTGTAATATAAAGCTCGTATTATTTCAATTTGTGTCTAGAGTTGTGTTGTGATATCTTACAGTGAGTCCCTGATCTTGGTCGTACACATTTGCGTGCATGATTAGTGTACGATCAAATCGGGGGCATCACAATGCCGCTACCCATCTAAACAACTTTGTTGATTTGTGCGATATGCAAAAGAAGAGGGATACAGATAATGATATTCTTAAATTGAAGCTATTTTCGTTTTCACTTAGAGATCGTGCTAAAACTTGGTTTTCCTCTTTGCCTAGAAATAGTATTGATTTTTGGAATAAGTGCCAAGATGCCTTTATCTCCAAGTATTTTCCTCCCGCTAAGATTATCTCTCTTAGAAACGATATTATGAATTTTAAGCAACTAGATCATGAGTATGTTGCACAAGCTTGGGAGAGAATGTAATTAATGATACGTAATTGCCCTACACATGGTTTGAACTTATGGATGATTATACAAAACTTTTATGCTGGCTTGAATATTTCTTCTAGAAATCTTTTAGATTCGGCCGCATGGGCACTTTTATGGAAATCACCTTAGGAGAAGCTACCAAACTCCTAGATAATATTATGGTTAACTACTCTCAATGGCACACCGAAAGATCTACTAGTAAAAAAGTGCATGCTATTGAAGAGATTAGTGTTTTGAGTGGGAAGATGGATGAACTTATGAAATTAATTGCTGCTAAGAGTGCTTCTTCTGATCCTAATGATATGCCTTTATCCATGTTGATTCAAAATAATAATGAATCTTTGGATGTGAATTTTGTTGGTAGGAATAATTTTGGTTACAATGCTTATAAAGGAAACTTTAATCCTAGGCCTTTTCCTAGTAATTCCTCTAATAATTATGGTAATTCCTACAATAACTCTTATGGAAATTTTGGTAAGATGCCCTCTGAATTTTAGACTAGTGTTAAAGAGTTTATGAATTCGCAAAAGAATTTCAATGCTTTGCTTGAAGAAAAAATGCTTAAGATTGATGAGTTGGCTAGAAACGTGGATAGAATTACTCTTGATGTTGATTCTTTGAAACTTAGATCTATTCCACCTACGCACGATATCAATGAGTCTCTCAAAGCCATGAGAATTTCCATTGATGAGTACAAAGAAAGAACCGCTAGGATGCGTGCTAAAAAGGATTGCTTTATGAAAGCGTGTTCTTCTAGCTATCATGAAAATAAAGATGAAGATCTGAAAGTGATTGATGTGTCTCCTATTAGATCCTTGTTTTCTAGTATGAATCTTGATAAAGATGGGACCGGAGATGAGTCTACTTTAGTTAAAAGTTGTCCCAATGATTCAGACTTTTTAGATCTTGATGCTAAAATTGTTAAAAGTGGGATTGAAGAGATTAAAACTTTGCATAGTGATGAACCCACTATTTTGGATTTCAAGGGATTCAATTATTATAATTTCTCTTTAATAGATTGTATTTCCTTGTTGCAGTCTGTCCTAGATTCTTCACATGCTTATAGTCAAAATAAGGCTTTTACCAATGATATAGTTGATGCTTTAATGCAGTCTTATGAGGAAAAACTTGAATCAGAAGTTTCTATCCCTAGAAAGCTTTATGATGAGTGGGAACATACTATTAAAATTAAAATTAAATATCATGAATGCTTTGCTTTGTGTGATTTGGGTGCAAGTGTTTCTACAATTCCAAAAACTTTGCGTGATATGTTAGGTTTCCATGAGCTTGATGATTGTTCTTTAAATTTGCATCTTGCGGATTCTACCATTAAGAAACCTATGGGATGGATTAATGATGTTCTTATTGTTGCAAAAAGGAATTATGTGCCCGTAGATTTCATTGTTCTTGATATAGATTGCGATCCTTCATGTCCTATTATTCTTGGTAGACCTTTCCTTAGAACAATTGGTGCAATTGTTGATATGAAGGAAGGAAATATTAGATTCCAATTTCCGTTAAGGAAAGGCATGGAACACTTTCCTAGAAACAAAATCAAATTACCTTATGAATCCATTATGAGAGCCAGTTATGGATTGCCTACCAAAGATGGCAATACCTAGATCTATTCTTGTATCGTGCCTAGCTAGGGGCGTTAAACGATATCGCTTGTTGGGAGGCAACCCAATTTTATTTTATTGGTTTTTGCTTCTGTTTAGGAATAAATATTGGATCTAGCTTCTATTTAGATGTGTTTTTGTGTTTTAATTAGTGTTTGTGCCAAGTAGAACCTTTGGGAAGACTTGTGTGAAGTTTATATGATCATGCTGTAAAAAACATAAACTTTAGCGCTCACGAGATTGGCTATCATTTTTTACTGGAGAGTGTTTTTTAGTTGATTCTTTTTTGGAGATGATTAATAGACAAATTCCTCACGTCCACCAATTTATTTCAATTTTTTTGAGTTACACAAGTATTCAAAAGTTACATATTACTACAGACTGTTCTGTTTTTGACAGATTCTGTTTTTCGTGTGTAGTTTACTTATTTTGATGAATCTATGAGTAGTATCAGGGGGTATGAATCATAGATAAGTTGGAATACAGTAGGTTTAACACCTATATAAACAAAGAATGACTTCATTACAGTACCTTTGAGTGGTGGTTTGTTTTCTTATACTAACGGAGCTCACGAGATTTTTGGCTAAGTTTTGTGTTGTGAAGTTTTCATGTTTTGAGTATGGCTTTGATGGACTATGGAACAAAGAGTGGCAAGAGCCAAAACTTGGGGATGCCCAAGGCACACCAAGGTAAAATTAAAGGACAACCAAAAGCCTAAGCTTGGGGATGCCCCGGGAAGGCATCCCCTATTTCGTCTTCGTCTATCGGTAACTTTACTCGGGACTATATTTTTATTCACCACATGATATGTGTTTTGCTTGGAGCGTCATGTATGATTTGAGTATTTGATTTTTAGTTTGACACAATCATCCTTGCTGGACACACCTTTTGAGAGAGATAAATATGATTTATAATGTATTAGAATACTCTATGTGCTTCACTTATATCTTTTGAGCTAGATAGTTTTGCTCTAGAGCTTCACTTATATCTTTTAGAGCACGGTGGTGGTTTTATTTTGTAGAAATTATTCATCTCTCATGCTTCACTTATATCTTATTGAGAGTCTTTTAGAACAGCATGGTAATGTGCTTGGGTTATAAAACTAGTCCTAATATGATAGGCATCCAAGATGAGTATAGTGAAAACTTTCATACAAGTGCAATGAATGATAGGAGAAGTTTGATACTTGATGATTGTTTTGAGATATGAGAGTGATGATATTAGAGTCATGCTAGTGGAGTAATTGTGAATTTGAGAAACACTTGTGTTAAAGTTTGTGATTCCCGTAGCATGCACATATGGTGAACCGTTATGTGATGAAGTTGGAGCATGATTTATTTATTGAGTGTCATCCTTTGTGTGGAGGTCGGAATCGCGCGATGGTTAACTCCTACCAACCCTTCCCCTAGGAGCATGCGTTGAATACTTTGTTTTGGTAACTCGTAGATTTTTGCAATAAGTATATGAGTTCTTCATGACTAATGTTGAGTCCATGGATTATACGCACTCTCACCCTTCCACCATTGCTAGCCTCTCTTGTACCATGCAAATTTCGCCGGTACCATACACCCACCATATATCTTCCTCAAAACAGCCACCATACCTACCTATCATGGAATTTCCATTACCATTCCGAGATATATTGCCACACAACTTTCCACCGTTCCGTCCATATGACATGCTTCATCATCATTCACATAGAGTCATATTTTGTTCTAGCTTCGAGTTGTAAGTAAATAAAAGTGTGATGATCGTCATTATTAGAGCATTGTCCCATGTGAGGAAAGGCCAAAAAAAGAGATGGCCCCAAAAAAATAGAGAGGGCTAAAAAAAGGGAAAGCCCCTCCAAAAAAATGAGAGAAAAGAGAGAAGGGAAAATGCTACTATCTTTTTCCACACTTGTGCTTCAAAGTAGCACCATGATCTTCATGATAGAGAGTCTCTTGTTTTGTCACTTTCATATACTAGTGGGAATTTTCATTATAGAACTTGGCTTGTATATTCCAACGATGGGCTTCCTCAAATGCCCTAGGTCTTCATGAGCAAGCAAGTTGGATGCACACCCACTTAGTTTCTTTTGATGAGACTTCATACACTTATAGCTCTAGTGCATCCGTTGCATGGCAATCCCTACTCACTCACATTGATATCTATTGATGGGCATCTCCATAGCCCATTAATACGCCTAGTTGATGTGTGACTATCTTCCTCCTTTTTTTCTTCTCCACAACCACCACTCTATTCCACCTATAGTGCTATATCCATGGCTCATGCTCATGTATTGCGTGAAAGTTGAAAGGTTTGTAAAAATTTGAGTATGAAACAATTGCTTGGCTGAAACCGGGGTTGTGCATGATATGAATATTTTGTGAGATGAAGAGGGAGCATAGCCAGACTATATGATTCTGTAGGGATAACTTTCTTTGGCCATGTTATTTTGAGAAGACATGATTTCTTTGTTAGTATGCTTGAAGTATTATTATTCTTATGTCAAAATAGACTTTTGTCTTGAATCTTTCGGATCTGAACATTCATGCCACAATAAAGAGAATTACACTGAGAATTACGTTAGTTAGCATTCCACATCAAAAATTATATTTTTATCATTTACCTACTCGAGGACGAGCAGGAATTAAGCTTGGGGATGCTTGATACGTCTCCAACGTATCTATAATTTTTGATTGTTCCATGCTATTATATATTCTGTTTTGGATGTTTAATGGGCTTTGTTATACACTTTTATATTTTTTGGGACTAACCTACTAACCCAAGGCCCAGTGCAAATTGCTGTTTTTTGCCTATTTCAGTGTTTTGCAGAAAAGGAATATCAAACGGAGTCCGAACAAAATGAAACCTTCGGGAGAGTTATTTTTGAACCGTAACTACACAGAAGACTTAGAGTACATGCAAGGGAACGAGAGAGGCGGCCCCGAGGGGGCAGGGCGCGCCCAGGGGGGTAGGCACGCCCCCACCCTCGTGGCCCCCCTATGGCTCCCTCGGTGCCCTTCTTCCTCCTATATATATCCACGTACACTGAAAACATCGAGGCAACATACGTAACCCTAATTCCACCGCCGCAACCTTCTGTTCCCGTGAGATCCCATCTTGGGGCCTGTTTCGAAGCTCCGCCAGAGGGGGGATTGATCACGAAGTGCTTCTACATCAACACCATATCCTCACCAATGAGTTGTGAGTAGTCTACCACAGACCTTTGGGTCCATAGTTATTAGCTAGATGGCTTCTTCTCTCTTTTTGAATCTCAATACAAAGTTCTCCTCGATCTTTGAGGAAATCTATTCAATGTAATCTTTTTGCGGTGTGTTTGTCGAGATCCGATGAATTGTGGGTTTAAAATCTTTTATGTATGATTATAATATCCTTGCAAGTCTCTTTGAATTATTGGTTTTGTTTGGCCTACTAGATCTATATTTCTTGCAATGGGAGAAGTGCTTGCCTTTGGGTTCAATCTTGTGGTGTCCTTTCCAAGTGACAGTAGGGGCAGCAAGGCATGTATTAGATTGTTCCATCGAGGATAAAAATATGAGGTTTATATCATATTGCTTGAGTTTATCCCTCTACATCATGTCATCTTGCTTAAAGTGTTACTTTGTTCTTATGAACTTAATACTCTAGATGCATGTTTGATAGCGGTCGATGTGTGGAGTAATAGTAGTAGATGCAGAATCGTTTCGGTCTACTTGTTACGGACGTGATGCCTATATATAATGGTCATGCCTAGATATTCTCATAACTATGCGCTTTTCTATCAATTGCTCGACAGTAATTTCTTCACCCACCGTAGAATTCTGCTATCATGAGAGAAGCCACTGGTGAAACCTATGGCCCCGGGGTCTATCTTTATCATATTACTTTCCCTTCAATTTCTGTTGCCGTTGCTTATTTACTTTATTTACTTTCTGTTCTTATACCAAAAATACCAAAAATATTATCCTATCCTATCTATCAGATCTCACTTTCATAAGTGACCGTGAAGGGATTGACAACCCCTTATCGCGTTGGCTGCGAAGTTCTTATTTGTTTGTGCAGGTGCGAGGGACTCGCGCTTGGTTTCCTACTAGATTGATACCTTGGTTCTCAAAAACCGAGGGAAATACTTACGCTACTGTGCTGCATCACCCTTTCCTCTTCGAGGGAATACAACGCAAGCTCGAGAAGTAGCACCGCCTCGAGACGGTGGCGCTTCGTCCCGAAAGTCTTATCTTTATTTTTTCTAGGTTAGAAGGGCTTATATACCAGAAGATGGCCACCGGAGATGGGCCTGGGTGAGCACAACCCACCAGGGCACGCCTGGGGGCCCTGGCGCGCCCAGGTGGGTTGTGCCCACCTGGTGGGCCCCCTCCAATGGTTATCAGCTCCAGTATTTCTTAAATAATCCATAAAAAATCTCCGTGAAGTTTCAGGTTGTTTGGAGTTGTGCAGAATAGGTGGCCTGACGTAGCTTTTTCAGGTCCAGATTTCCAGCTGTCGGAATTCTCCCTCTTGGTGTATACCTTGCAAATTATGAGAGAAAGGGCATTATAATTACTCCAAAAAGCATTATTATGCATAATAACAACATAAATAACAGCAAGAAAACATGATGCAAAATGGACGTATCATGAGGGCACACAGTTCGACAAACCAACCTGTGGGCGATAATGTCGAAGATCTCTGTCGGATATGTATCACTAACCGTCTGCGATGAGATTGACAGGATAAACAGAGATAACAAATTAATATGAGCAAACGGAAATAGAGATATGTACAGTCTGCTTAATTTAGTCCTTCTTCTTCTTATTATTTTTGTTGTTGGATGGCCCCATGACATCATCTTGGCGAGGACGCTTCTTGCCGCTGATGGTTGGCTTTTCATCGTCGTCGCCATCGTCATCGTTGTTGCTATCATCGTCGTCGTCCTCCTTGTTCGACCATTCCTCCTCCTCATCATCATTGTCCTCTTCTTCGTCCTTTGACGGCTCCTCGTCCGTCTGGTTGTCGTTTGACGATGGCGGAGGCGGCGTCCCTTCCATCATCCAGATATAATCGAGGTCTAGGCTTGATGCCAGACTCATGGAAGATGAGCGGGATGATTCCGATGTTGACCTATCATCAGGCGCTAGACTGCTGGCCGAACTGTCGTCCTCATTGTCGCTTGACATGGTTGCAGAGTGTGTGCTAGTGTGTAGCGCGGCCTGCCAGGGATGATGAATATGGTGGACACTTAAACGGGGTATGCGGAGAAGAGGAAATGCCAATTGAAGCGAGGGTTGACGTATGATTTAACCGCTGATATAATCAACCGCAATTTGTACCCAGTCGCTCCAAATTCTCGGGGTTGCGCATGACTCCTATTGGTTGGTTTATTTTTTCAGGACAAAAAGAAGGAATGAGTTTTGGGATTATGCACCAGTACCGGTACGAACGGAGTAGGACAGTTGGCAAGCAATACACTGAGCTCTTCTTATTGATAAAGCCAGTAATAATCAAACTACAAAGGAAAAGAAAAAAGTCAAAGGAAAATATCAGCACGAATCTTCGTGTAACATCAATGGCATAGGACCTAGATGTGCATTACTTAGAGCACATCTAGATGTGCTTTAGCAATACTGTCAAACAAAACTCCTAATCATCATTGCAAACAGCGCATAGAACATGGCTAATGCGACAACCACAACTACACATGCTAGTTCCTTCTTGTCTCTTGCTTTCATCTATTGCTTGTGATTGATTCTTTCTTGCTTCATCGTACTGATTGTACATTCCAGATCAGCCAGTTTGTTCTTCAGCTTTACGTTATCTTCTGCAAGCTTGGTGATAACACTGCAAGCCCTGCCATGCCATTCTTCATCCAGCTAGTTAACAAAGGCACAAGCCTCATATCCCTGCCAATGTTAAATAGTATTCAGGATGAGCGGTGGCATTAACTAAAGTAAAATGATGAACATAGTACTAACCTCTAAGGGGCAACTGAGAAGCTGCCTGCCAATGTCGAATCCCTCCGTGCATACACGTCGAGCGGGAGTGTGCCCGTGCACACAACCCAAAGTTTGGTACTTCTCGGTGGCGCAAAACTTGGAGTCGAACTCGTGTTGCGGGAGTCTGGAGTCATGCTCCGGATCCGGCGGCAGTTCACTTTCCTAGGGGGGGGGGTCATTCAGGACGGATTTAGCAAGGAGCGATACTTTGGACATGCTAAAAAAGATCAGGATAGATTGGAACCTGATAGGACGATTTGGATCGTTAGTATACCTGCCTTATGATGACCTTAGGCAAGTGCTCGACGGCGAACACCATTGTGGCAGCGATACGAGAAGGAGCAGCCGCACCGGAACCATCAGCACCACTCGTACGCATTCCCCCAATGTCAATGCCACACGAGGGAATTTGGAGGCTATGTAGGGATTTGGGGGAAATGGGGGAAACTATGGGGATAAGTTAATGGTCGGGAACTACTTATGGCACTATATGTTGTATACGGCACACTATTTATACATGTCGTTTGTGTTAGGTATTACAACGTCACACACGATTTCTGCACCAAACCGTGTGAGAAGACAACATAGGTTAGACACGATTGCCGTTACATAACCCTATGTGATGTACTACCCTATCCATATAATTGAGTTATAGTGATACCGTGTAAACAACCGCTCTGCGGATATTCGTAAAAAAATAGCCGCTCTGCATATAGTGATGGCGGCGGCGGCCTAGGCAGCGGATACCAGAGAAGAGGTCAATCCTTAGTCGGTGGGCAGTGGTAGCGTCGTAAGAGGTAAATCCTCGGTCTGCGGTGGGAGATAGGAGGAGCTCAACCATCGAGGTCGGCGGTGGCATGATTCGAGCATATCCATCGTGGTTGATGGCAGGATAGTGGAGGTTGAACTTTAGGCGGCATCCGCACTAAGCTTTGCTCCTCGACCCTGCTGTCTCGGTGTGCCGCCGCATTGCGCTTCTTTGTCTGCTAGATGGAGGTCACCGCACGGCTAATTAATTAAGGTATTATTTTCGTGACTTGCTTAATTAAGGTATTCAATTCCTAAGGGCAGTGGTGTACTAGTACTCTACGTGTAAATTGACTCGCCATTAATTTTTGTCATTGCACATTGCTACCTCTTGAGCTTGCGTTGTATTCCCTCGAAGAGAAAAGGGAGATGCAGCACAGTAGCGTAAGTATGTCCCTCAGTTTTTGAGAGCCAAGGTATCAATCAAGTAGGAGACCATGCGCCAGTCCCTCGCACCTGCACAAAAAAAAAGAACTTTGCAGCCAACGCGATAAGGGGTTGTCAATCCCTTTACGGTCACTTACGAGAGTGAGATCTGGTAGAGATGATAATTATATTTTTGGCATTTTTGGTTTAATAAAACAGAAAATAAAAGCAATAAAAGTAAAGTAGATGTAGATTGATATGTTGAGAATAGACCCGGGGGCCATAGTTTTCTCTATTTGCTTCTCTCATGATAGCGGTATTCTACAGCGGGTAAACAAATTACTGTCGAGAAATTGATAGAAAAGCGAATAATTATGAGACTATCTAGGCATGATCATTGTATATAGGCATCAGGTCCGAGACAAGTAGACCGAAACGATTCTGCATCTACTACTATTACTCCACACATCGACCGCTATCCAGCATGCATCTAGTGTATTGAGTTCATACGAACAGAGTAATGCCTTAAGCAAGATGACATGATGTAGAGGGACAAACTCAAGCAATATGATGAAAACCCCATATTTTTATCCTCGATGGCAACAATACAATACGTGCCTTGCTGCCCCTACTGTCACTGGGAAAGGACACCGCAAGATTGAACCCAAAGCCAAGCACTTCTCCCATTGCAAGAACTATAGATCTAGTAGGCCAAACCAACCCAATAATTCGAAGAGACTTGCAAGGATATTATGAGCACACATAAAAAGTTTAGAGAAGAACCAAATATCTTTCATTGATAACCTTGATCATAAACTCACAATTCATCGGATCTCGACAAACACACCACAAAAAGAGATTACATCGAATAGATCTCCTCGAAGACCGAGGAGAACCTTGTATTGAGATCCAGAGAGAGAGAAGAAGCCATCTAGATACTACCTATGGA
Organism: Secale cereale; assembly: GCA_902687465.1. Lineage (NCBI taxonomy): Eukaryota > Viridiplantae > Streptophyta > Magnoliopsida > Poales > Poaceae > Secale > Secale cereale. Next base: position 738,957,821 of record LR738711.1, read on the forward strand.
CCCGAAGGTCTGTGGTAAACTACTCACAACTCATGGTGAGGGCGATGATGATGATGATGAAGGCCTCCGTGATGGATACCCCTCCCGGAACAGGCTCCAAGATGGGATCTCCACGGGAACAGAAGCTACGACGGTTGAATTAGGGTTTTCTCTCTGCGTATGGAGTTTCTGGGGTACGTAGGTATATATAGGAAGAAGGAGGTCACCGGGGGCCGTGTGGGCCAGCCTCAAGGCAGGGGGGCGCGCCCTGGGAAGGGGGGCGCGCCCCCACCCTCGAGGGCTGGTCCCTTGCCCCCTGACTTGGTCCTAACATTTCCCGAGCGTGATTTCCTCCAAAAATATCTCTCGCGAAGGTTTCATTCCTTTTGGACTCCGTTTGATATTCCTTTTCTACAAAACCCTGAAATAGGCAAAAAAACAACAATCTGGACTGGGCCTTTCGGTTAGTAGGTTAGTCCCAAAAATGATATAAAAGTGAATGATAAAGCCCATTAAACATCCAAGACTTCATAAATAATAGCATGGAACAATCAAAAATTATAGATACATTGGAGACATATCAAGCATCCCCAAGCTTAATTCCTGCTCGCCCTCGAGTAGGTAAATGATAAAGAAATAATTTTTTGATGTGGAATGCTAACCAATATAGTTTTTCAATGTAATTCTCTTAATTGTGGCATGAATGTTCAGATCTGAAAGACTAAAGATAAAAGTCTATATTGACATAAGAAATAACAATACTTCAAGCGATACTAACAAAGCAATCATGTCTTCTCAAAATACTATGGCTAAAGGAAGTTATCCCTGCAAAATCATATGGTCTGGCTATGCTCCCTCTTCATCACACAAAATATTCATATCATGCACAACCCCGATTTCAGCCAAGCGCTTGTTTTCATACTCTATTTTTTTTCAAACCTTTCAACTTTCACGCAATACATGAGCGTGAGCCATGGATATAGCACTATGTGTGGAATAGAGGTGGTTGTGGAGAAGACAAAAAAAGGAAGATAGTCTCATATTGACTAGGCGTATCAACGGGCTATGGAGATGCCCATTAATAGATATCAATGTGAGTGAGTAGGGATTGCCATGCAATGGATGCACTAGAGCTAAATATGGATGAAACCTCAACAAAAGAAACTAGTGGGTGTGCATCCAACTTGCTTGCTCACGAAGACCTAGGGCATTTGAGGAAGCCCGTTGTTGGAATATACAAGCCAAGTTCTGTAATGAAACTTCCCAATAGTATATGAAAGTGACTAATCATGAGACTCTCTACAATGAAGATCATGGTGCTACTTTGAAGCACAAGTGTGGAAAAAGATAGTAGCAATTGTCCCTTCTCTCTTTTCTCTCATTTTTTTGGAGGGGCTTTCTCTTTTTTTTATTAGCCCCTCTCTATATTATTTTTTTGGCCTTCTCCCCCTTTTTTTAATTGACCTTTCCTCACACGGGACAATGCTCTAATAATGATGATCATCACACTTTTTGTTACAACTTGAAATTACAACTCGATACTACAACAAGTATGACTCTACATGAATGCCTCAGGCGGTGTATCGGCATAAGCAATGAATCAAGAGTGACATATATGAAAAATTATGCATGGTTGCTTTGCCACAACTATGATGTCAACTACATGATCATGCATGGCACTATGACAATGTGATGCGTGTCATATGAACGAAACGGTGGAAAGTTGCATGGCAATATATCTCGGAGTGGCTATGGAAATGCCATGATAGGTAGGTATGGTGGCTGTTTTGAGGAACAATATGGTGGCGGTTTTGAGGAAGGATATATAGTGGGTTTATGGTACCGGCGAAAGTTGCGTGGTACAATAGAGGCTAGCAATGGTGGAAAGGTGAGAGTGCGTATAATCCATGGACTCAACATTAGTCATGAGAACTCATATACTTATTGCAAAAATCTACGAGCCATCAAAAACAAAGCAATCAACGCATGCTCCTAGGGGGGAGGTTGGTAGGAGTTAAGCATCGCGCGCCCTCGACCTCCACACAAAGGTTGGCACTCTACAAATACCTCATGCTCTAACTTCGTCACATAGCGGTTCACCATACGTGCATGATACGGGAATCACTAACCTTAACACAAGTATTCTTCAAATTCATAATAACTCCACTAGCATGACTCTAATATCACTATCCTCATGTCTCAAAACAATTATCAAGCATCCAACATCTCATTCTATTCAATGCACTTGGTGTGAAATTTTTACTACATTAACATTGGATGTTTATCATGTGAAGACTAGTTTCTTTATCCTAAACACTTTACCATTCTGTTTTAATGGACTCTCAAATAGTTATAATTGAAGCATGAGAGTTCAACAATTTCTACAATATGTTACCACCACCGTGCTCTAAAAGATATAAGTGAAGCACTAGAGCAAAAGCTATTCAACTCAAAAGATATAAGTGAAGCACATAGAGTGTTCTAATAATTTCTAGGCCATATTTAAGTCTCTCAAATAGGTGTGTCCAGCAAGGATGATTGTGGCAAACTAACAAGCAAAGACTCAAATTATACAAGACGCTCCAAGCAAAACACATAGCATGTTGCGAATAAAAATATAGCTCCAAGTATAGTTACCGATGGATGAAGACGAAAGAGGGATGCCTTCCGGGGCATCCCCAAGCTTAGGCTTTTGATTATCTTGATTTTACTTGGGATGCCATGGGCATCCCCAATCTTGGGCCTTTGCTACTCCTTGTTCCATAGTCCATCAAAGCAATACTCAAAACTTGAAAACTTCACAACACAAAACTTAGACAAAAATTCTCAAGAGCTCCGTTAGTAAGAGAAAGTAAACCACCACTCAAAGGTACAGCAAGGAATTCATTATTTGTTTCTATTGGTGTTAAACCTACTGTACTCCAAGTTCTCTATGATTCATATCCTCCAATATTACTCATAGATGCATCGGAATAAGCAAACAACACACGAAAAACAGAATCTGTCAAAAACAGAACAGTCTGTAGTAATCTGTTGGGTTCGCCTACTTCTGGAACTCCAAAAAATTCAAACTAAATTAGTAAATTTCCGCAATGTGTCTACCAATCAGAAGCAAAAATAATCAACTAAAAATCATGCTCCAGTAAAATCTGAAGTCTACTTTAGCAAGCGCTAACGATTCTGTTTTTCACAGCAAGATCAAATAAACTTCACACAAGTCTTACCAAAGGTTCTACTTGGCACAAAGACTAAAAAAAACATGAAAACACATCTAATCAGAGGCTAGATTCAATATTTATTCCCTAACAGCAACAAAAGAAAAAAAACATAAAATTGGGTTGCCTCCCAACAAGCGCTATCGTTTTACGCCCCTAGCTAGGCACGATATTTCAATGATGCTCACATGAAAGACAAGGATTGAAGCACAAAGAGAGCATCATAAGACATGTGACAAACACATCTAAGTCTAACATACTTCCTATGCATAGGCATTTTATAGGGAAACAAATTAGCAAGACAAGCATGATCTAGCCTATGCAAGGAAGGAGAAAGAAACAATAGCAATCTCAACATAACGAGATGTAAATTAGTAACATGAAAATTTCTATGACTATATTTCCCTCTCTCATAATAATTGCATGTAGGATCATGATCAAATTCAACAAAATAGCTATCACATAACATATTCTCAACACGATCCACATGCATGCAAAGTCGGCAATCTTCCAAAATAGTGGGATTAACATTAACTAAAGTCATGACCTCTCCAAACCCACTTTTATCAAAAGTTTCATAAGATTGAACATTCTCCAAGTATATGGGATCTAAAGTTGACACTCTTCCAAACCCACTTTCAATATTAATGCAAACCTTATTATCAATCTTATGTTCATCATGGGGATTAAATAAATTTCAAGATCATAAGAAGAATCACCCCAATCATGATCATTGTAACAAGTAGTAGACATAGCAAAACTAGCATCCCCAAGCTTAGGGTTTTGCATATTATTATCACAATTGACATCAATAGAATTTATAGTAACATCATTGCAATCATGCTTTTTATTTAAGGAGCTAACATGAATCACTTTTCTTTTCAACAATTCCTCACAATTTTCAGATTCATAAATTTCAAGCAAAACCCCATAAAGATAATCTAGTGCACGCAGCTCACTAGCAATAGGTTCAACATAATTGGATCTCTTAAAAATATTAGCAAGTGGATGAGGATTCATACTTTAGCAAGCAAAGATGCAAGCTAAATGAGGGCACATAGCAACACAAGCAAACAAGAGGCACGTGAACGGTAAACACACGACAAAAGAAGGGCAAATAAAACAGCAACGGTGAAGTGGGGGAGAGGAAAACAAGAGGCAAATAAATGTAATGCAAAGTATAAGGGTTTTGATAGGTACTTGGTATATGACTTTTGCGTAAGCCTCCCCGGTAACGGCGCCAGAAATTGGCTAGTTAACGAATGGCAAATCTTGACTTGACTTGGCGTGAGTCTCCCCGGCAACGGCGCTAGAAATTCTACTTGCTACCTCTTGAGCTTTCGTTGTATTCCCTCGAAGAGGAAAGGGAGATGCAGCACAGTAGCGTAAGTATTTCCCTCAGTGTTTGAGAACCAAGGTATCAATCCAGTAGGATACCACGCGCCAGTCCCTCGCACCTGCACAAACAAATAAGAACTTCGCAGCCAACGCGATAAGGGGTTGTCAATCCCTTTACGGTCACTTACGAGAGTGAGATCTTATAGAGATGATAATTACATTTTTTCTATTTTTGGTTTAATAAAACAGCAAATAAAAGCAAGAAAAGTAAAGTAGATGTAGATTGATATGTTGAGAATAGACACGGGGGCCATAGTTTTCTCTAGTGGCTTCTCTCATGATAGCGGTTTTCTACGGCGGGTAAACAAATTACTGTCGAGCAATTGATAGAAAAGCGAATAATTATGAGACTATCTAGGCATGATCATTGTATATAGGCATCACGTCCGAGACAAGTAGACTGAAACGATTTTGTATCTACTACTATTACTCCACACATCGACCGCTATCCAGCATGCATCTAGTGTATTGAGTTCATACGAACAGAGTAACGCCTTAAGCAAGATGACATGATGTAGAGGGATAAACTCAAGCAATATGATGAAAACCCCATCTTTTTATCCTTGATGGCAACAATACAATATGTGCCTTGCTGCCCCTACTGTCACTGGGAAAGGACACCGCAAGATTGAACCCAAAGCCAAGCACTTCTCCCATTGCAAGAACTATAGATCTAGTAGGCCAAACCAAACCAATAATTCGAAGAGACTTGCAAGGATATTATGAGCACACATAAAAAGTTTAGAGAAGAACCAAATATCTTTCATAGATAACCTTGATCATAAACTCACAAATCATCGGATCTCGACAAACAAACCGCAAAAAGAGATTACATCGAATAAATCTCCTCGAAGACCGAGGAGAACCTTGTATTGAGATCCAGAGAGAGAGAAGAAGCCATCTAGATACTAGCTATGGACCCGAAGGTCTGTGGTAAACTACTCACAGCTCATGGTGAGGGCGATGATGATGATGAAGAAGGCCTCCGTGATGGACCCCCCTCCCGGAACAGGCTCCAAGATGGGATCTCCACGGGACAGAAGCTACGGCGGTGGAATTAGGGTTTTCTCTCTGCGTATGGAGTTTCTGGGGTACGTAGGTATATATAGGAAGAAGGAGGGCACCGGGGGTCGTGTGGGCCAGCCTCGATGCAGGGGGGCGCGCCCTGGGAAGGGGGGCGCGCCCCCACCCTCGAGGGCTGGTCCCTTGCCCCCTAACTTGGTCCTGGCGTTTCCCGAGCGTGATTTCCTCCAAAAATATCTCTCGCGAAGGTTTCATTCCATTTGGACTCCGTTTGATATTCCTTTTCTGCAAAACCCTGAAATAGGCAAAAAACAGCAATCTGGACTGGGCCTTTGGGTTAGTATGTTAGTCCCAAAAATGATATAAAGGTGAATGATAAAGCCCATTAAACATCCAAGACTTCATAAATAATAGCATGGAACAATAAAAAATTATAGATACGTTGGAGACGTATCACACATCTGGATAACAATATGGAGCGCCCTCAGTAATTACGAAAATAAAATCTTATGATTTATGCATGCATCTTTGGGCAGTAGTTAATCCATGTATTAATGTTGTTGTTTTGTTTTTAGTTACCATTTGTGTGGTGCAGATGGAACGATCTCGATGGATGAAGAATCGGAAAACCGCTGATTTTATTAGTGGCATGACAGAGTTCATGAATTTGGCTGAAAGTACAAAGAGGAGAATTGGTGATGCGGATTACATCCTGTGTCCATGTACTAATTGTGCCAATACAGAGTCACATGAAGTTGGAGATGTCCACTTGCACTTAGTCTCTAGGGGATTCATGGATGGATATACACGTTTGACCAGACACGATGAAGAGGAGGTCATATATGAAGATACCCAGGGCTGCGAGATGCCAAACCCCGATCTATGTCACATGGATGTTGAATCTAACCTCGGGGCAGAGGCGTGAAGCTACCAATGGAACACCGGAAAACCGAAACGCCCACTGGAAAACCAAGACGTCGACGCAGATGACGACAATCTTGATATGCCAGATTTTGCTACTATGATTGCAGATTTCGAGGGCCCAAAAAGGATATGATTGGGTACAAGGGTCCGCCAACATTGATGTGGACTCTAAGAAAGAATTGTATCCAGGTTGCAAAAAGAAATATTCCAAGTTGAGTGCCACCCTGGCGCTTCTCATATTTAAAGCAGCAAACGGTCTATCAAACAAGGGTTTCACAGAGATGTTAGGTCTTTTCAAAAAAATTCTTCTGAAAGATAACGTGCTCCCTAGAAGCACGAATGAAGCGAGGAAAATTGTTTGCCCATTGAAACTTGAAGTACAGAAGATACACGCTTGTCTGAATGATTGTATATCATACCGTGGTGAGTACAAAGATTTGCGTGCATGTCCCACATGCAAGCATGCATGATACAAGCGCGGGAGAGCAAAGGACAAGTACAAATTGGATGACGAGATCAAGACATGAATCCCGTTCAGGGTTGTTTGGTACTTGCCTTTAATTCCAAGATTGAGGCGTTTGTTTGGAAACCCTAGAAAGGCAAGGAGGTTGAAGTGGCATCGTGATCAGCGAATTGCGGATAAGTTTATGAGGCACCTGAAAGATGGGGCTCATTGGGAATTAATCGACAGCAAGTTTGAAGACTTTGCCAAGGATCCTAGAAGTATAAGGCTCGGGGAGTGTACTGACGAGATGAATCCTTTTGGCGATATGAGCACCAATCACAGCACATGGCCGGTGCTTCTGTGCATATATAACCTAGCTCCTTGGTTGTGTATGAAGAAAAAATACATTATGGTGTCAATGATTATCCAAGGCCCGAAGCAACCTGGAAATGACATCGACATTTACTTTCAGCTACTGGTATAAGAACTGCTGACAATGTGGATAGATGCGCCTGCTGTAAAATGTTATGATGCTTACAGAAAGGAGATTTTCGATCTACATGCGATGCTGGTGCACACCAGTTAAGATATGCTGGCATTAGGCAACACATCAGGGCAGAAAACAAAGGGAGATGTAGGGTGTGTCACATGGATGGAGCAGAAGACTTCCCAACTCTCACAAAACCGTGTATTTGCATCATCGTAGGTTCTTACAGAAAGATCACCCATACCGAAAGATGAAAGCTGAATTTGATGGTATGACAGAGGAAGGTGTGGGCCTAAGACCCTATGAGGGAGGTGGTCCACAACATGGCTAAAAAATTAATGTTGTGCTTGACAAGAACCATCCTTTGACGGTGAAACAAACACCCAAGGGTCAAGTGGTTAAGAAAAAATCGGTGTTCTAGAAATTACCTTACTGGGATATTCTACGTGTACGTCGTTGCATCGATGTCATGCACGTAGAGAAGAACGTATGTGAAAGCATCCTTGGTACTCTGCTCAAGATTAAAGGTAAAAGAAAGGATGGTGATGGTTCACAGATCGATATGCTTGCAGATCAATCAAAACGCAAGAGTGAAGCAGAAGATGATGAAAAATTCATCAAAGCTCGCCAGAGTTACAATTTCAGTACAAAAGAAGCAACACAATTCTTCACCTATTTATTGTCAGTTAAGACACCCTCTTCCTACTACGCAAACATCAGAAGTCTCGTGGATGTCAGTCAGGTAAAATGAAGTTGGGACACATGAAGTCACATGATTGCCATGTAATGTTGACACAAATCCTCCCGGTGGCCATCAGGAATCTGATGGACAAAGATATAAGAAACACACTCATTGACCTCTGTGATTTCTTCAACCAACTATGGTAGAAAGTTGTAGATCCTGAAGAGTTGGATCATATGCAAGATGATATTGCAAGAATATTGTCCAACCTAGAGATGTTTTTCCCACCGTCATTATTTGATGTCATGGTCGATCTCACTGTGCACCTTATCGATGAGATAAAGTATTGTGGTCCTGTGTTTCTTCGCAACATGTATCCCTTCGAGCGTTTCATGGGAATACTGAAGCACTTTTGTCGGAACCAAAACCATCCAGAGGCAAGCATCCTACAAGGTTATACCGCGGAGGAGGTGGTTGAGTTTTGCACTAAATACATGAAACAAAGACCTATATGTTTGCCCCTCTCTCGCCACGAGGGAAGGCTAAAAGGTAAGCCGATCCTTGCTGGCACGCAAATGGATGCAACCGGAGAATTGGCAGAGAAAGCCCATTTGACGGTACTGCTTAACAACCCAGTTCTCAATGCTTATGCCGAAGAACACTTGGTAGAGATACGCCAAAGCTTCTTACCAATGGTGCCTTCATCAGATGTGGAGATGAAGGAGCACACTAAGAACTACGCTAAATGGCTGAGGAATCGTTTGGCACAAGGATCCATAGATGACATTGCTATGTGGTTGGCACAAAAGCCATCACCTACGGTGTTGATGTACCAAGCATATGACATAAATGGATACACGTTCTACACTGAGGAATGTGATCAGAAGACCTCATATCAGAACAACGCAGTTTGAATAGAATGCATGACTGTAGATGAAGCTGATAAAAGGGTATACTATGGAACCATCAAAGAGATTTGGGAGCTAGACTATGTGAAAGTAAAGGTGGCATTATTCAAGTGCGCATGGATCCCTCTTAGTCATGTAAAGCTTGATGATTACAGGAAGACCCGTGTTAACAGGACAACGATGGCATATCACGCGGACCCGTTCATTCTTGCCAGCGATGCTACCCAGATTTTCTTTGTGGAAGACCCCTTGCATAAGAACTGCCATGTAGTGATGCATGGGAAGAGAAGGGTACTGTGAATACGATGAATTTGATGAGTTGCAAGCCAAGGGATCATGCACCACTGTAACAAAGAAGCGTAAAATCATCAGAAAACCCAAGTTCATTTGGGGTCAACTTAATGATCCCAGTTCCTCCATGTACATGGGAATTAAGCCGTAAGACAAGTCTTTATGCCTACCCTGCAACTTAATTCGTTCAATTTAGAACTGTCGCGTGTATTGAATATGTGAGTTATGCCCGGTTTTCTGTTGATGTAAGAACCGTTAATATGTTGACCTTGATATGCTGTCAGCTCAAGCAATGAATATGAACTGATTATTATTATTATTATTATATCATAGAGGTAGCACACTCAATTGATCTCACTATAGTATGTGTGAACAAAAATATGCAATATGGTTTTCGAATAGCACACAGTTCGTTGTTGAAAGCCGTGTGCCGACCGAACCCCGCCCACGATCTGAGGCGTGCTTTCAGATTGGCTAGAACCCAAACCCCACGGATCGTACGTCTGCACCATTGGATGCTCCCGGATCGAACGACGATCCTCATCCCTTTTGACAGCACATGCAGTTCCGGTTGTAATTTTATTTTTATGCACAAAATGCACATTAAACTCAAAAAATGTCTTAAATATAGCTAACGATACCTGAAATGCGCCAGAAAATCAAACCCGCGGTATGATGATGATTGTGTACCGTGGAAATTTTTATGAGGCCAAACGATGAAGTCACCGGCCATAGGAGTTTGCATTGACACGTCTCCTTTTGGAAACCATGATCCTCATGTAAGATGCTCCGATTTGGAAGGAGCAGTCATCAAAACTTGTGCCAAACTTTACCAAAAATTTTCCACGGGTTCGTGACAGCACGCCACAGGCACACATCGATTTTGATGATGTCCGGACTCCATCTAAATTTCCTGTAATTAAAATACCAACTAGGCCTACGCTAGTGGCCGCACCTCGCGGCCAAAATGTTTGAAACTTCTCCCCGCTTCACGAACAAACGGATGAAAACTCATAAATTGACGCACAAATGATCTGTACAACTTCTTTGCTAGGCTGATAGTAAGGGGGTATCACAGCTAGTATCATGCATGCATGCTAACTAGGCAATTTTGACGAGTTGTCATAGAATTAAATGAAGAAAGAGAGGGTTAAGTATCATATCATGAAACTGTATCATAATAAATGTTATGCTACTATGTGTCATGCATGACAATAAATAAAGTACTACATGATACTACTCTATGATACTATGCATTAGACTAGCCACAGTGGAAGTAACATATATAGGTGATAACATCACACTTATCTAGGCAAAATAGATGATGACGAAAGAGAGGCATGTGGTAACATAGCTAGTTACTATAACATCACACATATCAAGAAAAGATGAGTCTACAACCTAATAAATAAAGTGATGCATGACACAACACATATGTTACTACCCATTGTGGAGGTAGTAACATAGACTACTAACATATGCATGTTACTACTCTAAGTTACTCCCCACTGTGACTAGTCTTAGAGCAAGTACAATAGATGGACATAAGCAGGCTATAAGGCTAGAATAAT
>LR738711.1:738968912-739114130 GCA_902687465.1 Secale cereale
AGGGGAGAGAGAAGAGAAGCGGCCTCTTGCTAGTAGCCAGCTGCAACACGAGACCCAAGACACTCTGTGAGGATGTAAGGTGGGCCAACTATTGATAAACTATAGTACATATTTAAAACTTATTATTGTACATGCCGGCTAAGAGGTTTGCTATATATGAGATGGAAACTTCTTACAGCCGATCGTTGGTTGTATTCAATGTTGAAGATATCACTTATCGGGAACTTATCGGTCGACCCATGATAAGGGGTAAATCGGCTAGTTTATCGGCATATCGACCGATTTATCACCATATCGGCTGATTTATCGACCGATTTATCTTATCGGTCAGACATCGGTAAGCGATAAATCGGCCGATTTATCGGCATATCGGAAGATATCTTAAACAGTGGTTGTATTATTAACCATGCTCTTAGTGAGGTAGCTAGTATATCATAGACTACCTAGTATCATATATATGCATGATACTAGTATATATATGATCGATAATACCTCTATAATGCGCGCATAGTATCATAACACTAGTACATCGACGTCCTAAATAAACGGTTTAGAACCCCTTTCCACGACAGCATTTGGAACCGTCGCCAAGTGAGTGTGGGCGATAGGGGGGTCCTTCCCACACGACCCAGAAATCGTCGGGGATAGGCCCGCGTGGGACCCAGGCTGGGGCCATGTGTGATCAGGCGAGGCATGGAAACCCAATCATTTCCGTAGGTATGTACATCCCACACGGTGAATCCCAGAAATCATTTCCGTAGGTATGTACATCCCACATGGTGAATCCCAGAAATCATTTCCGTAGGTATGTACATCCCACACGGTGAATCCCAGAAATCATTTCCGTAGGTATGTACATCCCACGCGGTGAATCCCAGAAATCATTTCCATAGGTATGTACATCCCACACGGTGAACCCCAGAAAATCATTTCCGTAGGTGTGTACATCCCACACAGTTCTTTGTGTGGAAACATTTGTGCAAGGTGGCCTAACGCAAATAGTTTGCTGCCGGAAGCCGTGTGTGATTGTTCGTTGATCGAACACGCCTACTTTATAGAAACCATGCGGGTTGTTTGAGTTCATCGCCCACGGTGCTGTCTGAGTAACCGTTTGCAATAGAAAACCCCAATAAGCAGGGTAATTAGCCTATTATTGATAATCCATGTACTAATCAAACTGATATTTCTTATAAAACACGCCAGATATTTCATTTCCATATAAAAGCAACCAGGATTTCATAATTGAATTACATCAGATAGCTTCGGCACTCAGATACGCCATTACACAACAGCACCAAGTTTCACATGCAGCATCAAAAACCTTTGGAAAGTAGCATCATACATGGTAAATAGACAGATGAATCTCATCTAGGAAACTGCAGAAGCGGAAGGCAAATATTGAGCCTTCAGTGATGTTGAATGTCCTTGAACTTTAGGCCAGTGGCTATGGATAATTGCCCGCCTAACCTTCATCCTCTTTAGCAAGACTTCAATATTGTACCATGGCTGTTGAATGAATACCTTCCTCGCCTCTTGACCATGCAGGTGGTTTGAGAGGTAATCATTGGTGAACTGCTTTGAAAAGTACTGAAAACAAATCTATGCATAAATCGCTATTGTAAATTTTGAAATGGTGCAAGGGGTAAAAACAAGGTAAAAGAGTTGGTACCATCCTATAGTTGACTGTTGTCTTCTTCATTGTGAAAACAAAGATCTTGCTGTTATTCGTATCAAGTTTCTTCATCCTAACAATCTTTCTGAGTTTCTTTACTTGACTGATATTCATGGACATCTCATTTCCCCATATGCAAAATGGGTTGAACAGTGGGTCTAAGCCTCTGACAGTAGGACCTACATGTGCAAGACCAAATTGTAAAGAAACCTAAATATTAGAATGATTCCTGCAACTGCACAATAATGTGCTATTAGCCAAAGGACCTTGCTTGAACAAACCTCAATGGTAAACCGCAGTGTCTCCCATTGTTTCCCTGCAACACACATAAGGAAGATCTTGATCAGGTTAATTGAGAGTTGCCATACTATCAGTAGAATATGTATTGACTACAGCCAAATTCGATTGGTGTCACATGCATAACAATACAAATTGTACCCACAACAAATGAAAATCAAATTGTAGAACTGAACCAAATAGTTAAATGGACAGCAGACCAAATGAACCAAAATAGTTAACTGAGCACGACATTGCAGAATAGAAACATGTACTAGAAGATAAGACAATTAACAAAACAAAGAATGCTTGAGAGCAGTACTACGAAATGTAGCAATTGTTGGACCAAAGTGTTAACTGAACATTACATTTCAGAAGACCAAACTGTTAATTAATTGAACATCAGATTGCATATTAACATTACAGAGGACAAATCACTAGAAGGCACTGGCGGTGGCCTCGAGAAAACACCATAAACTATATTTTAAAGTAGACAACCGCGGTGTCGATGGTAGCCTCAAAGACGAGGTGCTCCTCCAATATCTGGCGGTTGACACACATGTCAGCCATAGCGACCTCATTCGCGCGTGCGGTGGCATGCTACTCAGCTCCACGTTATACCGCGTGTAAAATGTTTGTGGGCGGCGCTTAATTGGAGGAGGGGGGCAGTGATTTCGGTGGAAGGTGTCATTTCGTCAGTCGGGGCATGTGGGACGGGAAAGGAGGAGGATGGTGTGGGTGGGGTGTTGATTACCTGACCATATCGACGAGGCCACGCGGCAAGAAGAAGGGTCGGCGGCGAGGAGGCCGCGCAGCAATAAGAAGGGTCGCCGGCGAGGAGGCGGCGTTGCAAGAAGAAGGGTCGCCGACGAGGACGCGGTGCTGCAAGAAGAAGGGTGGCCGACGAGGAAGCAGTGCTGCAAGAAGAAGGGTCGCCTGCGAGGAGGCTGAGCTGCCAGTAAGCAGAAGTGAAGGTTTGAACTTGGAAAGCAAGGAGGAATAGTGGAAATGTGTCCTTTGGTAGGAGGGAGGGGGCAGGGAGATAGATATTTCCGCGGTGGCATTTTTTTCTCGCTCGGTGCCGCGAGAAACTGGCGTGCAAGTGTGGTTCAAGTGTTGCGGTGGACTGTAGACGACGAAGCTTCCTGCGAAAGCCAGACAAGACGGTGCACCAAGATATTTTATATCACATCCCACATGATTCTTTCTAGTAAACTATTTGTGTTATACCTGATTTTTTTTCATTATGTTTTGAAAGACAAAATGGTGTTATGGAGGGAAAGGATGGTGTTTGAATTGCTAGAACATTTACGTGCAGTGACCAGACAACTAGTACATGAGTGTCGTGTTTAAATTTGGAATTATTCTGGGTTCGTTTGGTATTTTTATGCATTAATTGAGTTTTTGGGCATTTAATGTGCATAATTCAAATTTGAACTACAAGCACATGCTCCAATGCACCAAAGTATGCTGAAAAATCACATGTGTGCCTTTGGGTGAATTTATAGGTCCCATGCAAGAAATGGGAATAAAATTCAAACATCTGGGTGTCGTGGCTCGGCCGGAATGATTGAGAAACTTGGTTTTTTAATTCCTGTAATTCCAAAACACGCCTGAAAATCATGAAACTTGGCATGGTGTCATGACATGGCACGAACATGTTGCGGTATTTTTTTTGGTCGAATTGGGACAAGCTTTGGTATAAGCCTCTTGCAAACCGGAGCTTCCCTCAAGAAGGCTCGTGGTTCCGAGAGGAGTACCGTGCTAAATTTACACAGCCAGATTAGACCAGATAGGAGTACCATGCTAAATTTTGGAATTATTCCGGGATTGTTTGGCCTTTTTATACATTAATTGAGTTTCTGGGCATTTGCTACTTCTCGAGCTTGCGTTATATTCCCTCGAATAGGAAAGGGTGATGCAACAAAGTAGCGTAAGTATTTCCCTCGGTTTTTTAGAACCAAGGTATCAATCTAGTAGGAGACCACGTGCGAGTCCCTTGTACCTGCACAAACAAATAAGAACCTTGCAGCCAACACGATAATAGGGGTTGTCAATCCCTTCTCAGTCACTTACAAAAGTGAGGTCTGATAGATATGATAAGATAATATTTTTGGTATTTTTGGTATAGAGATTGAAAGTAAATAATGCAAAGTAAAGCAAATAGTTGATGGAAGATTAATATGATGAAGATAGACCCGGGGGTCATAGGCTTCACTAGTGGCTTCTCTCATGCTAGCAGATTTCTATGGTGGGTGAACAAATTACTATCGAGCACTTCATAGAAAAGCGCATAGTTATGAGAATATCTAGGCATGATCATTGTATATAGGCATCACGTCCGTGACAAGTAGACCGAAACGATTCTGCATCTACTACTATTACTCCACACATCGACCGCTATCCAGCATGCATCTAGAGTATTAAGTTCATAAGAACAGAGTAACTCCTTAAGCAAGATGACATGATGTAGAGGGATAAACTCAAGCAATATGATATAAACCCCATCTTTTTATCCTCGATGGCAACAATACAATACGTGACTTACTGCCCCTGCTGTCATTGGGAAAGGACACCGTAAGATTGAACCCAAAGCCAAGCACTTCTCCCATTGCAAGAACTATAGATCTAGTAGGCCAAATCAAACCGATAATTCAAAGAGACTTGCAAGGATATTTAAATCATACATAAAATATTTCAGAAAAAACCAATATTGTTCATAGATAATCTTGATCATAAACCCACAATTCATCGGATCTCGACAAACACACCGCAAAAAGATCACATCAAATAGATCTCCTCGAAGATCGAGAAGAACTTTGTATTGAGATCCAAATAGAGAGAAGAAGCCATCTAGATAATAACTATGGACCCGAAGGTCTGTGGTAAACTACTCACAACTCATCGGAGAGGCTATGGTGTTGATGTAGAAGCCCTCCGTGATCGATGCCCCCTCCGGTGGAGCTCCGGAACAGGCCCCAGATGGGATCTCACGGGTACAGAAGGTTACAGCGGTGGAATTATGGTTTCGTGCTCCTTCTCGATAGTTTCAGGGTACATAGGTATATGTAGGAGGAAGAGGGACGCTAGGGGAGCAACAGGGGGACCACGAGGGTGGGGGCACGCCTACCCCCTGGGCGCACCCCTTGCCCTCGTGGTCTCCTCTCTCGCTTCCTGGCGTGTACTCCAAGTCTTCTGCGTTGATATTGTTCCAAAAATAACTCTCCCGAAGGTTTCATTCCTTTTGGACTCCGTTTGAGATTCCTTTTATGTGAAACACTGAAATAGGCAAAAAACAACAATTTGCGCTGGGCCTTGGGTTAGTAGGTTAGTCCTAAAAATAATATAAGTGTATAATAAAGCCCATTAAACATCCAAAACAGAATATATAATAGCATGGAACAATAAAAAATTATAGATACGTTGGAGACGTATCAAGCACCCCCAAGCTTAATTCCTACTCGTCCTCGAGTAAGTAAATGATAAAAAACATAATTTTTGATGTGGAATGCTAACCAACATAATTCTCATTGTAATTTTATTTATTGTGGCATGAATGTTCAGATCCGAAAGATTCAAGACAAAAGTATCTATTGACATAAGAATAATAATACTTTAAGCATACTAACAAAGCAATCATGTCTCCTCAACATAACATGGCCAAAGAAAGTTCATCCCTACAAAATCATACAGTTTGGCTATGCTCCATCTTCGTCACACAAAATACTCAAATCATGCACAACCCCGGTTTCAGCCAAGCAATTGTTTCATACTTAATTGTTTTCAAACTTTTTCAACTTTCAAGCAATACATGAGTGTGAGCCATGGATATAGCACTATAGGTGGAATGGAGTGGTGGTTGTGGAGAAGACAAAAGAGGAAGATGGTCTCACATCAACTAGGCGTATCAATGGGCTATGGAGATGCCCATCAATAGATATAAATGTGAGTTAGTAGGGATTGCCATGCAACGGATGCACTAGAGCTATAAATGTATGAAAGCTCAACGAAAGAAACTAAGTGGGTGTGCATCCAACTTGCTTGCTCATGAAGACCTAGGGAATTTGAGGAAGCCCATCATTGGAATATACAAGCCAAGTTCCATAATGAAAATTCCCACTAGTATATGGAAGTGACTAAACAAGAGACTCTATCATGAAGATCATGGTGCTACTTTGAAGCACAAGTGTGGAAAAAGATAGTAGCATTGTCCCTTTTTATTTTTTTTTTATTTTTTTTTGGGCCTTTTTTTCATTGGCCTTTCTTCCTTTTTTTTCTTTCTTTGGGACAATGCTCTAATAATGATGATCATCACACTTATATTGATTTACAACTCGATATTACAACTCGATACTAGAACAAAGTATGACTCTATATTAATGCCTCCAATGGTGTACCGGGATGTGCAATGAATCAAGAGTGACATGTATGAAAGATTATGCATGGTGGCCTAGCCACGAATACGATGTCTACTACATGATCATGCATGGCAATATGACAATGATGAAGCGTGTCCTAATAAACGGAATGGTGGAAAGTTGCATGGCAATATATCTCGGAATGGCTATGGAAATGCCATGATAGGTAGGTATGGTGGCTGTTTCGAGGAAGGTATATGGTGGGTGTATGGTACCGGCGAAAGTTGCGCGGTACAAGATAGGCTAGCAATGGTGGAAGGGTGAGAGTGCGTATAATCCATGGACTCAACATTAGTCATAAAGAACTCACATACTTATTGCAAAAATCTACAAGTCATGAAAACAAAGTACTACACACATGCTCCTAGGGGAAGGGTTCGTAGGAGTTAACCATCGCGCGATCCCAACCTCCACACAAAGAATGACACTCAATTAAATACCTCATGCTTCAAATTTGTCACACAACAGTTACCATATGTGCATGCTACGGGACTTGCAAACCCCAACACAAGTATTTCTCAAATTCACAACTACTCTACTAGCATGACTCTAATATGACCATCCTCATATCTCAAAACAGTCATCAAGTATCAAACTTCTCATAGTATTCAATGCACTTTTATGAAAGTTTTTACTATACCCATCTTGGATGCCTATCATATTAGGACTAATTTTATAACCAAAACACATTACCATGCTGTTCTAAGAGACTCAAAATAATATAAGTGAAGCATGAGAGATCAATAATTTCTACAAAATAAAACCACCACCGTGCTCTAAAAGATATAAGTGAAGGACTAGAGCAAAACTATCTAGCTCAAAAGATATAAGTGAAGCACATAGAGTATTCTAATAAATTCCGATTCATGTGTATCTCTCTCAAAAAGGTGTGTCCAGCAAGGATGATTTTGGTAAACTAAAAGGCAAAGACTCAAATCATACATGACGCTCCAAGCAAAACACATATCATGTGGTGAATAAAAATATAGTGTCAAGTAAAGTTACCGATAGATGAAGACAAAAGAGGGGATGCCTTCCCGGGGCATCCCCAAGCTTAGGCTTTTGATTCTCCTTGAATTTTACCTTGGGGTGCCTTGAGCATCCCCAAGCTTAGGCTTTTGTCACTCTTTGTTCCATAGTCCATCAAATCCTTACCCAAAACTTGAAAACTTCACAACACAAAACTTAGCCAAAAATCTCGCGAGCTCCATTAGTATAAGAAAACAAACCACCACTCAAAGGTACTGTAATTAATTCATTCTTTGTTTATATTGGTATTAAACCTACTGTATTCCAACTTCTCTATGATTCATACCCCCCGATACTACTCATAGATTAATCAAAATAAGCAAACTACACACGAAAAACAGAATCTGTCAAAAACAGAATAGTGTGTAGCAATCTGTAACTTTCGAATACTTCTGTAACTCTAAAAAAATTGAAATAAATTGGTGGACGTGAGGAATTTGTCTATTAATCATCTGCAAAAAGAATCAACTAAAAAGCGCTCTCCAGTAAAAAATGGTAGCTAATCTCATGAGCGTTAAAGTTTCTGTTTTTTACAGCATGATCACATAAACTTAACACAAGTCTTCCCAAAGGTTCTACTTGGCACAAACACTAACTAAAACACAAAAACACATCTAAACAGAAACTAGATGCAATATTTATTCCTAAACAGAAGCAAAAACAAAGAAAATAAAATTGGGTTGCCTCCCAACAAGCGCTATCATTTAACGCCCCAAGCTAGGCACGATACAAGAATAGATCTAGGTATTGCCATCTTTAGAAGGCAAATTTTCAATTGTACACTTATAATTCTTGGATGTTTCTTCCTTCCTATTAATAATCAAACTTCTAGGCAAGAAATCACGAAATTCGTTTGTAGCAAAAGGTTCCCTTATGATAGAGAGAAAGTTGGGGTGAACACTTCTCGATTTATGATCCGCAGTCTCCTTACTAGAAGATTCACCCTTATTTTTAGGGACTGATACGTCCAAAACGTATCTATAATTTCTGCTTGCTCCATGCCTCTTTTGGGTGATATTGCTATGTTATTTATACACTTCCATACACTTTTGATCATATTTGGACTAACCTATTAACTCAGTGCACCCCAGTGCCAGTTTCTGTTTTCGGCTGTTTTTGTATTTCAGGTTTTCACATTACGAGAACTGCCAGGAAAAATCCAGAAAAAATATATAAAAAATCAGCGTTCCAGAAGCTACCGTGCGCCCGAAGTACAGCCGGGGGGGGCACCAGGGCTCCAGGCGCCCTGGCGGCGCGCCCCCCCCCCCCTGGGCCACGCCGGGGGGCGCCTGGGCCCCCCGAGGCTCCGCTGATGCCCCCCTTTGGCATATATTTAAAGCGTCTCCCGAAACCCTCGAGACGGGAACTCTTTTTCGCGATCTCATCTCTGTTCCGCCGCCGCTGCCGCTTCCAAGATCGGGAGCACCAGGAGAACTCTTCCCGGCACCCTGCCGGAGGGGAGGATCACCACCGGGAGCTTCTCCACCACCATGGACGCCTCCCGGATGAGTTGTGAGTAGTCTCCCTTGGACCATGAGTCCATGACCAGTAGCTATGTGATGTTCTCCTCCCGTTCTTGTGCTTCACTAATTAGTCCTCGTGAGCTGCCCTACATGATCGAGGCACATATGTAATCCTTATGCTGTTGCTATGATGAGTTTGCTGGGATCCGATGGATTATGAGATTATGTTCAGATTGTGCTTGAGTAATATATTTGATCTACCTCTTTTATATTTATGTTCGTAAGTAATTCTTTCATGTTCTCCGTTGTTATTTATTGCTTTGGCCAAGTAATAGGTAGTGACTCCAAGAGGGAACGTTATGCTCGATTGTGGGTTCATGCCCCTCGATGACTAGTTTGAGTGACAAAAACATGAGTCTAGGGGATGTGCTGTTGCCACAAGGGGGAAAACAACGGTGCTTGTGCCCGCGGGTGCAAGGATTGTTTACTTTACGCAAAGTTCTTTTAATGCAGTTGTCTGTTGCTTTGAGTTTACACTATGGGTGGGACTCGCAACTTAATACCAGCGAGATGTTCTGGATAGATATCTCAAGGTGGATGATTAGTAGTAGATGCAGATGGATTTCGGTCTACTTACCTCGGCGTACCGCCCATGCTTTGAACCTCAACCTTTCTTGCAATGTAGTCAGCATTGGTTTGTGCACATGGTCCTGTCAATTGCCTAGCTGTAATTCATTTACCTCACATAGCTGTTTTATCGTCTTTTGGGAGAGAGACATCACTAGTGAACATCATGAGACTCCGGTCCATATTACCATCATCGATCACATCCACTATTTACTTTCCGCTTTTACTTACTATTGCAATTATACCTATCATTACTATCACTTGCGTTTGATCCTTTGTAAACTACAAGGCCGGAGGGATTGACAACCTCTCTGTACTCGTTGGGAGCAAAGTTATTTGTATCTGTGTGCAGGTCCAAGTTGATTGCTAATATCTGGCGCCGTTAGCAGTTGACACCTTCTTGTTGAAACTGGGAGTCTCAGGGAAAACGATCCTTGGTATTGCCAAGGGAAAACTTCTGCCACACTGCATCTCAAACATTCCACTTGGGGTAACCAACGAGGGGTGAGAAGCCACCTAGCAAAGCAATTTCTGGCGCCGTTGCCGGGGACTCCACTCTTCAGGATAGGGGAGTTGCACGCTCTCTTTTACCTTTGCTTTTAGTCTTGTTAGTTTACCTTTCAGTTTTTGCTTTAGTATCTTTTATCGAAAATCACAAAAATAGTTATCTCATTCTTTAGTTGTCATTATGTCGGGTCCTTTTGTCTTTGACGAGGCAGAAGTTCTCACCTTTAAACAAAGAGGTGGGGAAAGTCTGAAAGATGCTTGGTATAGAATTAATGATTCTCAAAAAAGAGCCACCAAGAAGCAACCTACTACTATCTTGCTTAGAAATTTTTATGTTGGAATTAGTTCTTGGAATAGGTTTATTCTAGATACTGCTATCAATGGGAATTTCCTAGAGGCCCCAGTTTGGGAGTCTCTTAGTATTATTGAAAATCTTGTTGGGAATCCCCCTGTTGTTAGCATTCAAGAGGACATCACTCTAGCTCACATTATGAAAAAACTTGAAAAGATAGAGTTAGAGATGCCAAACATTAATAAGATTAATGAGTTGGATCGTAAGATCCAAGGGAATTTGAATAGGCTTGATAGCTCCATGCATAAAATTTTCAAATCTTTGGAGACCATCAAATCCCACGACTTGGACTCTTCTAGGTAGATAAGATTGAGGAAATATTTGATACTCTAGGAACTACTTTCTCCTCGATCAAAACCAAAAAGGTAGAAACTCCGGCAAAGAGGGAGCCTAAGTTCGTTCACGTTCCAAAGGCTTCCCGTTCTAAAAGTAATCCATCTATTGCCAAAGGGGTTGAAACTGTAAAGACTTTGGAAGAAACACCTCTCTTTGAATTTATAAATGAATCTTCCCTTGACTTTTATCCTTTTGGTCTTCTCCCTAGAAGTATCTCTATGAGGCCTTTATTTGAAAGTCCTCTTAAGACTAGTTGTATTATTGAAGAGCTTTTTGATGATCTTGATGATGGTTCAATTGATACAACTTGGTCTCTATGCATTATGCCTAGCTTAAAGGCATAAGAGGCGTGATAATTGACGCGAACGTCCTCTTATACTAAATATCTTTTTATCAAGCTATTATGATGCTCGCTTCTCTTCGGTTGGATTCCTCTCGAAGAAGGAAATTGTGCTTCTTCAGTTCTACATTCAAATTATTGTGAGTAGATGGATACCAGGCCTTTTCTGAGAAACTGGGTTTCGGGAACTTTGTGGGATCCTTGGTAGAGCCATTTGGAGCGGAGGGTAATCGGTTTATGACAAAGACTGTGCTTTCAAACACGACACCCAGGGGAATGGAGGCTTTGTACATAGTTGCAAGACGTTGCTCTACAATGTCGCGCTTTTGGGAGGCAGCCCAATGAATAAATTTTATTTTGCTTTTGTTGTGTCTTGATGTTGTTTACTACAGTAGCATCATCATTGTATCTTTGCTTTTCAATTTTGTGCCAAGTATAGCCTCTGATTGCAAGGAAGTTCAAAAGTTGTGACGTGCAGTCCAGGAAACAGATTCTGTCCTTGGATAGAAAAATTAGTATAAAATCACCAGATCATCTTTTTGGTCTGAATTTTTTCGACAGCGTGCTCTATATAATTGTCTTTTGTGCGTCTGTTTTGAGTTTTTTTATTAGAGTGGCAGAAGTGCCCCGAACGAATCATTTACTACCTGCTGTTCTGTTTTTCACATATTCTGTCATGTTTTGCCTTTCCTTCATTTTGCAAACCTAGAGCTTGCTTTTTCTTTGCAAAAACCTTTTGGCATTCTTGAGAAACAGTAGAATTTCAAGAAATATCTTTATTTCCAGCAAGGTACAATTATTTTATTATGGGTACTAACCTCGCTAATCAGATTATGATGAGTTATGTATGAAGGGAGTTTTCAAGTGTGCGAGGGAAGATGATAAAAAGATTCAGGAGTGTCAAACGCTCAAGCTTGGGGATGCCCCCGTGCACCCCCAAGAAATATTCAAGGAGACTCAAGCGTCTAAGCTTGGGGATGCCCCCATGCATCCCCTTCTCCATCAACATTATCAGTTCGTCTTTCGTTCCACTATATTTTTATCACTTCATGTGTTATGTGCTATGCTTGGAGCGTCTTGTTTTTAGTTTCCTTTTTAGTTTTTCATAACGAGTCGGAACTCAGCTTTCTTTATGTGGGAGAGAAACACGCTCCACTTCTACCTAGAACATAACATAGAATTTTCATGTCTATCTTTGCTGTGTGTGTTCTTTGTCTTTCAATAGCTACTATCATGCTTAGCTCTTAACTTTCATGCTTATCTTTTTAAAGAGCTTTCGTTTAGTTGGTTGCTTGAACTCTCTTTAGTTATCATGTTTATCTTATTAAAAGAGAGTTTGCTTCCGTTGCATTGGTTGATATGTCTATGATAAAGATGCTACGTGCATAATGGCGCTTAGTAGTTCATGTTTTCTTATGGTTAGTCTCAAATAGCTGGGGTTTTCCAATGTGTTATTGGAGTACCAACATGATTTGTTTGCCTATGATGTGGTATGTTTTAGTAATATCTTCCTTCGAGAATTTATTTTGATTGACTTGGCGTATGCTCACGCATATTTAAGACTGTAAAGAAAGTCTGTCAAGCCTTGATGATCTTTTGTTTCTGAGTAGCAATATAACTTCCATGCCTGATTCAATGTTGCTTTATCGCTCTGCATGATTATGACCGTCATTGCTCTCTTAGTTGGTCGCTCCCAGTCTTTTGCTAACCTTCGCCTGTACTAAGCGGACTGACTGCTTGTGCATCCACATCCTTTTAATCTAGTTATGCCATATGAGTCCACCATATCTTCCTACATGGTATTTACCTGCCATTCCTAACGGAGACTTGCATGTGCCATCTCGAAATTATTCAAAGAAAAAAAAGCATTCTTATTTTGTGCCTCTGTTGTAAGTTCATGAGGAAGTAGTGGTTAATTCATGATCTTTTTAAGTTGGACAAGCTTCACCTCGGGATTGCATGTATAATGTGCAAACCCATAATACGAGAAGGAACTGGCATTGAGTGCGCCCGGCTCAAAATTAATATAACAAACAAACCCTCCTTCATGCTTTGTTCATGAGAAATCAGAAAACTTTGGCAGTGATAAACAAAGGAGATTAAGAGGATGTGATCGTCCTCATTCGGGAGCCGTTCCTCGAAACTTGTCCATCTCAAAAAGTGATTGAGTTGTCTGCTAGCATTCGTTGACGAAACATGCATAATCAAAATAATAATTATTACCTCTGTTTTTAAAGCCAAGAGCTCTGGTACATGTTTTGTCTTTGTTTCCGACTATGGGTTTTCGACCTTGCCAACAAAAGCCATGGTTCGAGAGTCTCCACCTTCTTTTAAAAGCACCAACTACTGAGAGCATGATTGTCATTCTGAGTGTAATGTGCATTGTCCCAAAGTAGCATTGTCTTTTGCATGATTGTGATATCGTTTATTTTGAAATCATTGTATCTAGTCATCACTTAAACCTTGAAGGTGCCCCTGCATTTATGTTTTGCTTCACTAAAGGGGGCAAGCTAGATATCACTTTATCACATTTGCACACCATGTTCATTACAAATCTATTTGATGTTTCAATATCATATTGTAAAACTTTCAGTTCTTTGTGATTTTCTCATGAGGCAACTTAATTACTACAGATTCGTTGTCTCAGTAAGCTTTTGTCATATGACTATGAAAAAGTCCTATATGGTTAATAGCATGTCACCACAGAAATTATTCTTGTTATCATTTACCTACTCGAGGACGAGCAGGAATTAAGCTTGGGGATGTTGATACGTCCAAAACGTATCTATAATTTCTGCTTGCTCCATGCCTCTTTTGGGTGATATTGCTATGTTATTTATACACTTCCATAAACTTTTGATCATATTTGGACTAACCTATTAACTCAGTGCACCCCAGTGCCAGTTTCTATTTTCGGTTGTTTTTGTATTTCAGGTTTTCACATTACGAGAACTGCCAGGAAAAATCCAGAAAAATTATATAAAAATCAGCGTTCCAGAAGCTACCGTGCGCCCGAAGTACAGCCAGGGGGGCCACCAGGGCTCCAGGCGCCCTGGCGGCGCGCCCCCCTGGGCCGCACCGGGGGGGGCGCCTGGGCCCCCCGAGGCTCCGCTGATGCCCCCCTTTGGCATATATTTAAAGCGTCTCCCGAAACCCTCGAGACGGGAACTCTTTTTCGCGATCTCATCTCTGTTCCGCCGCCGCCACCGCTTCCAAGATCGGGAGCACCAGGAGAACTCTTCCCGGCACCCTGCCGGAGGGGAGGATCACCACCGGGAGCTTCTCCACCACCATGGACGCCTCCCGGATGAGTTGTGAGTAGTCTCCCTTGGACCATGAGTCCATGACCAGTAGCTATGTGATGTTCTCCTCCCATTCTTGTGCTTCACTAATTAGTCCTCGTGAGCTGCCCTACATGATCGAGGCACATATGTAATCCTTATGCTGTTGCTATGATGAGTTTGCTGGGATCCGATGGATTATGAGATTATGTTCAGATTGTGCTTGAGTAATATATTTGATCTACCTCTTTTATATTTATGTTCGTAAGTAATTCTTGCATGTTCTCCGTTGTTATTTATTGCTTTGGCCAAGTAATAGGTAGTGACTCCAAGAGGGAACGTTATGCTCGATTGTGGGCTCATGCCCCTCGATGACTAGTTTGAGTGACAGAAACATGAGTCTAGGGGATGTGCTGTTGCCACAAGGGGGAAAACAACGGTGCTTGTGCCCGCGGGTGCAAGGATTGTTTACTTTACGCAAAGTTCTTTTAATGCAGTTGTCTGTTGCTTTGAGTTTACACTATGGGTGGGACTCGCAACTTAATACCAGCGAGATGTTCTGGATAGATATTTCAAGCTGGATGATTAGTAGTAGATGCAGATGGATTTCGGTCTACTTACCTCGGCGTACCGCCCATGCTTTGAACCTCAACCTTTCTTGCAATGTAGTCAGCATTGGTTTGCGCACATGGTCCTGTCAATTGCCCAGCTGTAATTCGTTTACCTCACATAGCTGTTTTATTGTCTTTTGGGAGAGAGACATCACTAGTGAACATCATGAGACTCCGATCCATATTACCATCATCGATCACATCCACTATTTACTTTCCGCGTTTACTTACTATTGCAATTATACCTATCATTACTATCACTTGTGTTTGATCCTTTGTAAACTACAAGGCCGGAGGGATTGACAACCTCTCTGTACTCGTTGGGAGCAAAGTTATTTGTATCTGTGTGCAGGTCCAAGTTGATTGCTAATATCTGGCGCCGTTAGCAGTTGACACCTTCTTGTTGAAACTGGGAGTCTCAGGGAAAACGATCCTTGGTATTGCCAAGGGAAAACTTCTGCTACACTGCATCTCAAACCTTCCACTTGGGGTAACCAACGAGGGGTGAGAAGCCACCTAGCAGGGACATACATAAATTTGGCCATTTTAGTAGTAGAGGGGTTCGAAGGATTTCTCTCAGCAAAAAAGCAGACCCTACACTAGTAATAATATCCTCAAGTTTATCAATTCTAGTGGAATCTTGATATATTCTCTCTTTAACTATGGGTTCTTTTTATTTCTTAAAAACCAAAATAACTCCTACCCTAGATACATATTGGGTAATTTGGTTATGTATCTTTTTATCCAAACTCTCGACCAACTCTACAGTGGCAACTTTATTTTCAATAATTTCAAGCCTTCGCATAACATGCTCTAAAGTTAAGACAGTTCCATTAACCAGAAGAGGTGGTGGACCAAATAATTCTGTCATAGCGTTATAAGAATCAAAAGTATGGCTACCCAAGAAATTCCCTCCGGTAATGGTATCAAGAATATATCTATTCCAAGGAGTGATGCCAACATAAAAATTGTGGAGAAGCACGGAACTGGAAAGCTTCCTAGTAGATCTATTTTGAGCATTGCAAATTCTATACCAAGCATCTTTTAGATTTTATTCCTCCCTTTGTTTAAAATTAAGAACTTCACTCTCGGGAGTATTGATAATGATAGGCGGGCTAGCCATAACGGCAAGACGAACCATAAAACACATGAAGCAAATAAGAGGGCGAATAACACGGCAAGGGTGAAGTGGGGGGAGAGGAAAACGAGAGGCAAATAATGTAATGCGAGGGATAAGGGTTTGTGATAGGTACTTGGTATATGAATTTTGCATAGATCTCCCCGACAACGGCGCCAAATATTCTTCTTGCTACTTCTCGAGCTTGCGGTGTATTCCCTCGAAGATGAAAGGGTGATGCAGCACAGTAGCATAAGTATTTCCCTCAGTTTTTGAGAACCAAGGTATCAATCCAGTAGGAGACCACGGGCGAGTCCCTCGTACTTGCACAAACAAATAAGAACCTTGCGACCAACATGATAAAAGGGGTTGTCAATCCCTTCTCGATCACTTACAAAAGTGAGATATGATAAGATAATATTTTTGGTATTTTTGGTATAGAGATTGAAAGTAAATAATGCAAAGTAAAACAAATAGTTGATGGAAGATTAATATGATGAAGATAGACCCGGGGCCATATGCTTCACTAGTTGCTTCTCTCATGATAGCAGATTTCTACGGTCGATGAACAAATTACTATCGAGCAATTGATAGAAAAGTGCATAGTTATGAGAATATCTAGGCATGATCATTTTATATAGGCATCATGTCTGTGACAAGTAGACCTAAATGATTCTGCATCTACTACTATTACTCCACACATATCGACCGCTATCCAGCATGCATCTAGCATATTAAGTTCATAAGAACAGAGTAACGCCTTAAGCAAGATGACATGATGTAGAGGGATAAACTCAAGCGACATGATATAAAACCCATCTTTTTATCCTCGATGGAAACAATACAATACGTGCCTTGCTGCCCCTGCTGTCACTGGAAAAGGACACCGCAAGATTGAACCCAAAGCCAAGCACTTCTCCCATTGCAATAACTATAGATCTAGTAGGCCAAACTAAACCGATAATTCGAAGAGACTTTCAAGGATATTTAAATCATACATAAAATATTTCAGAAAAAACCAATATTGTTCATAGATAATCTTGATCATAAACCCACAATTCATCGGATCTCGACAAACACACCGCAAAAAGATTACATTGAATAGATCTCCTCGAAGATCGAGAAGAACTTTGTATTGAGATCAAAGAGAGAGAATAAGCCATCTAGCTAATAACTATGGACCCGAAGGTCTGTGGTAAACTACTCACAACTCATCGGAGAGGCTATGGTGTTGATGTATAAGCCCTCCGTGATCGATGCCACTCCGGTGGAGCTCCGGAACAGGCCCCAAGAAGGGATCTCACGGGCACAGAAGGTTACGGCGGTGGAATTATGGTTTCGTGCTCCTTCTCAATAGTTTTAGTGTACGTAGGTATATATAGGAGGAAGAGGGGCGTCGGGGGAGCAACAGGGGGCCCACGAGGGTGGGGGGCGCCTACCCCCCTGGGCGCACCCCCTGCCCTCGTGGCTGCCTCTCTCGCTTCCTGGCGTGTAATCCAAGTCTTCTGTGTTGATATTGCTCCAAAAATAGCTCTTCCGAAGGTTTCATTCCGTTTGGACTCCATTCGATATTCCTTTTCCGCGAAACACTGAAATAGGCAAAAAAACAACAATTTGCACTAGGCCTTGGGTTAGTAGGTTAGTCTCAAAAATGATATAAAAGTGTATAATAAAGCCCATTAAACATCCAAAACATAATATATAATAACATGGAACAATCAAAAATTATAGATACGTTGGAGACGTATCAGCATTTAATATGGATACTTCAAATTTGAACTACTAGCACATGCTCCATTGCACCAAAGTTGTTTGAAAAATCACATATGTGTCCTTGGGTGAATTTCTAGGTCCCATGAAAGAGATTGGGGTGAAATTCAAACATCTCGGCGTCGTGGCTTGATGTCTACTACGCAACCTTCTTCTTGTAGACGTTGTTGGGCCTCCAAGTACAGAGGTTTGTTGGACAGTAGCAAATTTCTCTCAAGTGGAGGACCTAAGGTTTATGAATCCCTGGGAGGCGTAGGATGAAGATGGTCTCTCTCAAACAACCCTGCAACCAAATAACAAAGAGTCTCTTGTGTCCCCAACAAACCCAATACAATGGTAAATTGTATAGGTGCACTAGTTCGGCGAAGAGATGGTGATACAAGTGCAATATGGATGGTAGATATTGGTTTTTGTAATAAGAAAATATAAAAACAGCAAGGTAGCAAGTGGTAAACGTGAGCATAAACGGTGTTGCAATGCTTTGAAACAAGGCCTAGGGTTCATACTTTCGCTAGTGCAAGTTCTCTCAACAATAATAGCATAACTGGATCATATAACTATCCCTCAACATGCAACAAAGAGTCACTCCAAAGTCACTAATAGCGGAGAACAAACGAAGAGATTATGGTAGGGTACGAAACCACCTCAAAGTTATTCTTTCTGATCAATCTATTCAAGAGTCCGTAGTAAAATAACACGAAGCTATTCTTTCCGTTCAATCTATCATAGAGTTCGTACTAGAATAACACCTTAAGACACAAATTAACCAAAACCCTAATGTCACCTAGATACTCCATTGTCACCTCAAGAATCCCTGGGCATGATTATATGATATGCATCACACAATCTCAGATTCATCTATTCAACCAACACAAAAGAACTTCAAAGAGTGCCCCAAAGTTTCTACCGGAGAGTCAAGACGAAAACGTGTGCCAACCCCTATGCATAGATTCCCAAGGTCATGGAACCCGCAAGTTGATCACCAAAACATACATCAAGTAGATCACATGATATCCCATTGTCACCACAGATAAGCACATGCAAGACATACATCAAGTGTTCTCAAATCCTTAAAGATTCAATCCGATAAGATAACTTCAAAGGGAAAACTCAGTTCATCACAAGAGAGTAGAGGGGGAGAAGCATCATAAGATCCAACTAAAATAGCAAAGCTCGCGATACATCATGATCGTGCCATCTCAAGAACATGAGAGAGAGAGACATCAAACACATAGCTACTAGTACATACCCTCAGCCCCGAGGGTGGATGATAACCCACAAGCGTAGGGGATCGCAACAGTTTTCGAGAGTAAAGTATTCAACCCAAATTTGTTGATTCGACACAAGGGGAGCCAAAGAATACTCTTAAGTATTAGCAGCTGAGTTGTCAATTCAACCACACCTGGAAACTTAGTATCTGCAGCAAGATAGTTTAGTAGCAAAGTAATATGATAGTGGTGGTAGCGGCAATAAAAGTAACGATAGTGTTTTTGTAGTTTTTGTAATAGTAGCAGCGGAAAAGTAAATAAGCAACAAGCAATATAGGAAAAGCTCGTAGGCATTGGATCGGTGATGGGAAATTATGTCGGCTGCAATTCATCATGTAGAAGTTATAACCAAGGGTGACACAGAACTAGCTCCAGTTCATCAATGCAATGTAGGCATGTATTCCCAATATAGTCATACGTGCTTATGGAAAAGAACTTGCATGACATCTTTTGTCCTACCCTCCCATGGAAGCGGGGTCCTGTCAGGCCCAAGATGCGATTTTATCCCGATCACGTGACACTTACGTGATTGGGGCACAACTGCATTTCGGGCGCTTAGCAAGATGGATATCATTACATCGTACCATTACATACATACATGGGGGATACAACAATACATACAAGTCACATGAATACAACATCATCAATACAAGACATCCGACTACGTATGCAAACAAGAAAAGCACAACGACATCCATCTGCTTGTCGGGGGAAACTGTCCACCACGAGCACCTATGGGACCGGAGCCCCTTGTTCGTGTGGTAAGGGAGCGGAGGGAGCACAAAGAGCAGATCGTAGTGAGCACGCGGGCAGTTTACCCAGGTTCGGGCCGCGACGGACGCGTAAAACCCTACTCCTGCTTAGTTTGTATTGAGTTGGAGAGCTCGGGAGCTTGAAGAACTAGCTACACCGAGCCAATGAGCGATCTAGGTTCCGAACCCTTTCTACGTTGTGCATGGGCCTCCTTTTATAGCTCAAGGGGTCACCGACAGGTGTCGACGTAGGAGAAAGGGTAAAAATGTAATAGTGGTGGTAGTTGTAATAGTGCGGGAATAGTGGAGCAACAGTGGATGAACAGTGGTCATCACCTACTTTGACAGTGGGGGACAAGAGCATTAAATGCCCATCGCCGTCGACCCCAAAAGCGCCCGCCCTTGCGTCTCCGTTTGCCACGGCGATGGCTTTATCACCGTTGAGTGCCACCGTGTCCCCCAGGCTGCACGGCCATCCGCCACGCGTCCCTGGAATGGCCCCAGGGCGACGCGTGGTTCGATGAGCTGGAGCGCGGGCACACAGCGTAACTCTTCCCGGCAAGCACCTTGCCGGGGTCTTGACCTTGCCGAGCCCGGAAGCTTGTCGGGCTCTGAAGCTTGTCGCTCCCCGGGCCCTGCCGGGGCACATGCTGCGCCGAGGCATGTCTTCTGTAATGTAATCTTCTAGTCTTCCTGGCAAGCTCCTCTTGCCAGGGCCTTGTGTAAATGAGGTAGTCTTGAGCCTGGGACG
Organism: Secale cereale; assembly: GCA_902687465.1. NCBI lineage: Eukaryota > Viridiplantae > Streptophyta > Magnoliopsida > Poales > Poaceae > Secale > Secale cereale. Next base: position 738,989,483 of record LR738711.1, read on the forward strand.
GCCTTCCCGGCAAGCTCCACTTGCCGGGGCCTCGATCTTCTGTCTTGTATACTTTGTTTTTGAATGGCTTTATATGGATCAGAAAGGGTCTCCGGCAAGCACGTGGTAGGCCCTGTCGCGGGAAGCTGCTACTGCCCGTGCACAAGTTGGGGTACTGAGGTACCCCTACCTTAGTACACCGACAGGAGCCCCCGGGCCTGGGCCACACACGGTGCCGAGCGCTGTTGGGCCAGGCCCAAAACAGTGCACGGGCACGCGCGGCCCACGGCACGCCGAATCCCCTTCCGCATCCGCCGCGTTCCTCTGTAACGGCACGCGTCGATTGCGGCGTCGCGGGAGGGAACGTGACCACGTTCTTTAATGGGAAATGCGGAGCGTCCCCCACTTCCCCCTTAAAAGCAGAGGAAGCAGGGGCCGTTACCTTACTTCGCCTCCATTGTTTCTTCTTCCATCTCCAGAAATTCCCCTTTGCGCTCCGACTCCACACCTCCTCCGTCGTCTTCCGCATCTGCGGCGCCGCCGGACTCTTCGCTCTCCCCTCCTCGCCGCCTCCGCCATGGCCCCGAAGACCGAGAAGGCGAAGGCGGAGAAGACCAAGAAAGAGAAATCCGAGCAGGCGGCGAGGCTTGCTCTTCTGCGGAAGAGGAATGTCGTCTTCGCGCCAAGGCTCAGCGCGCGGGAGCTCTGGAACAAGTATTACTTGTTCTGGGCCAAGGAGACCAAGGCGCATCCTCGGACCAGAGCTTATCCCGCCGCCGCCAAGGACATGTACCCCGGCGGGTATTTCTTCTTCGCTGTTTTCTTCCACTGCGGCCTTTGTCCCCCCTTTTCTGAATTCTTCTGTGATATCATGAACACCTACAACCTCCACCTTCTAGATTTCACCCCCAACGCCATCCTCACGATGGCGGTTTTCGCACATCTGTGCGAAAACTATATTGGGATCTATCCAAATGTAGCGTTGTTTAGGCATTTCTTTACGCCTAGAGTAGAGGCCGGCGCTCCCCTCTCCGGAGGAATCTCTTGGGTCTTCCGCTTGAACAAGATGGAGTCCTATCTGCAAGGGGAGCTCCGCGGCAAGTGGGAGGAGTGGCGCGTGGACTGGTGCTGGATAGTAGAGGACGAGTCGCAGCCCTTCACCGCGCCGCGCACAACAGCCATAGTGCGCGGCAGGGACTGGAGCGAGCTGGATTCGGACGACATCAAGCTCAACGTCGCCCTTGTCAGAATTCTTCGTCTCCGGGTAGCGAAGCTGACCATCGGAGAGGTGGGAGCAGACTTCCTCCGCCGCCGCATTGCCCCTCTACAGGATAGGAAGAGGCCAGCGTGGGAGTACGGCAACGCGACGGACGTTATGAGACTGCGCCCAGGGCTAAACTTCAACTTCACGTCGCTGGAGCTGAAGGGGATGGTCCGGGAACTTTTTAAGCATGACCCGGCCCACCCAGAGTGGTTCAGAGCTCCCCGGGGAGTGGTGCCCCTCTGCAACAGCACGGCTCGGGATCCCCTGCGCGCAATGATGCCCGCATGTGACTCGCATGGCGTCGACCGCACATGGATACCGCCCAAGCCAGATGCCATCATGAGCTTCTTCGACAACCTGGTGGAGGTGCCGAAGAACAAGGAGGAGATCAAGGGGCTCACCCGGGACACAACCGACCGGGAGATTGCCTATATAGCTTCCCGGGTAGAAGAGGCCGCCGCAGCCGCAGCGGCAGGGGAGTTTGGGTTCACGGTTGAAGAGGCAGAGGCTGCGGAAGCGTCCTGCCAAGCAGAGGAGGCGGAGATCCGCAGGCTGCTGAAGCTTCCGCCCGACGAGCTCGCCGGGGTCCCCTCTCTGAGACATGCTAGGATCCCCGGGATCGTGACCGAGGCCGCCGCGAGGGGCGACGTTGCCGGAGGAAACAGAGGTGCCGGAGGGAGCGGAGGCGCCGGAGGGAGCACGGCCGCAGGGCAGGGCGCTGGGCCCAGCAAGCCGGCCGAGGAGGAGGAGGAGGAGGACGCCGGGGCCGGTGAGGACTCCGGTGGATCTCTGGGGCTCTACAACGACGACGTCTCTTCATCATCGGAGACCTCCCCGCCTCGGGCAAGTCCCAGGCGATCTCCGCTGAAGCGCCTCCGCAAGGCGACGACGGCAACGAGGGCGCAGGCGCCCCGACAACAACTAGCTCGCCGGGCGGCGCGAGCTACCCGGGGGAGCCAAGCTGCGACGGGAGCGCCCGGCGCACCAACCACGGCGGGGGCGACCCGCACACAGGCCACGGCGGAGGCGCCCCGCACGTCAGCGCCGAGTGGAGGAGGGTCTTCATAGAGCGGAGCAGCTGCTCCGCCCGCTCCCCAGGCCTCGGCGTCCACAGGGGCTGGGTCTTCGCAGCCCCCAGCCCCGGGGACCGCCAAGCGCCCGAGGGAGCCTTCGCCTCCTGCTCCTCGCGCGGACGCGCCTCAGGTGGCGTTCGACTTCTCCGCCCTGAGCGACGATGACGACGACGAGGAACAGGAGTAAGGACTTGAAGTTTTGTATCTTCTTTAACTTTATCTTGATTCTTTCTTTCGATGATTCTGATCTTGCTTCTTGCTTTGATTTCAGGACCCTGGCCCAGCGAGTGGCGAAAAAGGCCAAGGTTCCCGTGGTCGAAGTCGAGGACGACTCGCCCGTCGCGGCGACAGGGGACGCGCTGGCGACGAGCTTGCCGGACCCGAGCGCTGCTCCGAGGAGCAGCCCCCAGCGCAGCCCCCAGCGTAAGTCTGGGTTTGATCTTTCCACTCGTCGGGCGCGCTTGAGGATCTTGCTTATACTAACATCTTATTGTTCTATTTGGTCTTGATTGTCTTGTGCAGAGGTGGAGCCGCAGCCACAGGAGCATCCAGAGATCACTTCCGAGGAGCCGCAGGCCCCGCCGTCCCCGCCAAGGACGAACTCTCCGGCGAGGGAGAGCGCTCCGCCAAGGGCGGGTACTCCGCCAAGGGCGAGTACCCCGCCAAGGGCGAGTAGCCCGGCGAGGGCGGCCACCCCGCCAAGGCAGAGCTCCCCGGCGAGGGAGCCCGCCGTCGACGAAATCCGTCAAGGTAAGTTTTGTAATCTTGTCTTCTTGGATTCGTCTTTTTTGGATATTTGCTTGAACTTCTTCTTCTTTTTCTTCTTCTTCTAGATCCTCCTCCCCCAGAGTAGATGGAGAAGGAAATCGTCGTCGAGGAGGTGGGCGCGCAGGGCGACGGCGGCAACGCCCCTGTCGTTGAAGACGCGGCGGGAGCCGCCGAGCCTGCCGCGGAGGAGACTGCTCCGACCGCAGACGCAGCGGCCGGGGAGGGGGACGGCGGCCATACTGCCGGCCCGGAGGCGGCAGGAGTGTCGAGCGCTGCGCCGGCCGCCGACCCCTCCACCGAGAAGGAGCAGTCTGCCTACTACCTTGAGGCCCCCAACGGCGTCTTCATCCAAGTGTCGTGGGGATCCTCGTCGCGAGCCCCCGCGGAGGGAGAGGCCTTTGATGGAGAGGTCCTCGCCTCCGCGGGGCTGAAGATTGTCAAGGCGCCTGGCGGAGGTGACGAGCCCGAGGAGGAGAAGTTGCTCCACCGGCTCCTGGCCCTTTACCAGGCCAGGCAGGCGAAGCTCGAGTCTCGGGATGCCCTCACCGCCAAGGCCGCCGCTGACATGGAGAAGCGCGCCGCGGAGCTCCGCGCCGCCAACCAGGCGGCCCTCCGCGACCTGGCGGAGGAGCGCGAGAGGCTCGCCGGGGAGTACCAGGAGTGGCTCTTGGAGAAAGCCGAGGCCGAGGAGCAGCAGCGACTCGCCGGAGAAGAGCTGTCCCGACGAGAAGGAGAGCTCACCCAACGGAAGGTCAACCTCGACGCTCACGAGGAAGACCTTACCGCCCGGGAGCAGGCCCTTGGCGGAGAGCTGAAGGAGGCGAAGGCTGCCGCCGCCACAGCAGAGACCGCCAAGAAAGACCTTGAGGCTAAAGTGGCGCAGCTGGAGGAGTTCCTTAAGGCGAGCACGGAGAGGGTTACCGCGCTCAACTTAGAGCGCGAGAAGGACGCCCACACCAATTCTGAACTCCAGGTGCGCCTCTCCAAGCAGGGCGATGAGCTGAAAGCCGCCAAGGATTCAATTGCAGATCTGGAACTGAAGGTTTCCACGTTGAAGGACTCTCTTGACGCCGTCCGGGACCGCGAAACCAAGCTGAAGGAAGAGCTCCGCAAGGAGCGAGGCTTGGTGGAGAGCGCCACCACTGCGGCCAACAACTTCCGCCAGACCGTCGAGGTATGGACCGAAGACCTGGTGGCTTCTGCAGCTAGCATCGACAAGGAGCTGATGGCGCTGAGGGTTGAGCATCTCATATACTCTCCGGATCCAAACCTCCCCCACAGCGCCAAGCTCAGTCTCTTCTTCAGAGGGATCACGCCGGCTCTTGCAAATCTTCAGAAGAAGCTCCCCGCGCAACTGGCCGAGGAGTCCCGCCAGCTCTGCGAGGGAACCTTGGAGCGCGTCCTGACGAAGATAGTGTAGCGCAATCCGGGCATAAACCTCGCCAACGTTCTCCGTAGCTTGCCGGCCGACGCGGATATGGAGGCACTGAAGGCGCAGGTCGCCCACATTATCGCCAAGGTGAACTAGATCTCCAGGATTGAAGGCGACCGCGTGGATTAGGCCTCCTTTTCTTTATCTCTTTTGTTGCTGCATAGTGTGTCACGAACATGAACTTATTAGTCATTGGGACAAGTTATCCCTTGTAAGATATTATCTTTATTTTGATCAATCGATGCAGTGTTATCTCCCTTGTTTTGGTCCTCTACTTTGTATGCCTTCAACCCTACGCTTCTAGGGAACTTGCCGGCAAGGCGCCCTTGCCGCGAGCGCTGAGTACTGGACTCCGAGCAACCTGCTGGCCAAGGTCTCACCGGCAAGCAACCTCGCCGCAACTAGTCGCAACACACTTAGCTTGCTGAGTGAACTCGAAAACGAAGCAAGGGCGCAACACTTGTCGCGGCTCACTTAAGTCGTTGAGCGTACTCAAAAACAAGATAAGGGTGCGGCTAGCCACGGGTAGGTTCCTCCGCGCACAGGTTTTCCATACAAAGTGTGGTTGTTCAAGGAAGACAACTTAAAATTTAAAAATTTGAACTGCTCAAATTCTGGTAACTTAGCTTTCATATATCGCTTGCTTCCCGGTAAGGCTTCTCTTTCTTGAACAGCTTTTGGTTCATCTTCCATCTTCCCTCTCCTCCCCCCCCGGCAAACTTGTGCGCGAGGAACATTCCTTCTGCTTAAGAGGGAAAGAAAAAGAAGAGGGAAACAAGTATATGGCCTTTCGGCGTGCTAATGCTTACCGGATACGTGTGTTTCACAAGAAATGCCAAATAACGCATGCAAATAGCGAAGAAAAACATGGAAAAGGCAAATAGCGCAAAACACAAAAGCTTTACTGATGCACGGGGTCTGCGCCCGGCTTTGTACAAAGGGTTACATGCAACAGCGGCAAAGCTTGTACAAAAGTTGGTTGCCGGAGCGGATCACGGCAACCGCGCCTTATGGGTGAAACTTGCGGAGATGCTCTATGTTCCAGGAGTTGCTCACCAGTAAGCCCTCTTCGGTCTCAAGGCGGACAGCGCCGGGCCTTGTGACTTGTCTCACCCGATAAGGGCCTTCCCACTTCGGCGTCAACTTGTTGGAATTCTTGGCGGACTGAACACGCCGAAGAACAAGGTCGCCTTCCTCGAGACTCCTGGCTTTAACCTTGCGGCTATGATAGCGACGCAAGGCTTGCTGGTATCGAGCAGCTCGTACAGCAGCCTGGAGACGTTCCTCCTCGAGGAGCAATGCATCATCTTGTCGCAGTTGCTCTTGCTCGAGCTCATCATAAGCGAGCACTCGAGGAGATCCGTATACGAGTTCCGTGGGGAGAACTGCCTCTGCTCCATAGACTAGAGCAAAGGGTGTCTGTCCGGTGGCTCGACTTGGTGTCGTTCTGATTGACCAAAGAGCCGCCGGTAGCTCCTCTATCCAGTTTCTTCCGCACTTGCGCAGCCTGTCAAAGGTCCTTGTCTTGAGTCCGCGCAGCACTTCAGTATTTGCCCTCTCCGCTTGACCGTTGCTCCTCGGGTGAGCAACAGAAGCGAAACAGACCTTGGCGCCAAGGTCTTGGACGTACTGCATGAAGGTGCGACTAGTAAATTGTGTATCGTTGTCGGTGATGATCCTGTTAGGGATTCCGAAACGGCAAACAATCGACCTGAAGAACCTGACCGCTGACTGTGTTGTCACCTTTCTCACTGGTTCCACTTCCGACCACTTTGTGAACTTGTCGATTGCGACGTACAAGTACTCAAAGCCCCCGACAGCGCGAGGGAAAGGGCCGAGGATATCGAGCCCCCAGACCGAGAAGGGCCACGACAAAGGGATCGTCTGGAGAGCTTGAGCTGGCTGATGGATTTGCTTGGCATGGAACTGGCACGCTTCACACTTGGTTACTAGTGCAGTTGCATCTTGGAGGGCTTCTTGCCAAAAGAACCCTTGCCGGAAAGCTTTCCCGGCAAGCGCCCTTGCGCCAATGTGGTGGCCGCATATGCCTCCGTGTATTTCTGCCAACAGCTTCTGTCCATCTTCTCTGGAAATGCACTTCAACCTGACACCATTGAGTCTTCTTCTGTACAGCTCGTTATCCACGAACTAGTACATACTTGACTGCCTGGTTATCTTCTCTATCTCTTCTGGGTCGTCGGGAAGTTCTCCAGTTTGCAGAAAACGAACGATCTGCTGTGCCCATGCCGGAGCCCGAGGCTCAACGGCAAGGACTAAAGGCATGAGGGCCGCTGCGGGAACCTCAGCTTCTACGGCAAGAACCTCTGGCTCTGCCGGAGCTGATGGTCCCCCGGCAAGCTCGCCGGGGCGAGGCTTGTCGGGAACGCTTGCTTCAACTGTACAGACCTGAGGGTCTGCAGGAGCAATCTGTTCCTCAGCGTTCTGATCGTTGATCTTGGGGACCTTGGCGGCGGCCTCGGGGAGATCCGCCGGCAAGTAGTCGCCGGAGACCAACTTTCTCTTCTTGGGCTGCCCAATTGATGGTGTAACGGATGGCTGAGTCAGCTTGAGCAAGAAGGTCCCTGGTTCCACAGGTAACCTCATCGCAGCACACTTTGAAAGGCCATCAGCAATGTCATTCTGAGCTCTTGGGACGTGCTCCATTTGCAGACCTTCAAAGTGTTCTTCAAGCTTCCTCACTTCATCTACATAAGCTTCCATCAACGGGCTCTGGTAACTCTTGTCGACTTGTCGGACCACCAACTGAGAATCTCCCCGCACAATCAGCTTCCTAATCCCAAGTTCGGCCGCAATCCTGAGGCCGGCAAGCAAGCCTTCATACTCAGCAGTATTGTTTGTCTCTTGCTCCCTGGGAAAGTGCATCTGGATAACATACTTGAGGTGTTCTCCGGTGGGCGCGATGAGTACCACGCCGGCACCGGCGCCTTGCAGCGAGAAGGCACCATCAAAGTACATTACCCATTCACTTGTCGCTTCTTGTACGGGTACACTTGTTTCTGGAATTTCTTCATCGGGCGTCGGGGTCCATTCAGCTATGAATTCTGCCAAAGCTCGGCTCTGTATGGTTGAAGTACTTTCAAACTTGAGTCCAAAGCTCGACAGCTCCAGTGCCCACTCAACGATCCTGCCTGTTGCTTCTGGATTGTGCAATATCCTCTTCAGCGGAAAGCGAGTGACCACTGTTATCTCATGTGCCTGGAAGTAATGGTGCAGCTTTCTCGAGGCCATGAGGAGGCCGAAAAGCAACTTTTGCACCCCAGAGTATCTTGATCTAGCCCCCTGCAAGAGGGAACTTACAAAATACACTGGGTGCTGCACCATCTTCTTTCGCACTTCTTCTTGCTCCTGCGCAGAGTTGTCCTTGTCGGGGCCAGAGCTTGTCGGAGGAGCCCCCTGCTTGTCGCTGGATTAACTTGCCGGTGGTGCTGACTCCTCGTCGGCCTCCCTCTCCGCTACTAACGCAGCACTAACCACCTGGTTGGTTGCCGCTAGGTACAGCAGCAACTTCTCCTGTGGTCTAGGTGCGACAAGTATTGGAGTGGAGGATAGGTACCGTTTCAAGTCCTGCAGCGCTGCCTCCGCTTCGGGAGTCCACTTCATAGGACCTGCCTTCTTCAAAATTTTGAAAAAAGGTAGGGCGCGCTCTGCAGACTTCGAAATGAACCTACTGAGGGCAGCCACACAACCTGCAAGCCTCCTGACATCCTTGACGCGCTTCGGGGCTTCGATCTGCTCAATGGCTTTAATCTTGTCGGGGTTGGCTTCAATCCCCCTCTGTGACACAAAGAACCTGAGAAGCTTGCCGGAGGGAACCCCAAAGACGCACTTCTCGGGGTTCAACTTAAGCTGGATCTTGCGCAGGTTCTGAAATGTTTCTTCCAAGTCTTGGATCAAGGTATCCTTGCTCTTGCTCTTCACCACGATATCATCCATGTAAGCCTCTACATTTCTGTGGATCTGTGGCTCAAAAGCAGTGTGCACTACCCTTGCAAATGTTGAGCCTGCATTCTTCAATCCAAAGGGCATGCGTATGAAGCAATACGTGCCACATGGAGTGGTAAATGCTGTCTTCTCTTCATCTTCTTTGGCCATGAAAATCTGGTGGTAGCCTGAATATGCATCAAGGAAAGAGAGCAGCTCACATCCGGCGGTGGAGTCAACAATCTGGTCAATGCGCGGCAAGGGAAATGGATCCTTGGGACATGCTTTATTCACATCGGTGAAGTCTATACACAGTCTCCACTTCCCGTTGGCCTTACGCACGACAACTGGATTTGCTAGCCACGTGGGATGGATCACGCCTCTAACCAGGCCTGCTGCTTCTAGCTTCTTGATCTCTTCGGCAATGAATTCTTGGCGCTCCACGGCTTGCTTTCTGACCTTCTGCTTGACGGGCCGCGCATGAGGACAAACAGCAAGCTTGTGCTCAATTACCTTCCTAGGAACACCGGGGATGTCAGATGGTTGCCAGGCAAACACATCGACATTCGCCCGCAGGAAGGCAACGAGCGCGCTTTCCTATTTGCTGTCAAGCGTGGCACTGATGGTGAAGGTACCACCAGTGCCGTCCTCGTTGGCGGACACCTTCTTGGTTGCCGGAGGAGCGGCCATCCCTTTCTTGCACTTGCCGGTGGAGCTCGATGGAACGTCCTCAACGACGGCGCAGCACTCCGAAGAGGTGCGGTTGCCGGAGTGGGCCCCAGAGCACTTGCCGGACTTGGTCTTGGTCTTCTTCCCCCCGGGAGCTTCAGCGGCAAGTGTGTCCTTCTCCGCTGCGGCTGCTGCATCCCGGTATATCTTGTCGGCGCAGACAAGCGCATCTTTCTTCTCGCCATGGACAGTGATGACGCTTATCGGTCCCGGCATCTTGAGTACGTTGTAGGCGTAGTGGGAAGCTGCCATGAACTTGGCGAGGGCAGGACGTCCAAGTATCCCATTGTATGGCAATGGGATATCGGCAACATCGAAGGTTATCCTCTCCGTCCTGAAGTTCAGCTCCCTGCCAATGGTCACTGGCAGAGTGATCTTCCCCTTGGGCTTGCTCCTTCCCGGGTTTATTCCTTGGAACGAACCGGTCTCTTCGAGCTCGCCATCTGGGATTTGGAGTTTCTTGATCACAGCAGAGGAGATCAAGTTCAGCCCGGCCCCGCCGTCAACCAACATTTTGGTGACCTTGAGGTTGCGGATGGTGGGTGAGACCAGCATCGGCAAGCACCCGACCGCAGTGGTGCGGTCAGGGTGATCCTCAATATCAAAAATGATGGGAGTGCTGGACCATTTGAGGAGCCTGCGCGACTCCACGGGCGGCTCTGCTGCATTTACTTCCCGCACCCACTGCTTGAGCTGGCGGTGAGAAGTATGCAGAGAGGCGCCGCCGTCGACGCACAGGACCTCCGTGGACTTCTGGAACTCCTGCTCGCTGTCATCACCTTCCTCCATGTCGTCGTCGTCGTCTTCTTCGTCCTTGTCGCGGCCCCGGGGAGGTCGGTCACCTTGCCGCTGATTGGCCTTGCCGCGGCGCCCTCCCCGGCCATTGAACGGCCGCTTCTTGCTTGGCTCTCCTCCGCCACCTTGGGCCTTCTCCTTGTCGCGCCGCTCGTACTCAGCTTTCTGCTGCTCGACGAGGTATTCGACGCGTTTGCAGTTGGAGAGGTCGTGGCCCTTGGTGCGGTGGATTTTGCAGTATTGCTTGTCGGAGCCGTCTTGCTTGTCGGCTGCCGCTACAGGGGCAGGCTCCTTGCCGGAGCCGCCAGCCTGTGCTTGCTTGGCGGGAGCCTCCTTGCCGGACTTCTCGACGGCAAGCACTTCCTTCTTGTTCTTTCTTCTATTGTTCCGCCGCCGGCTCTTCTTTGCCGGGGCGGCGTCGTCGCTGTCGCTTCCCCCTGCGCCAGCATCCTCTCCGGGGAGTCTCCTCCCCTCCTCGGCGCGCGCGCACTTATTAGCTAGAGCATAAAGCTCGCTGACATCCCGTATCTTGGTCATGGCCATCTCCTCACGCATGCGGCGGTTACGCACGTTCTGGTGGAACGCGCTGATAACCGCGGCAGGGTGGACGTCGGGGATGTTGTGCTGCACGCGGCTGAAGCGCTGGATGTACTTGCGCAGAGGTTCTCCTTCCTTCTGGGCCAAGATGTGGAGATCACTCTCCTGGCCGTGGGGTTTGTGGCCGCCCGTGAAGGCGCCAACAAACTGGTGGCAAAGATCTGCCCAAGAAGAAATGGAGCCTTCCGGCAAGTGCATAAGCCAAGAACGGACGTTTGGCTTAAGCACTAGCGGGAAGTAATTCGCCAGTATCTTCTCGTCGCGCCCCCCGGCAGCTTGCACCGCAATGGTGTAGATGCTGAGGAATTCCGAGGGGTGCGTCTTGCCGTCGTACTTCTCCGGTACGTCGGGCTTGAAATTCTTCATGCTGGGCCACTGGACGCGCCGCAGCTCACGGGTAAACGCAGGGCAACCTGCCGCGTACGGCAAGTCGCCTGGTTCACCGGGCGCGTGCGTGTCGACAGCGTTCCCAGCTCACTGATCTGATTGTCGCCGAGCTTCTCGGCGGCGCTCGATCGTCGTTCGAGCGTCTTCTTGTCGCCGGTCGTCAAGGACTTGGCGCTGGTCCCGACGAGCCCGCGGATCCGACGACGCCGTGGAGTCGTCGTCGACGTTGATCCGGCGGGGCGGCGTTTTCTGCTTCCGCGGGGAGTGCACGGTGGTTGCACCCCCGGCGGTCTTGTCGCCGTCGGCCTTCGTCATCTCGACTTGCCGTGGCCGCGAGGTCGCCGGCTGCTGCGGCGTGTCGTTGTTGGCGAAGGCGATCAGGCTCTGGATAGTTGCCCTCCAGTCTTCGGCCTTGTCTGCCGCTGGAGGGAAGTCGAGGAGCAGTTGCGCTCTTGCGAGCGCTTCTGCTAGAGAGGAGGGGAGTGGGGGCGAGCGGTGCGAGGAACGGGATATGCTCGGACTCCTAACAGGGTTAGAAGGAGCAGGGTCCCGCCCCGGCGACTGCACCTTGCTCGTGCCAAGACGATGGCCCGGAGCATCCCGCGAGCCTCCGGTTTGCCATTGGCCCAGCAAGCGGATGCCACCTGCTGTGCCATGGCGCTGCTGGGTTGTTGTTTGCTGAGATGGACGTGACGCATCCACGGAGACCGAGGCTCGGTCATCCGTCTTGTCCTTGGACTTGGTGGTGCCGCGAGTCTCCTCGCCGGCGACCACCCTTCCGACGGCGTCTCCTCCACCCACCGTTGGCTCAGGTGGCGGTGGAACAGACGCGGACGGGCCTCCGACCTCCGAAGCCTTCTTCTTCGGGGCCATGTTGTTGTTGCTGATGAAGTTGATATAGCTGGAGAGGTTGATGAAGAATGCGCCCGCGTGAACGCCGGATCAGGTTCGCACAACCTCGACGCCCCCCTACCTGGCGCGCCAACGATGTCGGGGGAAACTGTCCACCACGAGCACCTATGGGACCGGAGCCCCTTGTTCGTGTGGTAAGGGAGCGGAGGGAGCACAAAGAGCATATCGTAGTGAGCACGCGGGCAGTTTACCCAGGTTCGGGCCGCGACGGACGCGTAAAACCCTACTCCTGCTTAGTTTGTATTGAGTTGGAGAGCTCGGGAGCTTGAAGAACTAGCTACACCGAGCCAATGAGCGATCTAGGTTCCAAACCCTTTCTATGTTGTGCATGGGCCTCCTTTTATAGCTCAAGGGGTCACCGACAGGTGTCAACGTAGGAGAAAGGGTAAAAATGTAATAGTGGTGGTAGTTGTAACAGTGCGGGAATAGTGGAGCAACAGTGGATGAACAGTGGTCATCACCTACTTTGACAGTGGGGGACAAGAGCATTAAATGCCCGTCGCCGTCGACCCCAAAAGCGCCCGCCCTTGCGTCTCCGTTTGCCACGGCGATGGCTTTATCACCGTGGAGTGCCACCGTGTCCCCCAGGTTGCACGGCCATCCGCCACGCGTCCCTGGAATGGCCCCAGGGCGACGCGTGGTTCGATGAGCTTGAGCGCGGGCACACAGCGTAACTCTCCCCGGCAAGCACCTTGCCGGGGTCTTGACCTTGCCGGGCCCGGAAGCTTGTCGGGCTCTGAAGCTTGTCGCTCCCCGGGCCCTGCCAGGGCGCATGCTGCGCCGAGGCATGTCTTCTGTAATGTAATCTTCTAGTCTTCCTGGCAAGCTCCTCTTGCTAGGGCCTTGTGTAAATGAGGTAGTCTAGAGCCTGGGACGGCCTTCCCGGCAAGCTCCACTTGTCGGGGCCTCGATCTTCTGTCTTGTATACTTTGTTTTTGAATGGCTTTATATGGATCAGAAAGGGTCTCCGGCAAGCACGTGGTAGGCCCTGTCGCGGGAAGCTGCTACTGCCCGTGCACAAGTTGGGGTACTGAGGTACCCCTACCTTAGTACACCGACACTGCTATCCCAGGCTGCCGACCCGGAACCTAACCCAAGACTGAAGAAGAAGAAGAAGAAGAAAGAACTCCAACTCAACGATCATCGCTCTCACGTCAAGACATCGGAACCCTGCACCTACAACTGTTGTTGTAGTATCTGTGAGCCACGAGGACTCAGCAATCCCATAACCATGGGTAACAAGACTAGCAAAGCTTAATGGGTAGGCAGAGGTAAAGTGGTGAAGTTGCAGCAGCGACTAAGCAATATATGGTGGCTAACTTACGAGTACGAGAATAAGATGAGCATCTACGCCAGCGGTCGCAAACTAGTAATGATCGCTAAAGATCCTGAACTACCTACGAGTCAAACATAACCCCACCGTGTTCTCTTCTCAAAGTGAAAAGAGACAGTCACGGTTACTCACACAGTTGTGTGTTTTACTTCAGATCCTCTGTCAAGTTTTCTACAACCAGACATTAACAAATTCCAATCTGCCACATAACCGCGGGCATGGCTTTCGAAAGATCATAACCCTGTAGGGGTGTCCCAACTTAGCCCATCACAAGCTCTCACGATCAGCGGAAGTAATAATAATATTATCACCCCTTATCATAGGGAAAATCCGATCATGCTCGGAATCCTGGTGCACAAGACATTTCGACAATGGTAAAACAAGTCCAGCAAGACCTCCCGGTGTATCGACACCCTGATAGTAGCCGCGCATATCTTGTCTCAGGTCACGACCAGATGGGCGATGCTACAGGTAAAACCAGCCCTCGGGTTTCCCCAAGGTGGCCCTGCAGGCTCCCCATTTGGGACCAACACCATCAGCACTGGCCCCCTGCTATGTAGAAAAGAATCCCCGAGGGCGCGACCCCCTATGCAAATTTAATTAATTAATTAAGTTGTTATTATGAGGCAAATTAAAACCAATGTTGGGCCTGGCTGGAGGAGTTTTATTCAAAGACGAAGTGTCAAGGGGTCCCCATATACCCAACCGTGTAAGGAACGCAAAAATCAAGGAACATAATACCGGTTTATCGGCTCCTAAGGTGGCATGAGTGGAACAAAACACCGAGCAAAAGGCCAAGCCTTCCACCCATGCCCAGTATATAGGTGTGTTAATAAATATAAGACATATTGTGATATTCCAACAACAAGTTCCAACATGGAACGATCTTCATCTTCACCTACAACTAGGAACGCTATAAGAGGGGCTGAGCAAGCGGGTAACATAGCCAAACAATGGTTTTGCTGGGAAGGTGTCAAAGGTTAGAGGTTTCATGGCAACAAGGAGAGGGGCTGTCAATAAAGATGGGTAGCGCGACATATAACGATAGCATCGAGACAACTAAGCATGGCAATGATATTAAAGGTATCCAAGGTGATGGTCATCTTGTCTGAGATCCCGCAAGGAAGAAGAACGGGTCCATGAAGAAGACGAAGAAGAAGCCTTGAAGACGAACCACGGGTAGACGAACGAATCCTCACGATCGCAACGGAACAAGCACTAACGAGAAGAGGCAAGCAACACGGTAAACACACCACACAAGACATGACAAGATGCTCAACCAAGTATGATGCAATACAAGTATATATATGATGCAATACATGGCAAGGTATGAAGCACTCAAAAACAACACAAAACAACAAGTTTAAATGAGGCCGGAAACTACATATAACAAATCAGGTAAGTCCTCATATGCATAATTTGAAATTATTCCAGATCTGAACAAACATTAAGTTAAAGTTTGTAAACAGCAGTTTAACATGCACCATGATGATCTACACGAAATTCTAGTCAAGTTTCCTATAAAGTTTGTTTAATTCGGAGCTACATCCTAGAAGATATGAGCAAAACAAGACAAACTTGGCAATGGTGCAAGATGCACCCAAACATCAAGAAAACACACTCCAAGCATGTAAACAACATGATATTATGCTTCTACATGCAAAATCACACAAGTTTCATATAGGGCACGCTCAAAACGGAGCAACGGTTCAACACATACACACGAAACAAGATATAACAACAAGCTGAAGTTAACAGCCACATAGCAACTTTGGAGCAAGATATATATATGCTACATCACCCAAACATGATAACCAGAAGCATGGATGTGAAGTAGACATGATACTTAACAAGCATGAACTTAGAACACACCCAAAAGCTTGCTAGAACACTTTTAAACAAGCATGGCAAGTTGCAATAAATTTATCCAGACTTAGCCAAAATCTGGGAAGGCAAAAACATCATCATGATGCTGCCTTCGGAGGCACAAAACAACAAGCATATCAACTCTACTAAGCATATAAAGAGCATGGGCATGTAGTAGACATAGCATACATCAAACAACTCCATGGGAGCAACTCTATAGGAGGCATGGATCAATAACAACAAGCTTCGCCAAATTGAACATGCTGATAAAAACCTGACATGTAAATTTTATAGCAACTTGAGGGCAAGAAATAAATAAGCTACAGCAGGCCATATGTGCAAGTAAGGGCATGAATGGATAGACAATAACATGGACAACAAGACATGATCATTGGCCACTCCAAAACAAGCATGGATTTGAGTGGAGCATCAAGCAAACATAGCATCAGGTTAAACAGATTCAAGACTTAGCAGTTTTTCCACTAAGTATAAAATAGCAACAACAACATGGCATGTTTACAAGCTTGTTTAAGTCACCTCAAGGCATATCGTGTAAAATGGATTGCACCACAGCAAAGACCATATGATTGTGCTTCTAAAACATATTGACATGTGGCATGAAGACAATCACACCAATAGCAATGAGCAAGTGAAATCAGCATCTCACAACAAGTTTCAACACTTAACAGCCACATGCACTTTTGCAACAGAGATTAACATGGCAATATGGCACCTACCATGAATGCTACAGCAACCATCATGTAGAGCACTTCACAATGAACATTTTGACATATCATATGCTCCATTTGGATAAACATGCACCAAGTTATCACATCTCAAACATGGCAACAAAATTACATGTAACAGCAGTTTTAAACATATAGCACTCTTGCAAAAGAGATTAGAGCATCAAGATGATCTCAAACAAGCATGACACAAGGGAACAATATGAAGAGCATATCACAACGATCATTTTGACATATCAGTCACTCAATTTGAACATACACACAAAAAGTTACACGCATGCAAACTAGGCAACATATTATGCAAATTCTGGGACTTAGCAGAATTTTAGACTTAGGAAAAAAACAGAGTGGGCGAAAAAAACTAAAAGGCGCCCGGGGCGGGGGTTGGGGCTGCTCACCCATGGGCCGGCCTAGAAGGAGAGGCGGAGGATTTGGTGAGGCAGGCCCGACTGGCGCGGGGCAGGTGGCTGGGCCAGCCTTCGGCTGGGCCGGCTGGAGGACGGCGCGGGAGCGGAGCGGCCCACGTGCGGAGAGGCGAGGAGGCCCAGGCGGAGCGGGCGTCGTCGTCCTCTCGCACGAGCGCCCGAGCGCAGGAGGCGGCAGCGCTAGGAGCTCCAGCGAGAGGGACTCCGACGACGGGCGCGGCGGAGTTCGGCGGGAACGGGCAGATCCAGTGCCGAGCACCTCGGATCCGTTGACGGCGCAGCAAACGGAGGACTCGGCGCGGGGAGCTGCGGGCGCCGGCGGCTAGCTCCGGCGAGAGCTCGCCGACGGGAGGCGAGGCGCGGCGGCGGCGCGTGATGGAGCGCGGGCTGCGGGGATGCGGAGGGGCACGGGGCCCGGCGCGGCCTGGGCGTGGGCCCGCCGTGGGCCGAGCGGGCCACGGCGGTGCGGGGATGTGGGCGTAGGTGGCGACCAGTGGGGAGCTGCCACGTGGCGGTGGGAGGTGGAGCGGACACGTCCGGTGGCGGGGTGGACATGTCCGACGCGCGGAGGAGGAAGAAGCTAGGGTTTCGCTGCGAATTTTGGGGGAGGCACATATTTGTAGGTAGAGGGAGCTAGGAGTGTCCAAATGAGGAGCGGTTCGTGGCCATGCGATCACAATCCAACGACCGAGAGCATGGAGGGGGTTAGGATGGGCTTGGTGGGCTATGTGAAAGGGGTGCTGGGCCAAAAGAGAGAAGGCTTCCGGCAGTTAACACGGTTAACCGTTGGGCTATCAAACGGACTCCGAATGCGACGAAACTTGACAGGCGGTCTATCTATGCTATAATAAGACCACACGCCAAGTTTCAACCCATTCCGAGAACATTTTTTGGCCACTCACAAAATAAATATTCGGAGGCGCCGCGGGCGCGTGCAAGTGTGTCTGGGCTCAGAACGAACAACGGAAAGGACGAGGGGACTCGAGCGGATGCAAGTTTTGAAAACATGCTGATGCAGCACACATGATGACATGGCAAGATGCAACACGCAAGCAGATGACATGGCAACGATGACGAATAACTGGCTGACACCTGGCGCACCGGTCTCGGGGTGTCACGGGTCCTATTGGAAACTAAGGGATATTAAGGCCTCCTTTTAATAGAGTACCAGACCAAAGCATTAACACATAGTGAATACATGAACTCCTCTAACTATGGTCATCACCGGGAGTGGTCCCGGTTATTGTCACTTCGGGGTTGCCAGATCATAACACACGGTAGGTGACTATAGACTTGCAAGATAGGATCAAGAACTCACATATATTCATGAAAACATAATAGGTTCAGATCTGCAATCATGGCACTCGGGCCCTAGTGACAAGCATTAAGCATAGCAAAGTCATAGCAACATCAATCTCAGAAAATAGTGGATACTAGGGATCAAACCCTAACAAAACTAACTCGATTACATGATAGATCCCATCCAACCCATCACCGTCTAGAAAGCCTACGATGGAATTACTCACGCACGGCTGTGAGCATCATGGAATTGGTAATGGAGGAAGGTTGATGATGACGATGGCGACGATCTCCACTCTCTGGAGCCCCGAACGGACTCCAGATCAGCCCTCCTGAGAGAGATTGGGGCTTGGCGGCGGCTCCGTCTCGTGAAACGTGATAATTCTTTCTCCCTGATTTTTTTCTCCCCGAAAGTGAAGATATAGGATCTGGGGGTACGTCGGTAAGTCACCAGGGGGCCCACGAGGCAGGGGGCGCGCCCTGGGTAGGGGGCGGCGGCTCCGTCTCGTGAAACACGATAATTCTTTCTCCCTGATTTTTTTTCTCCCCGAAAGTGAAGATATAGGATCTGGGGGTACGTCGGTAAGTCACCAGGGGGGCCACGAGGCAGGGGGGCGCCCCCCACCCTCGTGGACAGGCCCTAGGCCCCCTGGTGTGGATCTTCTTGCAGGTATTTTTTATATTTTCCGAAATAATTCTCCGTTGATTTTCCGGCGATTCCGAGAACTTTTTATTCTGCACAAAAACAACACCATGACAGTTCTGCTGAAAACAGCGTTAGTCCGGGTTAGTTCCATTCAAATCATGCAAGTTAGAGTCCAAAACAAGGGCAAAAGGGTTTGGAAAAGTAGATACATTGGAGACGTATCAACTCCCCCAAGCTTAAACCTTTGCTTGTCCTCAAGCAATTCAGTTGATAAACTGAAAGTGACAAAGAAAAACTTTGACAAACTCTGTTTGCTCTTGTTGTTGTAAATATGTAAGCTAGCATTCAGGTTTTCAACAAGATCATGAACTAACCACATTCGCAATAACTTTCAGGTCTCAAGACTACTCACATCAATGGCATAATCAACTAGCGAGCAATAATAATAAACCTCGGATGACAACACTTTATCAAAACAATCATGATGTGATATAACAAGATGGTATCTCGCTTGCCCTTTCTGAGACCGCAAAACATAAATGCAGAGCACCTTTAAAGATCAAGGACTGACTAGACATTGTAATTCATGGTAAAAGAGATCCAGTCATGATCATACTCAATGCAAATTAATGGTAATACATGTAACGACAGAGGTTCTCTCCTACTGGTTCTCTTTGATAAGAGGGTGATGAGTCTGCATAAAAGTAAATAGATAGGCCCTTCGCAGAGGGAAGCAGGGATTTGTAGAGGTGCCAGAGCTCGATTTTTAAATAGATATGAATAACATTTTGAGCGGTATACTTTCATTGTCAACATAACAACCAAGAATCTCAATATCTCCCATGTTACGCACATTATAGGCAGTTCCCAAACAGAATGGTAAAGTTTATACTCCCCCAACCACCAACAAGCACACTCCACGGCAAGCCCGAAACAACGGGTACCGTCCAAACCAGCAACAGCCCCCGGGGAGTTTTGTTTAATTATTATGATTTGAGCATGGGACAGGGCATCCCGATTACCAGCCATTTTCTCATGAATGATGAGCGGAGTCCACTCATCGTGAGAATAACCCACCTAGAATGGAAGATATAGACATCCCTAGTTGATACATGAGCTGTTCGAGCATACAAAACATAATTTCATTTGAAGGTTTGGAGTTTGGCGCATACAAATTTACTTGGAACGGCAGGTAAATACCACATATAGGAAGGTATAGTGGATTCATATGGAACAACTTTGGGGTTTATGGAAGTGGATGCACAAGCAGTATTCCCTCTTAGTACAGGTGAAGGCTAGAACGAGACTAGGAAGCGACCAGCTAGAGAGCAACAACGGTCATGAACATGCATTAAAATTAATCAATGAATGCAAGCATGAGTAGGATATAAATCACCATGAACATAAATATCGTGAAGGCTATGTTGATTTGTTTCAACTACATGCGTGAACATGTGCCAAGTCAGGTCACTTAAATCGTTCAAAGGAGGATACCACCCATCATACCACATCACAACCATTTTAATATCATGTTGGCACGCAAGATAGACCATTATAAACTCTCAGCTAATTAAGCATGGCATAAGCAGCTATGATCTCTAATTGTCATTGCAAACATGTTTCATTCATAACAAGCTGAATCAGGAACGATGAGCCATCATATTTACAAAAACAGAATAGGTCGAGTTCATACCAGCTTTTCTCATCTCAATTAGTTCATCATATATCATCCTTATTGCCTTTCACTCGGACGACCGAATGGTGTGGATAATAATAATAGTGTAAGTGCATCGGACTAAGCTGGAATCTGCAGATATTTAATACAAGAGAGAAGACAAGGTAATATGCCTCAAGGTTAAATCAACAACAAAGCATATGAGAGCCACTAAGCGTTTCAATCATGGTCTTCTACTCTTAACCCCCAAAGAAAAGAAAAGAAACTATTTACACGGGAAAGCCCCCAACAAGCAAAAGAAGAACGGGAAATCTTTTTGGGTTTTCATTTTTTTAATTACAACTACTACAAGCAAGAAAAGTAAACTAGCTAGAAGCTACAACTAATATTTTTTTGTTTTTCTGGGTTTTTCTAGCACACAAGAAAAAGACTAAGAAAAAGAAATTAAAACTAAACATGGATGGTACAGTGAAAGAGTGTGATCACCGACAACTAGAATAAGTGTGTGAACATGAATGTAAATTTGGTGAGAAACACGTACTCCCCCAAGCTTAGGCTTTAGGCCTAAGTTGGTATATGGCCAGTATTGGCCTGACGGATATCCAAAGTCGTAGTTGCGGTTGTATTGGGATGCAGCTGATACTACATGCTGAGCTGCATCTCGAAGGCGGGCTGCCTCCGTCATGTTATAATAAGCATTTGCTTCCTCCATAGTTATAGTGTATCTCCCTTTTTCCTGAAAGTTAAACAAAGTAGGGGCAGGAAGAACAATAGGGATGTCATGCTGCCTGTTAAAGATTAGTCGATATTTGAGGGTCTGATCATCCCACTCTATAACCGGCGACTAGTCATAGCATGGCAATCTAAATAAGCAGGAGGAAAAGGTTCATCATTTACGTGTACAGACACACCAAGAAAGCGGGCTATGCGGGTAGCATAGATCCCACCAAATAAATCTCCGTGCAAGCCATTATGGTGTAGCCTACGTGCAACAATTGCTCCCAAGTTATATTGCCTATTACATAGTACAACACTTCTAAGAACACTAAGATCAGGGACACACATGTGACAAGCCTCATCCTTACCGTTTATGCATCTACCGATAAAGAGAGCAAAGTAATGAATAGCATGAAAATGAATGCTCCCTATGGTAGCCTGTGTGATTTCCCTAGATTCCCCCACTGTAATACTAGCAGGGAATTCTCTAAATTCAGATTTGCGAGGATCACTCATACTGCCCCACTCTGGGAGCTTGCAAGCAACATTAAAATCCTCTAAATCCATGGTATAAGATTTATCATATAGGTCAAACAGGACAGTGTGAGAATTACGCGAAGATGAAAATTTGAACCTTCTCACAAAACTATCAGTTAAGCCACGGTATTGAGGGCACTTATCTTGTATGAAGCCCTCGAGGTCAGCGTTGCGCACGTATGCGTAAAATTCATCCTTGATGCCAGCTTGACCCATGAATTCATCTGACGACCATTCACAAGGTCGCACATCAGCATCCCTCGGTGGTTCATCGTCCGGCTCACGGAACGTGAGCCTCGGTTCTTGCTTCCTTGAAGGACCACCTTGGAAGTTTCTCCTAGACATTTTTCTGAAATTTTCTGAAATTTTTAGTAACTCACAATAAAAGTTAACCAAACTCAACAAGATTGATAGCAACAACTCCTATAAGTGCCTAGAGACCATATCATGCATTACAACTACATGGGACCAAGAAAATTTGACATGCAAGCTCAAGAACAAGGTCACCACATCAGCATAAATTTGCGACAAATAAAGCACTAGAACAAAAACTAATTGGACCAATGGAGGAGTCACATACCAAGGAACAATCTCCCCAAATAGTTTGGTGAATCGTGCTTTGAGCAAGGAGATCGAAAATGGCAGCATGATGAGCTAGAACTCGGGTTTGAGTTGGTTGGCGATTTTTTTGGGAGGAAGAAGAAGAGCATTGGTGTAGGAATAAGTGGAGGGGGCACGTGAGGCCCACGAGGCAGGGGGCACGCCCTGGACCCTCGTGGCCACGTGTTGGCTCCCCTCGATGTGTGTTCAGTGCCATATTTCCTCAAATATTCTAGAAAAAATCATATTTCATTTTCATGGCATTTGGAGAAATTTTATTTTTGGGATATTTTTTTATTGCACAGATAAGTCTAGAACAGATAGAAAATACTATTTTTGCTTTATTTATCTTAAATAACAGAAAGTAAAAAGAGGGTACAAAAGGTTGTGCTATCTAGATTCACCTATCCCATGTTCATCAAAAAGAATCCATTAACAAGGTTTATCAGGTCTTGTTAATAAACTCTTTCCGAGTAACATGAAGCTGGAGAATTTTCGAATAACACTAGGTTACCTAATGGGGATATGTATGTTCCCAACAATAAGTATGGCATATGTCTTCTTCATAGTAGGAAGAGGAAACTCAAAACCTCCAATAGTAGTTGAATTTTTTCCAATATAATTGATATTGTGGACCTGAGGTTGTCTCCTCGGAAAGTGTACCGTATGCTCATTACCACTGACATGAAAAGTGACATTGCCTTTGTTGCAATCAATAACAGCCCCTGCAGTATTCAAAAAGGGTCTTCCAAGAATAATAGACATACTATCGTCCTCGAGAATATCAAGTATAACAAAGTCTGTTAGAATAGTAACATTTGCAACTACGACAGGCACATCCTCACAAATTCCGACAGGTATAGCAGTTGATTTATCAGCCATTTGCAAAGATATTTCAGTAGGTGTCAACTTACTCGAGTCAAGTCTATGATATAAAGAGAGAGGCATAACACTAACACCAGCTCCAAGATCACACAAAGTAGTTTTAACATAGTTTCTCTTAATGGAGCAAGGTATAGTAGGTACTCCTGGATCTCCTAATTTCTTAGGCATTCCACCCTCAAAAGTGTAATTAGCAAGCATGGTGGAAATTTCTACTTTAGGTATCTTTCTTTTGTTGGTAATAATATCTTTCATATACTTAGCATAAGGATTTGTTTTAAGCACATCAGTCAAACACATACGCAAAAAGATAGGTCTAATCATTTCAGCGAAGCGCTCAAAATCCTCATCATCCTTTTTCTTGGATGGTTTCGTAGGAAAAGGCATGGGTTTCTGAACCCATGGTTCTCTTTCCCTACTGTGCTTCCTAGCAACAAAGTCTCTCTTATCATAACGTTGATTCTTTGATTGTGGGTTGTCAAGATCAACAACAGGTTCAATCTCTACATCATTATCATTGCTAGGTTGAGCATCATCATTAATATTATCACTAGGTTCATGTTCATTACCAGATTGTGTCTCAGCATCAGAAACAGATATATCATTGGGATTCTCAGGTGTGCCAGCTACAGGTTCACTAGAAGCATGCAAAGTCCTATCATTTTTCTTTTTCTTCTTCTTAGAAGAACTAGGTGCATCTAAATTAGCTCTTTGAGAATCTTGCTCAATTCTCTTAGGTGGCCTTGAGGATACAAAGGTTCCTGAGTCATTTTACCACCTCTAGTTGCAACTCTAACAGCATAGTCATTATTCTTACTATTTAATTCATTGAGCAAATCATTCTGATCCTTAAGTACTTGTTCTACTTGAGTGGTGACCATGGAAGCATGTTTACTAATAAGTTTCAGTTCACCTTTAGCTCTAGATAGATAATCACTCAAGCATTCAATCATATAAGCATTGTGTTGTAATTGTCTACCAACATAAGCATTGAAGTTTTCTTATTTCACAATGAAATTGTCAAACTCATCTAAGCATTGGCTAGCAGACTTATAACGAGGAATATCACCTTCATCAAATCTATAAAGAGAATTTACCTTTACTACCTGTGTCGGGTTATCAGGACCATGTATTTCTTCAATAGGTGGTAAATTCTTAACATCTTCAGCTTTAATACCTTTTTATTTCATAGATTTATTCGCCTCTTGCATATCTTCAAGACTGAGAAATAGAACACCTCTTTTCTTCGGAGTTGGCTTAGGGGCTGGTTCAGGAAGTATCCAATTATTTTCATTGGCCAGCATATTATTCAATAGAAATTCAGCTTGTTCAATTGTTCTTTCCCTGAAAACACAACCAGCACAATTGTTCAATTGGTAAAGCATTAAATAACTGGAGAAGCCTCCCCCAAGCTTGTGGGAGACTCTCTTCTTCAGTTTGAGGAAAGTTATATATTTCCCGTAAGGCAGCTTGTTTCTTATGAGCGGGAAAATATTTAGTAGAGAAGTAATACATCATATCCTAGGGGCTACGCACACAACCAGGATCAAGAGAATTAAACCAAGTCTTAGCATCACCCTTTAACGATAATGGAAATAGCTTAAGGATATAGTAATAGCGAATCTTTTCATCATTGGTAAACAGGGTGGCTATATCATTCAACTTAGTAAGATGTGCCACAACAGTTTCAGACTCATAGCCATGGAAAGAATCAGATTCAACCAAAGTAATTAACTCAGGATCAACAGAGGATTCATAATCCTTATCAGTAACATAGATAGGTGAAGTGGCATGTCGGGACCCCGATCCTAAGTCACACAGGTCTAGCCTGTAACACACCATATCACTTTGCGGCCTCACGCACGGTATCCCCACGGGTGCCACCTTACCTAGCTCGGGACCGTTTGCGCATTTTGGCACACGTATATGATAGTGTCGCTAGCATCCATATGACAGAGAACCCGGGCCGACATGACCAGTTATAAACCAAAAGTGGCACTAAATTACAGAGACAGGCATACATGACCCAGCAACGAACGTGTCAGTCATCAACGTATGAACCCAAGTCGTAGCAAGCTACAAGGACTTAAAGGAACAACGCGTGACATTTCCCTTAAGGGACAGACACAGGAACGAAGAAGGACACATGCCAGCCAGCCTAAGTGTTCCGAAGCAGTAGCAAGCTACCAAGGCTCAGTGGAAGCACTAGGAGACATTTCCCTGTAAGGTAGGCTACCAAAGGTAAACAACTAGGTGTCGGATCCCACACATAGCAATACACATTACACGTACGCATAACATGCAAGTATGTGATGTACAACAAGGCATCACAACATAACTCAACAACTCATATAGATAAGGCCCAGAAGAGTCAACATAGCATTTATTACAATCAGAGGTCACATGACCCAACATACAGAGCATACATGCAACAGAATCATAACATGTCTGAGTACAGACAACTACAAATGAAAAAGGCTGAGAAGCCTGACTATCTACCAGATCCTACAAGGGTACAAGATCGTAGCTGAGGTAACAAGCTAAACGTCGAAGTCCACGCGGAACCACTAGCGAGACTGAGGTCTCTCTGCAAAACATAAATTAAGCAAACGTGAGTACAAAGGTACTCAGCAAGACTTACATCAGAACTAGCTACATATGCATCAGTATCAACAAAGGGGGTGGTGGAGTTTGACTGCAGCAAGCCAGCTTTGACACGGTGGCTATCCTGAACTACGACTGCAAGTAACTCTTTTGAGGTGGCGCACACGAGTCCACATATTCACCAATCAATACACCACTATGGATCCGCTCCCGTCTCCCTACGAGAAGGCCATCCATAGCACTCACGCTTATCTTGAGCGTTTTAGAGTATCCACTTTCACTTGTCTATGAACCGTTATAGGCAACCCAGAAGTCCATTTCCGCGGACACGGCTATTCGAATAGATTATGTATAACCCTGCAGGGGTGTACTTCTTCACACATGTTTCCACCACTTAGCGTCTACACACGACATGTGCTCGGCGGACTTCAAGCGAAAGCCGACGTGGGTGTAGACCACGACCTAACCAACCACTCAAGTCTCTCGTCCAGGTTTATCGCCTATTTGGGTTCCATCCGTGGGGAGATCCGGCCGGGGTGTCGCTCACGGCCCCAAACGATTTGTACAGGGTTCCCGCGTCACCAAACGGGCGACCGGTACACCGTGCCACGTACCTGCCGTGTCACAGCCCACCCCGAGGGTCAGCACTGCGCACGACCTCCAGTAAACTACAAACACCAGAAACTAGTTGCAACTCCTGGACAGAGAACAAGGGCAGTCAATAAGTCGAGCGGGGTCATATTTCAGGGCCCAATGTGTGGTAGTAGCTGTTTCATGGATCAACCAACACAGAACTCAGTTCCTGAGGACGGTTTCAATGAGACAACCCACCATGTACTCCTACATGGCCTCTCATCGCTACCTTTACCAAATCGTGTTCACACACTTAGCATCACACACAGTAGGACATGTTCATCACATTCCAATTCATCCCCGATGAATCAGACCTGACACAACTCTAAGCAATAGCAGGCATAACCAGAAAGCATCAATGAGTAGGCACAACATGGCTCAAACAACTCCTACTCATACTAGTGGGTTTCAACTATTTACTGTGGCGATGACAGGTCATGCAATGGAAAGGGGGTTCAACTACCGCAGTAGGTAACAGTTGAAGCGTTGTTGTCCTAATGCAGTAAAAGAGAGCAAGAGCGAGAGAGTGGGATTGTATCGGAATGCTCAATGGGGTTTTTCTTGCCTGGCACTTCTGAAGATAACATTGGGTCTTCATCGGTGTCATCGATCACATCGTTGGAACGTCGTCTACTGAGAGGGGACAAAACCGACAAACAGAGAAAGAACACAATCAATGCAATGCGACAATATGATGCATGATCATGACATGGCAATATGTTGTTGATTGAGCTAATGCAACTAGCAACATAATTAAATGAAGTTGGTTTGAACCCAAGGTTCAAATTCAAACTCCATATGTGATTATTTAAACGCCATTTAATTGATTTGACCTGATCAGCAGGTTTAACTTCATCAAACATGCATGAAATTGCCATAAACAAATTCCTTGAATTTTTCTGATCATTTTTCATATATAACTTATTTTCATCTGAGCTACGGTTGATTTTATATGATTTTTAGAAGTTTTAGCTATTTTCTGAAATAAATAAATCATTTATGATTTATTTAAAATTCCAGAAAACACTTATTGCGTCAGCACTAGGTCATGCTGACATCAGCAAGTCAACGGGGGCTGGTTTAGTCAAACCTGACCAGTGGGGCCCACTGGTCAGTGACACTACTAGCTAATCCTATTAGTTAGTGCTAATCTAATCCTAACTAAAGTGTCAGGGGGATGTGGCCCACATGTCAGTCTCTCAGGGCCTAATTAAGTTTAGTTTTAAACTAAACTGAATTAACAGGGGCTGGCCCCACGTGTCAGTGACTCACAGAGCTAAGCACAGAGATTTGTACTTAATTAAAACTTAAATTAAAACTAAACGACGGCCGGCCCCACATGTCATGGACACAGGGGGGTGTCCAGCCGGAGTCAAACGGGGTCAAAACCACCGGCGGCTCGACGCCGGCGAGGCCAAATGTGGCGGCGGTGCTCGGGAATCGCCCTCCAGCGACCATTTGGACGGCGGCTTGGTGCTACGCGTAGCTGGGGAGCTCGCGCATCTAAAGGAGGCAACGGGAGGACACGCGGACGGCGGAGCTCGTCCGAACGGAGCTCGCGGCGGCGCCGGAGTTCGGGCTCCGTCGAGCTAGGCGCTGCGGGGCTCGGGGAGATGAGCGAGGAGGTGCTACAGGCTTCTACGGGTGCGGTGAAGACGATGCCGTGCTTGGAATCAAACCAACGTGGCTGTGGCCACGACGGCGACGTGCGGTGGCGGCGGCGGGTACGGTAAGAAAGGGGGCGACGGCTACGGCGAGTTACAGGCTCCCGGCGTCCCGTAGCTCGGTGGAGAGGACCAAGAGGACGCAGCGGAGCTCTCGGGCATGGCGCTGCAGCGAGGGGGCGATGGTGGCCGCGGTGGTGACGAGCGGCGGCGACGGCTCCGTTCGGTCGCGAGAGGGAGAGAGAGCAGAGGAGAGGGGAAGAAGCACGAGGAGGGACGTGGGGGTTCTAGGGTGTCGTGGCGTTCAGCCAGGGCGTCGGGGAGGAGGCAGGCAGGCTGGAGGTGGCTGGCGCGTGGCTGCGGGCACCGGGCACACGCCCTCGTCCTTTTGTCACGAGGAAGACGACAGGGGGAGGGCCAGGTGGGCTGGGCCGCACAGTACCGGGCCGGCCAGGCTGGACAGGTAAGCCTTTCCTTCTACTTTAATTCTGTTTCTGTTTTCTATTTTGTTTCTGTTATTCTATTTTGTTATTTTGTTCTGGGCTTTATTAAAAATACTTAGACACTCTTAAAAATCATGAAACCAAGCATGGCTACTGTTTAGGATAAACCCAACAGTAAACATTTTAGTTTATGACTATTTGAGCATTTAAAATAATATATAAAATTTAAATGCCCAAATGCAAGTAGGATATGATTTAATTCAAAAATCCAAAATGGTCCTAGAAATATGTGCAACATTTTTGGCAGAGGTTTTAACCAATTCAAAAATGATGAACTTTTCCAAGGGGCATTTTGGGTTTATTGAAAAAGATTTTAATTTGACCCTAGTTAAATTCATTTAATGCTAGGGTTTGAGCATCCCCATTTCAGGTTTCCTTT
Source organism: Secale cereale (assembly GCA_902687465.1). Classification (NCBI taxonomy): domain Eukaryota; kingdom Viridiplantae; phylum Streptophyta; class Magnoliopsida; order Poales; family Poaceae; genus Secale; species Secale cereale. The sequence goes on from LR738711.1 coordinate 739,017,870, forward strand.
GAAAATAAACATGATGCAACAGACAGGTGCTATCCTAAAGCAAGGTGAAGCTGGGGATGTGACAACTCACCCCCACTAAACAAGAATCTCGTCCCGAGATTCAGGACGTGAGATAAGAAATCAGAGGGGACACTATCTAACACAATCTTCTCGATCCAGTTTTTTTCCTCGAAATTGTTGATTCATTGCATCATGTAGATCTTGGCATCTTTGATTTCAAAGCTTCATCCAACACGACAACAAAGAAACGTGAATTCTACAAGATTTGATCTTCACGAAGATCGAGTAATTCAAGATCATCTCATGGATTGAGATGTCGAAACATCTCTTGAGCTGAGGCACGGGACACACATCCAAAGGGATGGAGTGAAACAAACGGTGAGAGTTCACCTGGCCGACAAATTTCCACACCTAAGAAGATGGTGATCGATGTCACTAGACGGGGCACCTTTAAGAAGATGACTCGTAGATTTATTCCCTTAAGTGGCAAAAAGAATTACTTTTGATATAGAGATCATTGAAATTCCCTATACCAGCCTAAGGCAACACAATCGATCGATTGACGGAGTTCGAGATAATGACATTCTCAGCCGAAATGGATGATGTGGACTGCCTTGTAGAAGACAACACAAGGGATGATTTTGGTTATCATCGGAAATGGATGGAACCTATGGTAGGACCACTTTTGAGGATAATCCTGAGCAGCAGTGATTGAGAACGGTAACCCATGGAGAATTGGCACATTGGCGGTGCAAGCTGGGAACAAAATGCAAATGCTGGGAATGATTCTGGTAACTGGGAAGAAACCCAACAGTAGAGAGTAAATCTACCCTTTGAGAGGTTATAGCATAACCGAGAACACTGGGAGTAATCCCGGTTAGTGTCGAGGATAACACCTAGTGCTTGTGCGTGCTCTCAAGAACTTGAGTATTCTCATATTCATCAAGGTTTTACCAATATCCGTGTCAAGGATCCTGGCAACATCACATACTACCATGATGAATAATGATGGATGATGCAGATGCAAAGGAAGATAACACTTTCTCGGATTTCACCTTGGCGAGGCCAAGGGGACGAAATCTGGATGACCAACCGAGAGACATTTAGCACTCCGCTTCTAATGTTCTCCTTGGCATACTAGGTACCACGGTCAATGCTTAAAAGCATCAACATGGCCATCAAGTAAAGGTCGGACTTCGGGAGCACAAAAGTCCATAACGAACAATTAGGGAGTAAATCCTACAAATCCTTATGGGGAGGTGGCCAACTTCTTTAATCAAGATAATACATCAATAGGTCTTCCGGCTGGGTGGGTTGGCCACGACATCCACTTTACCGGTTATTGAGAGACCAATATTATAGTTCTTGGGAAGTGCACCAACCATCATATCTGCTTGAGATTCAGTTCTGGTTGGTGGCAGGATATTCCAGACTCATCGAGTCTAGAAAGAATAAATGTTTGCAACACAAATCGAAGAGACGGCGTTGCGAGATTCTCGGGGAGTGAACTACGATAGCAAGCTCCAAAACATGAGCTAGTTCTGCTACATACCTGTGAACACGTTGTCCCAGACAAACGTGACCACATAGTAGTCTTATAATAAAATACCATCGAGTTCAGATTGGGAATCATCATTGGAGATAACGAAGTCTTGTGCATGTCTGTCCGGGCCCTTCGGGAATAGCATTTGAACTTCTTTTCTTTGAACAAATCAATCAGTGGCTTGGTGTGCTAGGGATACATACAGAATGAAGATGATCAGTCTATCAGACCATAGAATACTTCGCATGTATGCATGACTGACTTGGGATGACTCCAGAGGAGGTAAAAACATGCTTTCTCGAGTTCACGGCGGCAACTTGCATCAAATGCACATGAATTAGAGGAAGTCACTTCTTTCTTCCGTACATATGCTTCACGAACGGGTCATGAAGATAATGCTTATAAAAGTTTCCAATACTAGCTGGATGTTCAACATAGATCATGGAGAAGATAACAATGTTGCTGGTGGGCTCAACAACAATTCATCCAGGTTTCCATATAGATGGAATTCCATGACAATGTGAACAAAGTGATAGCATTGGTCAGACCCAAAAGATATCATGGTGTATGCTCAAGGGAACGACCATGAGTAAGACAACATTACGAATATCGTTGGTTCTGATTTGACTTGACAATAACCCATACTCAAATCAAAGTCTGGACAAGACAATAGATCCACAAATGATCACGGGGATCAATTGGAGAAGATATCATCTATCTTCAATACACACACAAGATATCCCTTTGGAGTGAGCTATGTGGGTTAAGCTTTTATCTTCCAACTCCCCAAGTTGTTGTTTAGCTCAACCAACTAGTTCAGGGTATCCAATACAGATTCTCGGAGAAGGGGTGGACAAGAAAACCCACTTGATCACGAGTTCAACATAGCGGTCAGGGAACAACCTGGTAATACTTCCGAGAAGATATTCAGAAAATCACGAACCACCGATATGTTACTAAGCTCGCAAACAATCTTGCTTTTCAGGGCGAGATGATATGACCGCAAGAGTGAGGGATTTATGCAATCCTAACTCATTGACCAAGAGTGCACAAGGAAAGTGGACTAGGTAGCACGATCAACCTTAGGGTGATGATTTAATAATCAACACGCTAAGAATGAGGTTATTGTCCATTTAACTACCAAGCAACAGGGTTGCTAGGAGTATTGATTTCACACATCACAATTTACTTGTCGGTATTCCGGTTACAATAACACGGAGACCGAGGAATGAACAGTGATGGTGAGAAGTATCACTGTATCAAGAGTTCATAGGAGGTTGTGCAATTCCCATGACATTCTTGACATAAGGATGGTAATACTCCAGGATAGAACAGTTTAGAAGCTGGATTAGCATTCTTTATCTGCGAAGTACAACTTCTTTGACCCAATCCTGGATATGGCTAGGGTACTGGAGTTTATTTCTCCTAGTCATTCCAAAATAGAATGGCTTGACAGACCACAAGAGTAAAAGGCATCGATGAACACGAGTGCACAACTACTCCTGACTATCAACTGATAGACGAAGGTCATAAAACAACGGAAAAGGGACAACTCAAGGAACATATATCTTTCTGAGTTGTGGATGCATAGGTTAGTATGTCGAATGAGTTCCACATATTTCTTCCGGATAACCCATGCAGAAAGGTAGGACTGGCAGAGTCACAATATGAATGGAGTACCACTCAAGAGCACTCGGGTTGTGATCTTTTGGTTCAGAAGAACTTCTGCCATGATGGTTCATGGTATTTGGAGGAAGGATATACCACTGACCTCGAGGACTATCACAAGGTTACTAATATTCTAAAGGAACGAGCAAATACTACCAACATGAAGTAGGTAGAAAGAATCTTGGATTCAAGAACCCAGGAGTAGAATGCCTACTAACTAAATGGCATCACGGGATGCTTTCGAGAATGATGGCCAGAATCATCACACTGAGGATGCAAGTATTGTTGCATTACTGGGTGATCTTCTAAGACACCTAGGGTCATAAAAATAAGTCCAACCATTTGTCGAGGTAACAAAGTACCTCAACACAACGACTAGTGTGGTTAATCTGGTCTAAAAGGACATTAAAAACAAGTAGGAATGATTTGCAAATGCATCAGATTGTTTAGAGACCTGGGATGAATCGGACAGCATAATGGCTGCAAATGCTCGAAAATAATTTTGAGATCCAAGCAGAAGGGTAGCATATCCACTTAACATCACCATGTCAAGGTTCTGAGACCAACAGTTGAGCAACAGAAGTAGAATAAACTGAACTGAGAGTTGAATCCACAATTAACGTGATCCTAATGGACAGAAGAGAAAGCCTAGTTCTTAATCCCCATAGAATAGAAGAAGGTGACTTAGATCAGAAGGTCATAGGGTAAAGGAGTAAAAAGAGCCTTACGTTCCCTTCCACAATCAATTCCCTTAATATAACTAAAGAGTTTCTAGACACGACTTCGACCAGTTTGGCTTGCTAATCCTACAGGCAGTCAGGCTCTGATACCAAAGCTGTCAGGACCCCGATCCTAAGTCACACAGGTCTAGCCTGTAACACACCATATCACTTTGCGGCCTCACGCACGGTATCCCCACGGGTGCCACCTTACCTGGCCCGGGACCGTTTGCGCATTTTGGCACACGTATATGATAGTGTCGCTAGCATCCATATGACAGAGAACCTGGGCCGACATGACCAGTTATAAACCAAAAGTGGCACTAAATTACAGAGACAGGCATGCATGACCCAGCAACGAACGTGTCGGTCATCAACGTATGAACCCAAGTCGTAGCAAGCTACAAGGACTTAAAGGAACAACGCGTGACATTTACCTTAAGGGACAGACACAGGAACAAAGAAGGACACATGCCGGCCAGCCTAAGTGTTCCGAAGCAGTAGCAAGCTACCAAGGCTCAGTGGAAGCACTAGGAGACATTTCCCTGTAAGGTAGGCTACCAAAGGTAAACAACTAGGTGTCGGATCCCACACATAGCAATACACATTACACGTACGCATAACATGCAAGTATGTGATGTACAATAAGGCATCACAACATAACTCAACAACTCATATAGATAAGTCCCAGAAGAGTCAACATAGCATTTATTACAATCAGAGGTCACATGACCCAACATACAAAGCATACAGGCAACAGAATCATAACATGTCTGAGTACAGACAACTACAAATGAAAAAGGCTGAGAAGCCTGACTATCTACCAGATCCTATAAGGGTACAAGATCGTAGCTGAGGTAACAAGCTAAACGTCGAAGTCCACGCGGAACCACTAGCGAGACTGAGGTCTCTCTGCAAAACATAAATTAAGCAAACGTGAGTACAAAGGTACTCAGCAAGACTTACATCAGAACTAGCTACATATGCATCAGTATCAACAAAGGGGGTGGTGGAGTTTGACTGCAGCAAGCCAGCTTTGACACGGTGGCTATCCTGAACTACGACTGCAAGTAACTCTTTTGAGGTGGCGCACACGAGTCCACATATTCACCAATCAATACACCACTATGGATCCGCTCCCATCTCCCTACGAGAAGGCCATCCATAGCACTCATGCTTATCTTGCGCGTTTTAGAGTATCCACTTTCACTTGTCTATGAACCGTTATAGGCAACCCAGAAGTCCATTTCCGCGGACACGACTATTCGAATAGATTATGTATAACCCTGCAGGGGTGTACTTCTTCACACATGTTTCCGCCACTTAGCATCTGCACACGACATGTGCTCGGCAGACTTCAAGCGAAAGCCGACGTGGGTGTACACCACGACCTAACCAACCACTCAAGTCTCTCGTCCAGGTTTATCGCCTATTTGGGTTCCATCCGTGGGGAGATCCGGCCGGGGTGTCGCTCACGGCCCCAAACGATGTGTACAGGGTTCCCGCGTCACCAAACGGGCGACCGGTACACCGTGCCACGTACCTGCCGTGTCACAGCCCACCCCGAGGGTCAGCACTGCGCACGACCTCCAGTAAACTACAAACACCAGAAACTAGTTGCAACTCCTGGACAGAGAACAAGGGCAGTCAATAAGTCGAGCGGGGTCATATTTCAGGGCCCAATGTGTGGTAGTAGCTGTTTCATGGATCAACCAACACAGAACTCAGTTCCCGAGGACGGTTTCAATGAGACAACCCACCATGTACTCCTACATGGCCTCTCATCGCTACCTTTACCAAATCGTGTTCACACACTTAGCATCACACACAGTAGGACATGTTCATCACATTCCAATTCATCCTCGATGAATCAGACCTGACACAACTCTAAGCAATAGCAGGCATAACCAGAAAGCATCAATGAGTAGGCACAACATGGCTCAAACAACTCCTACTCATACTAGTGGGTTTCAACTATTTACTGTGGCGATGACAGGTCATGCAATGGAAAGGGGGTTCAACTACCGCAGCAGGTAACAGTTGAAGCGTTGTTGTCCTAATGCAGTAAAAGAGAGCAAGACCGAGAGAGTGGGATTGTATCGGAATGCTCAATGGGGTTTTGCTTGCCTGGCACTTCTGAAGATAACATTGGGTCTTCATCGGTGTCATCGATCACATCGTCGGAACGTCGTCTACTGAGAGGGGACAAAACCGACAAACAAAGAAAGAACACAATCAATGCAATGCGACAATATGATGCATGATCATGACATGGCAATATGCTGTTGATTGAGCTAATGCAACTAGCAACACAATTAAATGAAGTTGGTTTGAACCCAAGGTTCAAATTCAAACTACATATGTGATTATTTAAATGCCATTTAATTGATTTGACCTGATCAGCAGGTTTAACTTCTTCAAACATGCATGAAATTGCCATAAACAGAGTCCTTGAATTCTTCTGATCATTTTTCATATATAACTTATTTTCATCTGAGCAACGGTTGATTTTATATGATTTTTAGAAGTTTTAGCTATTTTCTGAAATAAATAAATCATTTATGATTTATTTAAAATTCCAGAAAACACTTATTGCGTCAGCACTAGGTCATGCTGACATCAGCAAGTCAACAGGGGCTGGTTTAGTCAAACCTGACCAGTGGGGCCCACTGGTCAGTGACACTACTAGCTAATCCTATTAGTTAGTGCTAATCTAATCCTAACAAAAGTGTCAGGGGGGATGTGCCCCACATGTCAGTCTCTCAGGGCCTAATTAAGTTTAGTTTTAAACTAAACTGAATTAATAGGGGCTGGCCCCACGTGTCAGTGACTCACATAGCTAAGCACAGAGATTAGTACTTAATTAAAACTTAAATTAAAACTAAACGACGGCCGGCCCCACATGTCATGGACACAGGGGGGGTCCAGCCGGAGTCAAACGGGGTCAAAACCACCGGCGGCTCGACGCCGGCGAGGCCAAACGTGGCGGCGGTACTCAGGAATCGCCCTTCGGCGACCATTTGGACGGCGGCTTGGTGCTACGCGTAGCTGGGGAGCTCGCGCATCTAAAGGAGGCAACGGGAGGACACGAGGACAGCGGAGCTCGCGGCGACGCCGGAGTTCGGGCTCCGTCGAGCTAGGCGCTGTGGGGCTCGGGGAGATGAGCGAGGAGGTGCTACGGGCTTCTACGGGTGCGGTGAAGACGATGCCGTGCTTGGAATCAAACCAACGTGGCTGTGGCCATGACGGCGACGTGCGGTGGCGGCGGCGGGTACGGTAAGAAAGGGGGCGACGGCTACAGCGAGTTGCATGCTACGGGGACAGGGGGAAACGGCGGAGAAGCTCACTGCGATGCCGAAGAGGAGGTCATCGAGCCCGGGGAGGTCCTGGTGGTGCCGAATCGACAGCGAGGCCGTCGATGGCCGAAGGTTGAGGACGAGCACGGTGATGGCGAAGCAGAGCCTCCCGGCGTCCCGTAGCTTGGTGGAGAGGACCAAGAGGACGCGGCGGAGCTCTCGGGCATGGCGCTGCAGCGAGGGGGCGATGGTGGCCGCGGTGGTGACGAGCGGCGGCGACGGCTCCGTTCGGTCGCGAGAGGGAGAGAGAGCAGAGGAGAGGGGAATAAGCACGGGGAGGGTCGTGGGGGTTCTAGGGTGTCGTGGCGTTCAGCCAGGGCGTCGGGGAGGAGGCAGGCAGGCTGGAGGTGGCCGGCGCGTGGCTGCGCGCGCCGGGCACACACCCTCGTCCTTCTGTCACGAGGAAGACGACAGGGGGAGGGCCAGGTGGGCTGGGCCGCACAGTACCGGGCCGGCCAGGCTGGACAGGTAAGCCTTTCCTTCTACTTTAACTCTGTTTCTGTTTTCTATTTTGTTTCTTTTATTCTATTTTGTTATTTTGTTCTGGGCTTTATTAAAAATACTTAGACACTCTTAAAAATCATGAAACCAAGCATGGCTACTGTTTAGGATAAACCCAACAGTAAACATTTTAGTTTATGACTATTTGAGCATTTAAAATAATATATAAAATTTAAATGCCCAAATGCAAGTAGGATATGATTTAATTCAAAAATCCAAAATGGTCCTAGAAATATGTGCAACATTTTTGGCAGAGGTTTTAACCAATCCAAAAATGATGAACTTTTCCAAGGGGCATTTTGGGTTTATTGAAAAAGATTTTAATTTGACCCTAGTTAAATTCATTTAATGCTAGGGTTTGAGCATCCCCATTTCAGGTTTCCTTTGAAAATAAACATGATGCAACAGACAGGTGCTATCCTAAAGCAAGGTGAAGCTGGGGATGTGACATGGCAATAGAAGGGTCATGTTTCATTCTAGCATTCAAGGACTTTTCTTTCAGCTTAGCTAATAATTTCTTAAGATCATACCTATCATTGCAAGCAAGAAAGTCTCTAGCAGTTTCTTCATCCATAACATAACCCTCAGGCACAACAGGCAATTCATATCTATTGGGAGTAGTTTCATCATCACTTTCATAAATATCATCAGTTTCAACATTTGCACTCTCCCTAACCTTAGCAATTTGTTCATCTAGAAATTCACCTAGTGGCACAGTATCAGGCATACATAGCAGAAGTAGCATCATCAAGAACATACGACATATCAGATTCAATAGCAGGAGTAGGTGTCGCAAGTTTACTCATAACAGAAGGAGAATCAAGTGCAGAGCTAGATGACAGTTCCTTACCTCCCCTCGTAGTTGAGGGTAAGATATTGGTTTGTGAGTCCTTGAAATTCTTCATAGTTATCAACATATATAAATCCCAAGTGACTTAAAGAATAGATCTATGCTCCCCGGCAACGGCGCCAAAAAATAGTTTTGATAACCCAAAAGTGTAGGGGATCGCAACAGTTTTCGAGGGTAAAGTATTCAACCCAAATGTGTTGATTCGACACAAGGGGAGCCAAATAATACTCTTAAGTATTAGCAGCTGAGTTGTCAATTCAACCACACCTGAAAACTTAGTATCGGTAGCAAGATAGTTTAGTAGCAAAGTAATATGATAGTGGCGGTAGCGGCAATAAAAGTAACATTATTGTTTTTGTAGTTTTTGTAATAGTAGCAGCGGAAAAGTAGATAAGCAACAAGCAATATAGGAAAAGCTCGTAGGCATTGGATCGGTGATGGGAAATAATGTCCGATACAATTCATCATGTAGAAGTTATAACCTAGGGTGACACAGAACTAGCTCCAGTTCATCAATGCAATGTAGGCATGTATTCCCAATATAGTCATACGTGCTTACGGAAAAGAACTTGCATGACATCTTTTGTCCTACCCGCCCATGGCAGCGGGGTCCTATTGGAAACTAAGGGATATTAAGGCCTCCTTTTAATAGAGTACCGGACCAAAGCATTAACACATAGTGACTACATGAACTCCTCAAACTATGGTCATCACCAGGAGTGGTCCCGATTGTTGTCACTTCGGGGTTGCCGGATCATAACACATAGTAGGTGACTATAGACTTGCAAGATAGGATCAAGAACACACATATATTCATGAAAACATAATAGGTTCAGATCTGAAATCATGGCACTCGGGCCCTAGTGACAAGCATTAAGCATAGCAAAGTCATAGCAACATCAATCTCAGAACATAGTGGATACTAGGGATCAAACCCTAACAAAACTAACTCCATCACATGATAGATCCCATCCAACCCATCACCGTCCAACAAGCCTACGATGGAATTACTCACGCACGGCGGTGAGCATCATGGAATTGGTGATGGGGGAAGGCTGATGATGATGATGGCGACGATCTCCACTCTCCGGAGCCCAGAACGGACTCCAGATAAGCCCTCCCGAGAGAGATTAGGGCTTGGAGGCGGCTCCGTCTCGTGAAACGCAATAATTCTTTATCCCTGGTTTTTTTCTCCCCAAAAGTGAAGATATAGGATCTGGGGGTACATCGGTAAGTCACCAGGGGCCCACGAGGCCGGGGGCGCGCCCCCCACCCTCGTGGGCAGGCCCTGGGCCTCCTGGTGTGGATCTTCTTGCATGTATTTTTTATATTTTCTGAAATAATTCTCCGTTGATTTTCAGGCGATTCCGAGAACTTTTTATTCTGCACAAAAACAACACCATGGCAGTTCTGCTGAAAACAGCGTCAGTCCGTGTTAGTTCCATTCAAATCATGCAAATTAGAGTCCAAAACAAGGGCAAAAGGGTTTGGAAAAGTAGATACGTTGGAGACGTATCAGTGAACTACTCCCTCCTCGTCATGGAGAGCACCGGGATGATGAAGATGGCCACCGGAGAGGGATTCCCCCCTCCGGCAGGGTGCCAGAACGGGTCTAGATTGGTTTTCGGTGGCAACAAAGGCTTTTGGCGAAGGAACTCCCGATCTAGGTTATTTTCCGGAGGTTTCAGTATATATAGGAGGTGTTGGAGTCGAGGCCAAGCAAAGGGTGTCTACGGGCTGTCCACGAGGCAGGGGGCGTGCCCAGTAGAGGGGGCGCGCCCAGTAGAGGGGGCGCGCCCCCCACCCTCGTGGGCAGCCCGTGGGTCCTATCGTCCCCCTCCGGCACTTCCTGGGCTTCTTTAGGTCCAAAAACTTCCAACGTTAAATTTCAATTCAATTGGGCTCCGTTTGATATTCCTTTTCTGCAAAACCCTAAAACAGGAGAAAAACAGAAAGTGGCACTAGGCTCTGGGTTAATAGGCTAGTCCCAAAAAATCATATAAAAGTGCATAACAAAGCCCATTAAACATCCAAAACATCATAAATAATAGCATGGAACAATCAAAGACTATAGATACGTTGGAGACGTATCAACATCTCCAAGTTTAATTCCTACTCGTCCTCGAGTAGGTAAATGATAAAAACAAATTTTTTGATGTGGAATGCTAACCTACATAGTTTTCAATGTAATTCTCTTAATTGTGGCATGAATGTTTAGATTGAAAGATTCAAGACAAAAGTCTATATTGACATAAGAAATAATAATACTTCAAGCATACTAACAATGAAATCACGTCTTCTCAAAATACTATAGCTAAAGAAAGTTATCCCTAAAAAATCATATAGTCTGGCTATGCTCCCTCTTTATCACACAAAATATTCATATCATGCACAACCCCGGTTTCAGCCAAGCACTTATTTTCATACTATATTCTTTCAAACCTTTCAACTTTCACGCAATACATGAGCGTGAGCCATGGACATAGCACTATAGGTGGAATAGAGTGGTGGTTGTGGAGAAGACAAAAAGGAGGGAGATAGTCTCACATCGACTAGGCATATCAATGGGCTATGGAGATGCCCATCAATAGATATCAATGTGAGTGAGTAGGGATTGCCATGCAACAGATGCACTAGAGCTATAAATGTATGAAAGCTCAACAAAAGAAACTAAGTGGGTGTGCATCCAACTTGCTTGCTCACGAAGACCTAGGGCATTTGAGGAAGCCCATCGTTGAAATATACAAGCCAAGTTCTATAATGAAAATTCCCACTAGTATATGAAAGTGACTAAACATGAGACTCTCTATCATGAAGAACATGGTGCTACTTTGAAGCACATGTGTGGAAAAAGATAGTAGCAATTGTCCCTTTTCTTTTCTTTTCTTTTTTGGGCCTTTTTTTTCTTCGGCCTTCCCATTTTTTGGAGGGGCTTTCTTTATTTAGCCTTTCCTCACATGGGACATTGCTCTAATAATGATGATCATCACACTTTCATTGATTTACAACTCGATATTACAGTTCAATACTAGAACAAAGTATGACTCTATATGAATGCCTCCCGTGGTGTACCGGGATGTGCAATGAATCAAGAGTGACATGTATGAAGAATTATGCATGGTGGCTTTGCCACAAATACGATGTCAACTACATGATCATGCATGGCAATATGACAATATCAAGTGTGTCATATGAACGGAACGGTGGAAAGTTGCATGGCGATATATCTCGGAATGGCTATGGAAATGCCAAGATAGGTAGGTATGGTGGCTGTTTTGAGGAAGATATATGGTGGCCGTTTTGAGGAAGGTATATAGTGGGTGTATGGTACCGGCGAAAGTTGTGCGGTACAGGAGAGGCTAGCAATGGTGGAAGGGTGAGAGTGTGTATAATTCATGGACTCAACATTAGTCATAAAGAACTCATATACTTATTGCAAAAATCTACGAGTCATCAAAACAAAGCAATCAACACATGCTCCTAGGGGGGAGGTTGGTAGGAGTTAACCATCGCGTGCCCCCGACCTCCGCACAAAGGATGACACTCTACAAATACATCATGATCTAACTTCGTCACATAGCGGTTCACCATACGTGCATGCTCCGGGAATCACAAAATTTAACACAAGTATTTCACAATTTCATAATAACTCCACTAGCATGAATCTAATATCACTATCCTCATATCTCAAAACAATTATCAAGCATCCCACTTCTCATCATATTTAATGCACTTAGTATGAAAGTTTTTACTACATTCATCTTGGATGCCTATCATCTGAAGGCTAGTTTTATAGCCAAAGCACATTACCATGTTGTTCTAATAGACTCTCAAAAGGATATAAGTGAAGCATAAGAGTTTATCTATTTCTTCAAAATAAAACCACCGCCGTGCTCTAAAAGATATAAGTGAAGCACTAGAGCAAATGACAAACTACTCCAAAAGATACAAGTGAAGAACAACGAGTAGTTGTATAATTATGTAACTATGTGAAGACTCTCTAACATTTAAGAATTTCAGATCTTGGGATATTATTCAAACACCAAGCAAAACAAAACAAAATAAATTTACTCTCCAAGCAAAACACATATCATGTGGTGAATAAAAATATAGCATCGAGTAAAGTTACCGATAGATGAAGACGAAAGAGGGGATGCCTTCCGGGTCATCCCCAAGCTTAAGCTTTTGGTTGTCCTCGATTTTTACCTTGGGGTGGCTTGGGCATCCCCAAGCTTAGGCTCTTGTCACTCTTTGTTCCATAGTCCATCAAAGCAATACTCAAAACTTGAAAACTTCACAACACAAAACTTAGACAAAAATCTCATGAGCTCCGTTAGTATAGGAAAACAAACTACTACTCAAAGGTACTGTAACGAATTCATTATTTGTTTATATGGGTGTTAAACCTACTGTATTCCAACTTCTCTATGATTCATACTCCCCAATACTACTCATAGATGCATCAAAATAAGCAAGCAACACACGAAAAACAGAATCTGTCAAAAACAGAACAGTCTGTAGTAATCTGTAACTTTTGAATACTTCTGTAACTCAAAAATAATTGAAATAAATTGGTAAACGTGAGGAATTTATCTATTAATCATCTGCAAAAGGAATCAACTGAATACCACTCTCCAGTAAAATCTGGTGACTATTCTCGTGAGCGCTAACGTTTTTGTTTTTCACAGCAAGATCATATAGACTTCACACCAGTCTTCCCAAAGGTTCTACTTGGCACAAACACTAATTAAAAAACAAAACCACATCTAAACAGAAGCCAAATGCAATATTTATTCCTAAACAGAAGCAAAAGCAAAGAAAATAGAATAAAGTTGGATTGCCTCCCAACAAGCGCTATCGTTTAACGCCCCTAGCTAGGCATGATGATTTCAATGATGCTCGCATAAAAGATAAGAATTGAAACATAATGAGAGCATCATGAAGAATATGACTAGCACATTTAAGTCTAACCCACTTCCTATGCATAGGGATTTTGTAAGCAAACAACTTATGGGAACGATAATCAACTAGCATAGGAAGGCAAAACGAGCATAACTTCAAGATTTTAAGCACATAGAGAGGAAACTTGATATTATTGCGACTCCTACAAGCATATGTTCCTCCCTCATAATAATTTTCATTAGCATCATGAATGAATTCAACAATATAACTAGCACATAAAGCATTTTTGTCATGATCCCCAAGCATATAAATTTTATTACTCTCCACATAAGCAAAATTCTTCTCATTCGGAATAGTGGGAGTATCATAAGAGACTTGAATACTATAGATTGTCTCCACATTAAAAGAGTGACGTTCAGAAAAAGGGCAATCATAATCATGACAAGTTTGATAAATATAATCATCACTACTTTTTATAGCATAAGTGTCATCACAATAATCATCATAAATAGGAGGCATGCTTTTATCATAATAGCTTTGCATATCAAGACTTGGGAGGCTAAAAATATCATCTTCATCAAGCGTAGCATCCCCAAGCTTGGGACAAACGATAATTGCAGCAAATAAATTTTCAAATATATCATTCTCATCAAACATAGCATCCTGAAGCTTGTGCCTTTTCATATCATAAGCATTATCACTCTCATCATTAATAGTATGGATAGCACCGATAGTATAGCAATTATCATCATCACAATGAGTAATAGGAGCAACATCATTTGGGAGGGATACCTTTTTATCTTTGCTTCTCCATCTTTTCTTTTTCTTCTTCACATTAGGTATGGGTTTAATCTTCTTTTTGGAGCTCCTTATTAATGAGATTGGTTGAATAGAAGGTTCCTCCTCGTTATCTGATTCATCATAAGAAAGAATAGAAAGATATTGGGAAATCTCTTCCCTTTCATTAGTATTCTCTTCATCTCCTATTTGTTTTCTTGACTTTATGTAATTGGCAATATAAGGATTTTCAATGCAAATCATAGCACAATACATATAAATTTCCTCCAGATCAAAATCAAGAACTTTATCAAGGACAAATTCTGGAAGATCCTTAGTTAAACGTTTTATTTCTTCATAACCCACAAGCAAACTAAGTTCATTATGATGTGCAAGGGAGATAAAGTCATCACAACTTTTGGACACGATTAGATCATGAAACAATTCACATTGGGGATTTAAGTGATCACGATCATTGCAAAGTTCACAAGGATGGCAAAGAAATTTTAAATTTTCAGCACAACCATCTAGCCTCTGTAGCAACCATTTAGTTTCTAAATACTTATGCCTCTTGCAGAATCTATCTTCCCTATTTGGTATGTACTTGCAAACTCTATGCACTCCACAAAAATCAACATGCTTATATGAGATATTTTCATCATGACTAGTGCAATCATCGTTAGTACCATGGATATTCAAAGGATTCACACTAACAATATTGCAAGCATGCTCATCATTCAAGTCTTTAGTGGCAAGCATTCTATGTAATTCTTCTTCTAGTACTTGAGCACAATTTTCCTTCCCATCATTTTCAGGAAAGATATTAAAAAGATGAAGCATATGAGGTAACCTTAATTCCATTTTTTGTAGTTTTCTTTTATAGACCAAACTAGTGATAAAACAAGAAACTAAAATATTCGATTGCAAGATCTAAAGATATACCTTCAAGCACTCACCTCCCTGGCAACGGCGCCTGAAAAGAGCTTGATGTCTACTACGCAACCTTCTTCTTTAGACGTTGTTGGGCCTCCAAGTGCAGAGGTTTGTAGAACAGTAGCAAATTTCCCTCAAGTGGATGACCTAAGGTTTATCAATTCATGGGAGGCGTAGGATGAAGATGGTCTCTCTCAAACAACCCTGCAACCAAATAACAAAGAGTCTCTTGCGTCCCCAACACATCCAATACAATGGTAAATTGTATAGGTGCACTAGTTCGGCGAAGAGATGGTGATACAAGTGCAATATGGATGGTAGATATAGGTTTTTGTAATAAGAAAATATAAAAACAGCAAGGTAGCAAGTGGTAAATGTGAGCATAAACGGTGTTGCAATGCTTTGAAACAAGGCCTAGGGTTCATACTTTCAGTAGTGCAAGTTCTCTCAACAATAATAACATTACTGGATCATATAACTATCCCTAAACATGCAACAAAGAGTCACTCCAAAGCCACTAATAGCGGGGAACAAACGAAGAGATTATGGTAGGGTACAAAACCACCACAAAGTTATTCTTTCTGATCGATCTATTCAAGAGTCCATAGTAAAATAACACGAAGCTATTCCTTCCGTTCAATCTATCATGGAGTTCGTACTAGAATAACACCTTAAGACACAAATCAACCAAAACCCTAATGTCACCTAGATACTCCATTGTCACCTCAAGTATCCGTGGGCATGATTATATGATATGCATCACACAATCTCAGATTCATCTATTCAACCAACACAAAAGAACTTCAAAGAGTGCCCCAAAGTTTCTACCGGAGAGTCAAGACGAAAACGTGTGCCAACCCCTATGCATAGATTCCCAAGGTCACAGAACCCGCAAGTTGATCACCGAAACATACGTCAAGTAGATCACATGACATCCCATTGTCACCACAGATAAGCACATGCAAGACATACATCAAGTGTTCTCAAATCCTTAAAGATTCAATCCGATAAGATAACTTCAAAGGGAAAACTCAATTCATCACAAGAGAGTAGAGGGGGAGAAGCACCATAATATCCAACTAAAATAGCAAAGCTCGCGATACATCAAGATCGTTCCATCTCAAGAACACGAGAGAGAGAGAGAGAGAGAGAGAGAGATCAAACACATAGCTAATGGTACATACCCTCAGCCCCGAGGGTGGACTACTCCCTCCTCGTCACGGAGAGCGCCGGGATGATGAAGATGGCCACCGGAGAGGGATCCCCCCCCCTCCGGCAGGGTGCCAGAACAGGTCTAGATTGGTTTCCGGTGGAAACAGAGGCATTTGGTGACGGAACTCCCGATCTAGGTTATTTTCCGAAGGTTTCAGTATATATAGGAGGTGTTGGAGTCGGCGCCAAGCAAAGGGGGTCTACAGGCTATCCACGAGGCAGGGGGCACGCCCAGTAGAGGGGGGTTCGCCCCCCACCCTCGTGGGCAGCCCGTGGGTCCTCTCGTCCTCCTCCGGTACTTCCTGGGCTTCTTTAGGTCCAAAAACTTCCTCCGTTAAATTTCAGGTCAATTGGGCTCCATTTGATATTCCTTTTCTACGAAACCCTAAAACAGGAGAAAAACAAAAACTGGCACTGGGCTCTGGGTTAATAGGTTAGTCCCAAAAAATCATATAAAAGTATATAACAAAGCCCATTAAACATCCAAAACATCATAAATAATAGCATGGAATAATCAAAAATTATAGATACGTTGGAGACGTATCATGGCTCAGCCGGGAAGATTGAGAAACTTGGTTTTTTAATACCTGTAATTCCCAAACACTCCTGAAAATCATGAAACTTGGCATGGTGTCATGACATGGCATGAACATGCTGCTGTAATTTTTTTGGCCGAATTGGGACAAGCTTTGGTGTAAGCTTTTTGCAAACCAGAGCTTCCCTCAAGAAGGCTCGTGGTTCCAAGAGGGAACGTGTCATCTCCTAGTGCGAAACGACATACGTACACAGCCTTCTCCTCCTTAATTTTTGTACAAACATAGCCCAAATAGGAGTACCGTGCTAAATTTTGGAATTATTTCGGGCTAGTTTCACCTTTTTTATACATTAATCGAATTTTTGGGCGTTTAATGTGCATAATTCAAATTTGAACTACAAGCACAGGCTCCAGTGCACCCAAGTTGTTTGAAAAATCACATGTGTGTCCTTGGATGAATTTCTAGGTCCCATGCCAGAGATTGGATTGAAATTTAAAGATACGGGTGTCGTGGCTCAGCAGGAAACATTGAGAAACTTGGTTTTTAAATTCCTGTAATTCCAAAACACGCCTGAAAATCATGAAACTTGGTATGGTGTCATGACATGGAACGAACATGCTGTGGTAAATTGTTGGCCGAATTGGGACAAGCTTTGGTGTAAGCTTCTTGCAAACCGGAGCTTCCCTCAAGAAGGCTCATGGTTCCGAGAGGCAACGTGTCACCTCCTTGTGCGAAACGACATACATACACAACCTTCTCCCGCCTTAATTTTTTTACACAGCCAGATTAGACCAAATAGGAGTACCGTGCTAAATTTTGGAATTATTCAGGGCTCGTTTCACCTTTTTATACATTAATTGAGTTTCTAGCCATTTAATGTGCATAATTCAAATTTGAACTACAAGCACGGGCTCCAGTTCACCAAAGTTGTTTGAAAAATCACATGTGTGTCCTTGGGTGAATTTATAGGTCCCATGCAAGAGATTGGAGCGAAATTCCAACATCTGGGCGTCGTGGCTCAACCGGAAAGATTGAGAAACTTGGTTTTTTAATTCCTGTAATTCTAAAACACACCTGAAAATCATGAAACTTGGCATGGTGTCATGACATGGCACGAACATGCTGCAGTAATTTTTTTTGGCTGAATTGGGACAAGCTTTGGTGTAAGCTTCTTGCAAACCGGAGCTTCCCTCAAGAAGGCTCGTGGTTCCGAGAGGGAACGTGTCACCTCCTTGTGTGAAACGACATACGTACACAGCCTTCTCCCACCTTAATTTTTTTACACAGCCAGATTAGACCAAATAGGAGTACTGTGCTAAATTTTGGAATCATTGCGGGCTCGTTTCGCCTTTTTCATACATTAATTGAGTTTCTAGGCTAATGTGCATAATTGAAATTTGAACTACAAGCACAGGCTCCAGTGCACCAAAGTTGTTTGATAAATCACATGTGTGTCCTTGGGTGAATTTCTAGGTCCCATGCAAGAGTTTGGAGTGAAATTCAAATATCTGGGCGTCGTGGCTCGGCCGGAAAGATTGAGAAACTTGGTTTTTTTAATTCCTGTAATTCCAAAACACGCCTGAAAATCATGAAACTTGGCATGGTTTCATGACATGGCACGAACATGTTGCGGTATTTTTTTGGTCGAATTGGGACAAGCTTTGGTATAAGCTTCTTGCAAACCGGAGCTTCCCTCAAGAAGGGTCGTGGTTCCGAGAGGGAGCGTGTCACCTCCTTGTGCGAAACGACATATGTACACAGCCTTCTCCCGCCTTAATTTTTTACACAGCTAGATTAGACCAAATAGGAGTACACTGGTAAATTTTGGAATTATTTCAGGCTCATTTCGCCTTTTTATACATTAATTGAGTTTCCGGGCATTTAATGTGCATAATTCAAATTTGAACTACAAGCACAGGATCTAGTGCACCAAAGTTGTTTGAAAAATCACATGTGTATCCTTGGGTGAATTTCTAGGTCCCATGCAAGAGACTGGATTGAAATTCAAACATCTGGGCATCGTGGCCCGGCCGGAAAGACTGAGAAACTTGGTTTTTTAATTCTTGTAATTCCAAAACACGCCTGAAAAGCATGAAACTTGGCATGGTCTCATGACATGGCACCAACATGCCATGGTATTTTTTTTGGATGAATTGGGACAAGCTTTGGTGTAAGCTTCTTGCAAACCGGAGCTTCCCTCAAGAAGGCTTGTGGTTCCGAGAGAGAACGTGTCACCTTCATGTGCGAAATGACATACGTACATTGCCTTCTCCCGTTTTAAATTTTTTACATAGCCAGATTAGACCAAATAGAAGTACCGTGCTAAATTTTGGAATTATTCTGGGTTCATTTGGCCTTTTTATACATTAATTGAGTTTTGGGGCATTTAATGTGCATAATTCAAATTTGAACTACAAGCACATGCTCCAGTGCACCAAAGTTGTTTGAAAAATCACATGTGTATCCTTGGGTGAATTTCTAGGTCCCATGCAAGAGATGGGAGTGAAATTCAAACATATGAGCGTCGTGGCTCGGACGGAAAGATTGAGAAACTTGGTTTTCTAATTCCTGTAATTCCAAAACACGCCTGAAAATCATGAAACTTGGCATGGTCTCATGACATGGCACCAACATGCTGTGGTAATTTTTCTGTCCGATTTGCGAAGGTGCGCACATTAACAATCAACAAAGTCATTTTGGAACAAGTGATGTCACGTTACAAATCAGAAACACAAGTATTATTGATACCGTGGGCGTTCGACTTACCAATTACATGCAGCCACCACTACAGGAATCAGCTTCTTTGCCGACTGCCATGGCAGTCGGCAAAGGCATGAATTGCAGTCGGCAAAGCTCTTTGCCGACTGCTAGCAGTCGGCAAACAGTCCGGCTGAATAAGTGGCGGTAAAGGCCTTCTTTGCCGTCTGCTTCATAGAAGCAGTCGGCAAAGCTCTTTGCCGTCAGCCTTTTGCGGCCAGCAGACGGCAAAGAGCGTGGACGGCAGTGAGGTGAGGTGGGAGCCGTTAGGGGTTAACGGCGTGGTTTGCCGTCAGCCGGCAGACGGCAAAGAGGCTAAGGTCTTTGCCGACTGCCAGCAGACGGCAAGACCCTCATTGCCATCAGCTGGTTCTTTGCCGTCTGCTTTGACAAGACAGACGGCAAACAGCCTCTTTGCCATCAGCTGGCAGACGGCAAAGAGCAGGCAGATGGCAAAGACTCAGATTCCAGTAGTGCACGCGTCCCTTTTTTTTATTGGGTAGGAGGTGCCGTGCGGGGTAGCTATTTAAGTACGAGAGGTGTGCGATCAGACCCCTGCACGTGCTCATCGGGAGGAGAGCCCTTTTGACCGCTACCCGCCGCGCACCTCCCTCCCAACGTCTCCATTAATGGCGCCCGAGCACCTATTCTACGGCGTGGCTATATGTCTCACTGGACTGAGATTTAAGAGAGAAAAATGAAAATCTGAAAAGAAAGTTTTGCACGGATCTTGATGTAAGATCCGACGGACCTATATAGCATCGACTGCAACTTATAGCAAGCATGATGAATATAAGGACGATGACATTGGATAATAATTGTCTTGCATATTTATAAACATAATTAAAAAAAGCCACATGCGGCAACGCTCGATATACACAAGGGCAAAAGAAGAAGGAAGACAACTAGTCTCCGCCGCGAGCGGCGACGAGCTCTTTCTTATCCTCAAGATGCTGGTTGAGAGCATCCACGGATTCCTCCACCAGCCTTCTGTGCTTGTTGCGCAGCATGGCATTCTCGTCCATAAGTTTCTCGACAATGGAGCTGGTCCTCTTCAACAAGGCAGTGGTCTGCTCCTGCTGCTCCGTATTTCCGACGATCTTCGCCCTCAGTAGGTCGTGCTCGGCCTGGAGCTTCGCATTGCTCTCATTTAGTTGCCGGATGACATCAATAGACTGTTCAAACGAGGCTTTCAGCTCATCCTGCAACGTCGCCCACCTGGAGATCTGATCCATCTGCCTAAGGACGAGGGCACGCATGCGCCTATAAGAGTCCTCGCCTGCTCGCGAGGCATTTTTCCAGGCCATCGCGGCAAGGGAGGACATCTCTGCTGCATTCACGGCGCGGTAGGACATCTCTTCTACTTCGGCAGTGCAGCCGGACCAGTTTGCTGCATTGACGGCGCGGCGGGTCCTCCGTGCTGCTTCGGCGGTGCGGCGGGACCTCTCTACTGCTATGGCCATGCGGTGGGACATGTTGGCTGCTATCGCGGCGAGGCGGGACATCTCTTGTGCTCCCGCTTCCAGGCTCGTCTCTCCCTGGTGGCAATCTCTTGACCCAGAACTCACGCTGGCCATGGCGGACGCAAGGGAATGATGATGAATGACTTGTTTGTTTTTGAATTTTTGTGGATGAGGAGTTGAGGAGGAATGTGCAGTCATCTTGGAGTAGTAGTATTTATAACCGCGTAGTAATACGCTCTAAGTGGGAAACCGTTTAGGTTTTGATCGGTGTGAATAGGTTTGCAATTTGGAATGTGATGGGACGCATGCTCAAAATTTACTGATGGTTATAAGTGTGGCACTATTCCCGGAAGGCGTAACGTGGGCATGTACGCCTTCTCGGCCGCGTACGTGGCGTTTGCACCAGAGGGTGCATCGCAATAGGCAATGTCAACACACGTCTTGTTCCAACAACTGTGCGCGCTCGTTATTACCATCGCGCACGCTTCTTTGAATTAGAATGGGTGTGCCCATCTAGCGCACACACGTTGATCTATCTAACTGTTTCAGTTTGTTGTGGCTAATCGCAAACAGTTCATCCATGTGAAGTGTATGCCATCAATCCCAGACACTTTGATCTGTCTTACCCATTTCTGTTCTGTTGCCTAATCGCAAACAGTTAATTCTTCTGAAGCGTATGCCCTCAATCAGACACACCTTGATCTGGTTGACCGTTTCTTTTGTGTTGCCTAATCACAAACAGTTCATCCAAGTGAACCATATGCTGTATATCGCACACACCTTCATCTGGCTGCCCATTTCTTTTGTGTTGCCTAATCACAAACAGTTCATCTGAGTGAACCGTATGATGTGTATCGCATACGCCTTCATCTGGCTACCCGTTTCTTTTGTTCCTCCTCGTCGTAAACAGTTAATTGAACTGAACCGTATGCCCTTCATCGCACACGCAACTAAAACCTGAACCGTGTTTGATGCATCAGTCATCGCAAATGTTTTATACATTTCTGATGGTTTTCATACACCACCGTTTGCGATTACGGCATCGCACACAGTTTCTCGAAGGGTCTCTGATTGTAGTGTCGCGTTAGCAGCATCCTGCAGTAGTGTGCAATAATAGCCCCTAAGTTAAAGGTGTGATCATCATGAAGTGCACAACATAAAATGGCGAGGTCAAGTGCACTAAGTACACACTGTACACTAACCTCTTTAGCAGCCAAACTCATCGAGTTAAATAGAGAAAAGTAATGCACAGAATTAAACTGCAGGTTAGTGGCCATGGCTTTCGACACGCCCCTTTCCTCGCACACTGTCAAAGTGAGTAGGGAGTCCTCAAACTCAGCCGGTCTGGGCTCTCTCAATTCTCCATCATAAGGAATTAGATATATCTCACAAAATTCAGTGAGCGGTATCTGAAGGGTTTTAGCATATAAATTAAACCGCACTGAAGGAGGTTCATGCCTATTCAGAAAAGTAATTTTTTTGCACAAAGGAATTAATGAGGGTATGATGATGGTCACACTCATCTATGAGGAAGTTGGTGAGTCCAGCATTTGCTACAAATTGCGCGAACTCTTGGTGGAATCCGGCCTATTCCATGAAGGGAATGTGCGGCCATTCGCACAGCCAGACCTCTCCTTCTCAGAGTATTGATGCCAACAACTGATGTTTCACCAATGACCCCCTTAGAATTCTTCTTAGATGAACCCTTTCGAAAGAAGTCCATTTCCCTAAGAACAAATTTCTGAAAATTTTGGTTCACAAAATAAAGTTAACAAAACTTCATAAGATTGATAACAACTACTCATATGGGTGCCTAGAGCCTATATCAAGCATTCAAACTACTTAGAATTTTATGAATTCAACATGCAAGCTCATCTACAGCAGCACCAGGAGTAGCTAATTGTTCTAAATATAAACCACAAAAACAAAAACTAATTGGAGCAATGGAGGAGTCACATATCAAGCAACAATCCCACAAAACAGTTCCAAAAACAGAGCTCCAAGCAAAGAGATCAAAATTGGCGGGTTTGAGAGCAGGAACACAAGAGAGAGAGAGAGAGAGAGAGAGAGCAAAGGTGATTTTTTCTGGAGGTAAGTGATGACATGGGCTAAAGAGATAAGTAAGGGGGCCACGTGTGGCCCACTACCCACCAGGGGACGCCTGGTGGGGCTAGCGCACCCTGGTGTCTCCTGGACACCTAGGACACCCCCTGTAATGTTTTCAGTGCTAGATATTCTCAAATATTCAGTAAAAATCGTATTAAAATTTCAGACCGTTTGGATAACTTCTATTTTGGGCACTTGTTTATTGCACAGATAATTAAGAAAACAGGGTATTCGTAGCATTTTATTGTATTTAACTAAAAATAACAAAAAATAAAGAATGGATACAGAAGGTGGTGTCTACTAGATTCATCTAACACATGCCTCTCAAAAATGATCCATTAATAAGGTTGATCAGGTCTTATTAACAACCAATTTCAATTAACATGAAACCGCATTTTATTCTTCGTAAAACACTAAGTTACCTCAACGGGGATGTGCATATCCCCAAAAATAAGTATTTCATATTTCCTTTTAGCAGTAGGTATAGGGAGTTGAAAACCTCCAATAGTGACAATAGGAGTTTTTCCAATAACATTAATGCCATTTACTTGCAATTGCTTCTTCGGAAAATGAACCATATGCTCTTTACCATTAACATAAAAAAGTGACCTTGCTTTTGTTGCAATCAATAACAACCCCTGTAGTGTTCAAAAATGGTCTACCAAGCTTAATTGACATGTTGTCGTCCTCAGGCATATCAAGTATAACAAAGTCTGTTAAGATAGTAACGTTTGCAACTACATCAGACACATCCTCACAAACACCGACATAAATGGCAGTTGATTTGAGCCATTTGCAATGATATTTCAATGGGTGTGAGTTTATCCAAGTCAAGTCTTTTATATAAATAGAAAGGCATACCACTAACAGCTCCTAAATCACATAAAGCAGTTCCGACATAGTTTGTTTTGATGGAGCAAGGTATAGCTGGTATTCCATGATCTCCTAATTTTTTAGGTACTCCATACTTAAAAGAATAATTTGCAAGCATGGTGGATATTTCAGCATCAGGTATTTTTCTTTTGTTGGTGATAATGTCTTTTATGTATTTAGCATAAGGGGCCATCTTTAGAAGATTAGCCAAATGGGTACGCAAAAAAATTGGCCTAAGCATTTCAGCAAAGCGTTCAAATTATTTATCATCCTTTTTCTTAGTTGGTTTGGGTGGAAAGGGCATGGGTTTTTGAACCCATGGCTCTCTTTCTTTACCATGTTTTCTAGCAACAAAGTCCCTTTTTATCACATCGTTTATTTTTAGGTTGTGGGCTATCAAGATCAAGAACAGGTTCTATCTCAACATCATCGTCTAGTTCCTTTGCATTATCTGGTTGAGCATCTACATGAACATCATCATTGTCATTATAATTATCACTAAGTGAATGTTCATTGCCAAACCGGGTTTCAACATCAAAGATGGACACATCATTATTATCCTGTGAAGGTTTTTCTAACTCAGGTTCAAAGTATGCAAAGTCCTATCATTTTTTATTTTTCTTTTTCTTTCTATATGGACTAGGTGCATCATCATTAATTCTTTGAGAGTCTTGTTCAATTCTTTTAGGGTGACCTTCTGGATAAAGTGGTTCCCGAGTCATTTTACCTCCTCTAGTCATTACTCTAACAGCATGATCATTCATATTATTATTCATTTCATTGAGTAACTCACTTTGAGATTTAGCAACTTGTTCTAGTTTATTTTGAACCATAGAACCATGTTTTCCTACTCCTCTTACATCATTGGTGATTCTAAAGAACAAGTCACTCAAGCAAGCAATCATATCAGAGTTTTGCTTTAATTGTTTCATAACATAGGCATTGAAATGATCTTGCTTTCTGATGTAGTTGTCAAATTCATACAAGCATTGACTAGGAGATTTATTATAAGGGATATTACCTTCAGCAAACTTTAAAAGAGAATTTACCTCCACCAACTGTGGTGGTGTGTTGAGACCATGTATTTCTTCAATAGGTGGTAAATTCTTAACATCTTCAGCTTTAATACCTTTTTCTTTCATACATTTCTTTGCCTCATGCATATCTTCGGGACTGAGAAATAGTATACCCCTCTTGTTCGGAGTCGGTTTAGGCGGTGGTTTAGGAAGTGTCCATTCATCATAATTCTTCAATATATTATTCAATAATTCCTTGGCTTATTCAACAGTTCGTTCCCTCAAAACACAACCAGCATAGCTATCTTGGAAGTCCCTAGAAGCATCGGTTAGTCCATTAGAGAAGATATCAAGCATTTCATTTTTCTTAAGAGGGTGATCAGGCAAAGCATTAAGTAATTGGAGAAGCCTCCCCCAAGCTTGTGGTAGACTCTCTTCTTCAATTTGCACAAAGTTAAATAATTCCTATAAGGAAGCTTGTTTCTTATGAGCAGGATTTTTTCTCCAAAGAAGTAGTAAATCATATCTTTGAGACTACGCACGCAACCAGGAGTAAGAGTGTTGTACCAACTCTTAGCGTCACCCTTTAATGAGAATGAAAATAACTTGAGAATATAGTAGTACTGAATTTTCTCATCCTGAGCAAATAGGGTGGCTATATCATTTAATTTAGTAAGATGTGCCACAAATTTTGTAGTTTAATAATGACAAAAAGGATAAGATTCAACCAATGTAATTAACTTTGGATCAACAGAAAATTCATAGTCCTTATCAGTAACAAAGATAGGTGAAGTAGCAAATTTAGGATCATATTCCATTCTAGCATTCAAAGATTTTTCTTGAACTTGCTGATACATCCATTTTGCATCATGTTTTCTTACTATTATTTTTAGTGTTTTTATTCATTATAACACTTTGGGGAGTAATTCTATGCCTTTTCCCTCATAATTTGCAAGGTTTACACAAAGAGGGAGAATACCGGCAACTGGAATTCTTGACCTGAAAAAGCTACGTCAGAGATACCTATTCCACACATCTCCAAATGGGCTAGAAATTTCTGAAGAATTATTTTGGAATGTATAGTAGTTATTGGAGAGAATTATTTTGGAATGTATAATAATTTATGAGGCACTAGGGCGCCCCCCTCCAGGAGCGCACTGGTGTCCAGTGGGGGCCCAGGCCCACTTCCAGCGACCATCTTCTGGTATATAATCACGTTTTCCCTAGAAAAATTAATAAAGAGAGGACTTTCGGGACGGAACACCGCCGTCTCGAGGTGGAACTTGGGCAGGAGCATGTTTGCTCTTGGATGGAGCGATTCCGCCGGGGATACTTCCCTACGTGAGGGGGAAATCAAAGCCATCGCCATCACCAACAACCCTCTCATCGTAGAAGGATCAATCTCCATCAATATCTTCACCAGCACCATCTCATCTCAAACCCTAGTTCATCTCTTGTATTCAATCTTTGTATCAAAACCTCAGATTGGTACCTGTGGGTTGCTAGTAGTGTTGATTACATCTTGTAGTTGATGCTAGTTGGTTTATTTGGTGGAAGATAATATGTTCAGATCCATTATGATATTTATTACCCCTCTGATCTTGAACATGCATATGCTTTGTGAGTAGTTACTTTCGTTCTTGAGGTCACGGGAGAAGTCATGTTGGAAGTAATCATGTGAATTTGATGTTCGTTCGATATTTTGATGATGTGTATGTTGTGATTCCCTTAGTGGTGTTATGTGAACGTCGACTACATGACACTTCACCATCTTTGGGCCTAAGGGAATGCATTATGGAGTAGTTATTAAATGATGGGTTGCGAGAGTGATAGAAACTTAAACCCTAGTTTATGTGCTATTCCGTAAGGGGCTGCGTTGGATCCATATGTTTAATGATATGGTTAGATATTGTCTTAATTCTTCTTTCCTAGTTGCGGATGCTTGCGAGGGGGGTGGTAATCATAAGTGGGAGGCTTGTTCAAGTAAGAACATCACCCAAGCACCTGCCCACCCACATATCAAATTATCAAAGTAGCGAAAGCGAATCAAACCAACATGATGAAAGTGACTAGACGAAATTCCCATGACTCCTCAAGAACACTTTGCCTATTATAAGAAACCGTTTCGGCCAGTCCTTTGCCACAATTCCTGAGACGGAATTCACGTGACTCCTCAAAGGATTGGGCTACTATAGCGACCACGTTCCCAATGGATCGAAGTCTCTGTGCTTAAGTGTCATCCCTAGATCGGTATGCTGACACACACAGTACTCGAGGAATTATAACAGAGTTTCAATCACACACTTATTACATCGAGATCCTCATAAAGAGTATTTATTACACAAATATGGCTGAAGGCCAACTAAATAAGATATTGCGGAAGCTTCAAAGATAAAAGAGTCCATCAACTCCACGGCAAACACCGAGTGCATGACAACGACCTATCGCAGCTTAATCCTCATCTGAAAACTCTGCAACATGAGATGTTGCAGCCGTGTAGGTCAGCACATGGAATATGCTGGCAAAGTCACACCATAGGAAAAATGATGAGCAAATATCTACCACTACATGCAATATTTGGCTGGTGGAGGCTGTAAGGTTTAATTTTGCATAAAGCTAATTTTTTCCTACAACAAAGGAATAAATTTTATTTACTACTAAGTTACATTAATCAATATTGAGAAGGGTCCTCCATCTCAATCCCAAAATTCACCAATTCATTAGTAACCCAACGGTTTATTAATATAGAGTGTCGAGATCAACCAATAATTCAAATATCAGGATACACAAGATGTCCATAACTAGGGACATGGCTAATCATGATTAGTTTGTACACTCTGCAGAGGTTTGCGCACTTTTCCCCGACAAGACTCGGCCGTATCCATGATCGAAAGATTGATACATAGCCTTTGGGAAGCATTAACTCTTTACTCCAGGTAGACCGATACACCTACATTCCCGTACATCTGCTAGTCTACCACTGAAAGAGCTCACACAACTTACTCAACTATACTAGAGCCCATAATGTCTTGTGGCTGCACACAGAAGTTTCTAGGCATGAAAGATTATATGATCCCTTTGAGACTGGGTGGCATTCCCTAGGATGATCACACGGTTCCTCTAGGATCTCCTAGGACAACACTGGATTCTCCAGGTGCCCTGCAACCAATCCACCCAGATGTGTATCAATGTTGCCACATTAAACTTCCCCTTAGTTGTTGTTACTCTCGCAACTTCCATGAATCTCACATACTAATCCACGTCTACTAGCATGGCTAAGCAATAAGTAACAAATCGTATATTCCCGGGGTGATCACAAGTCATTAGGTTCCTACCTCATGAACTACAAAGCATAACCATATGTATCCAAGTCCTACCCATGCAAATCTTTGAGGGTATAACTAATGCAATAAAAAGTGTGTATTGAAAAATATGATCAAACTGTAACTTGACTTGCTGATGATCGTTAAACCCTAGAGACTCGTAGTAGCAAGCTTCGCACTCCGAAAATTTTATCGCAAGAAAACAATAGCATAGATAAGCAATCATGCTCAAGATTCAATGAAAACATCTCAAAAAACTACGAAAACGAGCAAATAACTCTTGCAATAGAAAACAATTTTCAATAGTACCAAAGTTATGTGAATTTGATCTTAATAGAAAGTTTAGGTCAAGAGCTTCGATTTGCAAAAAGAATCAACTCAAACGGAGTTACGGAACTCAAGATACGATCAAAAGAAGTTCGAATTCAAATATGTTTGAATTCAAAATTTAAAACTGTCAAAAATAAAATTCAGTTGGTTTTCTGGATAGATGAGATCATAACGAAGAGTTTGGCGTTGGTTTCATCTAATTCGGACAAACGACTAAAATGTAGTGAACGTTTGAATACTAGGGACTAAACTGTAAGAATTTTATTCGCCCATAGGTCCTTCGTAGATATTAACGGAAAAAGAAAAATCTATCAAACGAACGTTCGCTAAACAGATCTAAACAGTGGATGTTCACTAAATAAAAAAATATAAAATAAAACGGTTTTAAAAGAAAAACCGAAAACCCAAAAAAAGGATCGAACCGGGGCGATTTGGTGTTACCGCTTCGGCGGTTCGGGCGGTTCAACGAAAACCGGCGGGGCGGACGGTTTCGGCGAGTCCGGCGAGCGGCGGCGGCTCCGGCGGGCTGCGGCTCATCGGCGAGGCTGGGCGAGGCGGCGGGCCTCGGCGAGGGCGGCAGACAGCGGCGGCGGCGCGGCTAGACGAAGGCGGCTGCGGTGGCGAGGGCGGCGGCGCGAGCGACAATGGCGGCGTGGTGGGTGCGAGGCGGCGGCGGCTCGGGTTGTGAGGAGGGGGCGGCGGCGGCGGCATTTATAGGGGGTCGGGGGAGGCTGCCTTGGGGAAGGGGGCTGCCGATGCGGCGGGCGCCCGGACTCCTAGACGGAGTCCTGGTCGGAGACGGAGAGGGAGGCGGCGCGACACTAGGTTGGGCCTGGCGGGCGTGCTGGGCCAGCCGAGTTCGGCGGCCCGATTTTTTTTCAAATAACGTTTTTTTCCGAAAATACAGAAAAATAGAAAAACATAATAAATATATTTTTAAAAATTGCAGAAAAATTCACACATAACTAGGGCCTTATTAATGACCTTGTGAACATTATTCTAGGCCTAAATGCCTAAAATAAGAACAAATTTTTTAGTACTAATAAAATAAATAAAATAAATACTTTTGCAAATAAAATCCAGAAATATATTTTTACTCAAAATTCAATTTCCAACATTTTTATTCTGTTTTTGAAGAAGTCATATTATCTTATCTCATTGTTTAAAAATATTGAAAATAAAGATTGGCAAAAATTTATTTGATCCAAACCCACTTTGAAAAATAAATAAAAATTGTAGGTCCTTTTTGGGAAAACTTCCAACTCCCTCACTTGGGTCCTTGAGTTGCTTAAAGTCTCTTGGATCAATATCCAACAAAATTAAAATTCAAAATGCTCAAATGATGAATGCATATGAATGATCTAAATAATAACATCCAATTGAAAATGGGGATGTTACAAACCTACCCCCCTTAAGACGAATCTTGCCCTCGAGATTCGGGTTGGCTAGCAAAAAGGAGTGGGTGGTCCTGACGAAGGTCGTCCTCTTGTTCCCAGGTGGCTTCGTCCTCTATATAGTGACTCCACTGAACTTTGCAAAACTTGATGACCTTGCCGCGGGTGACTCGGTCAGCAAACTCGAGAATCTTGATGGGCTTCTCCTCATAAGTTAGGTCACTCTGTAGCTGAATTGCTTACATGGGCACTGCATCCCATAGAGGAATATCGGCCATCTCTGCATGACACTTCTTCAACTGGGAAATGTGGAATACATCGTGAACTCCGGACAAAGTTTCAGGTAATTCCAACTGATACGCAACTTCTCCTCTGTGCTCCAAAACTCTGTACGGTCCCACAAATCTGGGTGCCAATTTACCATTAACTCCAAAATGCTTAAATCCTCGAAGGCGAGATACACAAAGATATGCTCTATCTCCGACTTCGTAGGTTACCTCTTTGCGTTTAGTATCGGCATAACTTTTTTGTCTGGACTGGGCTATCTTGTGTCTGTCATGGATCAACTTGACCTTCTCCTCAGAATCTTTGATTAAATCGGGTCCAAATAACTTGTGGTCTCCGACTTCATCCCACATCAATGGTGTCCTGCACCTCCTTCCGTACAAAGCCTCGAAAGGGGCCATCTGTAGACTGGTTTGATAATTGTTGTTGTAAGGGAACTCTGCATAAGGCAAAATATCATCCCAACTAGATCCATAATCCAGCGCACAAGCTCTCAGCATGTCCTCCAGAATCTGATTGACTCTTTCTGTCTGTCCATTTGTGTGTGGACGAAAGGTTGTACTGCACTCAAGCATAGTACCCAAAGTTTCATGCAATTGCTTCCAAAACTTCGAGGTAAACTGTGTTCCTCTATCTGATACGATTGTCCTCGGAACTCCATGCGGACACATGATTCTGGTCATGTATATCTTGGCCAACTTAGCACTCGTGTAAGTGGTCTTCACGGGGATGAAATGGGCTACCTTAGTCAAGGGATCAACTATAATCCAGATAAAATCGTACCCTGATTGTGTCCTGGATAATCCTGTGATAAAATCCATTCTGAGCTTATCCCACTTCCAATATGGTATCGGTAACGGCTATAGTAACCCTACTCGTTTCTGATGCTCTGCTTTAACCCTCTGACAGACGTTGATGTCTACTACACAACCTTCTTCTTGTAGACGTTGCTGGGCCTCCAAGTGCAGAGGTTTGTAGGACAGTAGCAAATTTCCCTCAAGTGGATGACCTAAGGTTTATCAATCCGTGGGAGGCGTAGGATGAAGATGGTCTCTCTCAAACAACCCTGCAACCAAATAACAAAGAGACTCTTGTGTCCCCAACACATCCAATACAATGGTAAATTGTATAGGTGCACTAGTTCAGCGAAGAGATGGTGATACAAGTGCAATATGGATGGTAGATATAGGTTTTTGTAATAAGAAAATATAAAAACAGCAAGGTAGCAAGTGGTAAACGTGAGCATAAACAGCAGTGCAATGATAGTAAACAAGGCCTAGGGTTCATACTTTCACTAGTGCAAGTTCTCTCAACAAGGATAACATAATTGGATCATATTACTAGCCCTCAACATGCAACAAAGAGTCACTCCAAAGTCACTAATAGCGGAGAACAAACGGAGAGATTATGGTAGGGTACGAAACAACCTCAAAGTTATTCTTTTTGATCGATCTATTCAAGAGTCCGTAGTAACGTTCAATCTATCATAGAGTTCGTACTAGAATAACACCTTAAGATACAAATCAACCAAAACCCTAATATCACCTAGATACTCCATTGTCACCTCAAGTATCCATGGGTATGATTATACGATATGCATCACACAATCTCAGATTCATCTATTCAACCAACACAAAGTACTTCAAAGAGTGCCCCAAAGTTTCTACCAGAGAGTCAAGACGAAAATGTGTGCCAACCCCTATGCATAGATTCCCAAGGTCACGGAACCCGCAAGTTGATCACCAAAACATACATCAACTAGATCACATGATATCCCATTGTCACCACAGATAAACACGTGCAAGACATACATCAAGTGTTCTCAAATCCTTAAAGACTCAATCCAATAAGATAACTTCAAAGGGAAAACTCAATCCATTACAAGAGAGTATAGGGGGAGAAGCATCATAAGATCCAACTAGAATAGCAAAGCTCGCGATACATCAAACACATAGCTATTGATACATACCCTCAGCCCCGAGGGTGGAGTACTCCCTCCTCATCATGGAGAGCGCCGGGATGATAAAGATGGCCACCGGTGAGGGTTCCCCCCTCTGGCAGGGTGCCGGAATGGGGTCTAGATTGGTTTTTGGTGGCTACAGAGGCTTTCGGCGACGGAACTCCCGATCTAGGTTAATTTCCGAAGGTTTTAGTATTTATAGGAATTTTTGGCATAGGGCATAAGTCAGGGGGCCCTCCGGGCCGTCCACGAGATAGGGCGACGCCACCACCTGCCCAGGGCGCGCCCCCACCCTCGTGGGCAGCCCGTGGCTCTCCTGGCCCAACTCTTTTACTTCGGGGGCTTCTTTTGGTCCAGAAAAAATCATCAAAAATTGGCACGTCAATTAGACTCCGTTTGATATTCCTTTTCTGTAAAACTCAAAAACAAGGAAAAAACAGAAACTGGCACTGGTCTCTAGGTTAATAGGTTAGTCCCAAAAATCATATAAAAGTGCATAATAAAGCCCATAAAACATCCTAGAAGGATAATATAATAGCATGGAACAATCAAAAATTATAGATACGCTGGAGACGTATCAGCATCCCCAAGCTAATTCTTGCTCGTCCTCGAGTAGGTAAATGATAAAAACCGAATTTTTGATGTGGAATGCTAACCAACATAATTTTCAATGTAATTCTCTTAGTTGTGGCATGAATGTTCAGATCTGAGAGATTCAAGATAAAAGTCTATATTGTCATAGGAAATAATAATACTTCAAGCATACTAACAAACCAATCATGTCTTCTCAAAATATTATGGCTAAAGAAAGTTATCCCTACAAAATCATATAGTTTGGCTATGCTCCCTCGTTATCACACAAAATATTCATATCATGCACAACCCCGATTTCAGCCAAGCACTTGTTTTCATACTCTATTCTTACAAACCTTTCAACTTTCACGCAATACATGAGCGTGAGCCATGGACATAGCACTATGGGTGGAATAGAGAGGTGGTTGTGGAGAAGACAAAAAGGAGGGAAATAGTCTCACATCGACTAGGCGTATCAATGGGCTATGGAGATGCCCATCAATAGATATCAATGTGAGTGAGTAGGGATTGCCATGCAATGGATGCACTAGAGCTAAATATGTATGAAAGCTCAACAAAAGAAACTAGTGGATGTGCATCCAACTTGCTTGCTCACGAAGACCTAGGGCATTTGAGGAAGCCCATCGTTGGAATATACAAGCCAAGTTCTATAATGAAAGTTCCCACTAGTATATGAAAGTGACTAAACATGAGACTCTCTATCATGAAGAACATGGTGCTACTTTGAAGCACAAGTGTGGAAAAAGATAGTAGCAATTGTCCCTTTTTTTGGGCCTTTCTTTTTTCTTTGGCCTTTTTTTGGAGGGGCTTTCTTGATTTAGCCTTTCCTCACATGGGACAATGCTCTAATAATGATGATCATCACACTTTCATTGAATCGATATTACAACTCGATACTAGAAAAAAGTATGACTCTATATGAATGCCTCCGGCGGTGTACCAGGATGTGCAATGAATCAAGAGTCACATGTATGAAAAATTATGCATGGTGGCCTTGCCACATATACGATGTCAACTACATGATCATGCATGGAAATATGACAATATGATGCGTGTCATATGAACGGAATGGTGGAAAGTTGCATGGAAATATATCTCGGAATGGCTATGAAAATGCCATGATAGGTAGGTATGGTGGCTGTTTTGAGGAATAATATGGTGGTTGTTTTGAGGAAGGATATATAGTGGTTGTATGGTACCGACGAAAGTTGCGCGGTACAAAAGAGGCTAGCAATGGTGGAAGGGTGAGAGTGTGTATAATCCATGGACTCAATGTTAGTCATAAGAACTCATATACTTATTGCAAACATCTACGAGTCATCAAAACAAAGCAATCAACTCATGCTCCTAGGGGGGAGGTTGGTAGAGTTAACCATCGCATGCCCCCAACCTCCACACAAAGGTTGACACTTTACAAATACCTCATGCTCTAACTTCGTCACATAGCGGTTCACCATACGTGCATGCTACGTGAATCACTAACCTTAACACAAGTACTTCTCAATTTCATAATAACTCCACTAGCATGACTCTAATATCACTATCCTCATATATCAAAACAATTATCAAGCATCCAACTTCTCATCATATTCAAGGCACTTAGTGTGAAAGTTTTTACTACATTGATATTGGATGTCTATCATGTGAAGACTAGTTTTATAGCCTAAACACATTACCATGATGTTTTAATAGACTCACAAAAGGATATAAGTGAAGCATGAGAGTTCATCTATTTCTTCAAAATAAAACCACCGCCGTGCTCTAACAGATATAAGTGAAGCACTAGAGCAAACAACAAACTACTCCAAAAGATATAAGTGAAGAACAACGAGTAGTTGTATAATTATGTAACTATGTGAAGACTCTCTAACATTTAAGAATTTAAGATCTTGGGATATTATTCAAACAGCAAGCAAAACAAAATAAAATAAAATGACGCTCCAAGCAAAACACATATCATGTGGTGAATAAAAATATAGCTCCGAGTATAGTTACCGATAGATGCAGACGAAAGAGGGGATGCCTTCCCGGGGCATCCTGTAATGCCCAGTATGAGACTATACCTCCCACGTGTCGAGGCACGACTTAAAGGCTTAATCTCGTACTAGAATGATCTCAAGTATGGTATCTTTGCACAACTAATGTAAAAGAGGGATGAAATTGTAAAAGAGTAGTTGGCTTACACTCGCCACGTCACACAATGCATTACATAAACATTCATCATGCAGATAACATCACAGTCCAACTACGGACGAAGATCCAAATGAAAGATACCATAAATAAAGCAACACAAGGTCCCGATCGCCCCTAGTAGGAACCACTACTGATCGTCGAAAACGTCACATACATACGGCCAAGCTCTTCATCGAACTCCCA
This sequence comes from Secale cereale, assembly GCA_902687465.1. Taxonomy (NCBI): domain Eukaryota; kingdom Viridiplantae; phylum Streptophyta; class Magnoliopsida; order Poales; family Poaceae; genus Secale; species Secale cereale. The sequence goes on from LR738711.1 coordinate 739,053,344, forward strand.
CTGAAGCTCTGATCCACCTCCTGCACTATTCTCGGATGTACCTGCATCTGGTGTGTGTTGAATCTGTGAGCCACAAAGGACTCAGCAATCCCATTCCTGGGTATCAAAACTAACAAAGCCTTATAGGTGAGGGAAGGCTTTAAAAGTGTTTGCAGCAAGCACTAAGCAACTAACTTACGAGTTCAGAGCGAGAAGAGAGTAAGAGCCAACGATCGTCAAAGTGATCACGAAGTGATCCTAACTACTCACGTCAGAGATAACCCCACTGTGTTCTTCTTGTCGAAACCCCTTCGAGAAGAGACAATCACGGAACTCACACAGGTAGTGTATTCTTAAGGATAGAGTGTCATGTTTTCTACAACCGGATATTAACAAATTCCCATCTGCCACATAATCGCGGGCACGGCTTTCGAAAGATCAAAACCCTGCAGGGGTGTCCCAACTTAGCCCATCACAAGCTCATGATACGCGGAGTCGCAACTCCAAGTTGGGAATACCCGAGTATTCTCGGAATCCCGTGCTTAAGATGTTCCGACAAAGGTAAAACTAATCCAGCAAGACCTCTCGGCGTGCCGACACCCTGATAGTAGCCGCACGTATCTCGTCTCAAGCCACGACCGGATAAGTCATCCTACAGGTTGTTACCAGCCCTTGAGTTTCCTCGAGGTGGCCACGCAGTCTGCTCAGTTTGGGCCAACACTCAAAACGAGCACTGGCCCAGGGGGTTGATTAATAAATCCTTGGGTTAATTACTCCCTCGACAAGTTTTAGTTGTTAGGAAAATGTAGAACCAAAGTTGGGCCTTGCTGGAAAAGCTTTAGCACTAAGCGAGTTATCAAGGGTGGCCCATAAACCCCAACCGTGTTATGAACGCAAAATCCGGGAACATAACACCGGTTTATCAGGTCCTAAGGTGGCATGAGTGGAACAAAACACCGAGCAAAAGGCCAAGCCTTCCACCCATTGCCAAGTATATAGATGTGTTAATATATTTAAGGGATATTGTGATATTCCAACAACAAGTTCCAACATGGAACAATCTTCATCTTCACCTGCAACTAACAACGCTATAAGAGGGCTGAGCAAGCGGGTAACATAGCCAAACAATGGTTTGCTGGGAAGGTGTCAAAGGTTAGAGGTTTCATGGCAACAATAGGGGGCTGACAAACAGACATAGGCATCGAGGCAATATCTAAAGAGCGAGACATCTAGCATAGGCAAAGATAGTAGTGGTATCTAGGAATGGTCATCTTGCCTGGGATTCCGCAATGAAGAAGAACAAGTCCATGCAATAGTCGAAGAAATCCTCACAACTCCGAAACGGAACAGAAGCTAAAGATAGAAGCAAACCGGAAAGAAACAAACAACACGGTAAACAAATATATCATAAACATGGCGTATGATGCGCAACCAAGTATGATGCATGTCCGCTTTAAATATGCATGGCATGGCAAAGTGCACAAACATGTACTACAAGTTAAGTGGAGCTCAATATGCAACGAGTTGCATACTGACAAAACACCACATTATATTTATTTAGTTGACTCTCGTTTATCTACAAGACAAGATTAAAGGTTTGTTAACATGGCAAGAGGTGAAGCTTAAACAAATACACTATCTAGTCATTTTAAAAGAGGCCGGAAATAACAACAACAATTCTGGAAACTCCCCATGTGCATATTTAGCAATTCTTAAAGCAAAGAAAAATATCAAGCATTTAAAGGTTGTTATCATGATGCGGATGACAAATGCAAGTTTTTAGTAAAAGTTGACAATTAACAAGATATGATGCATTTGGTCGCCACGACGGAAAGGAAAGGGGTGCCATGGCGGCGGGAATGGAAACGGCGCCACGGCAACGTCCCGATGATCCAACAACTCATCGAGATACCGATGCAAAAGAAAAGGTGGCGTGAACATGTCGAACAAGATGATGGGGCGCTCCCAGTAACCGGGTTCCCACGGGTTGGCGACGAGGCAAACGAGGGGCATATCAGACTCGATGCAACAAGTGAACATCTCATACACCACACATTCACATGCATCATCCACGGGGTCATCGGCTCGACAGTTATACCTTCGAAGTGTTCCTTTTCGAAGCGGTTCGAGTTCGTAGTGGAAGTAGTCGTACACGGCACCGGTAGTTGTACATGGGTCTTCGGCGACGGTAGCGGAACATGTTTTCGCAGATGTCACGGCGACGGTAGTCGTTCCCGAGTTGTAGAGGAACTTGGCGGTTCCGAGGGCTCCGGGCGTCGTGGTACTTGCCGCGTTCCGGATGTGTGGTCGTTCACGAGTCTTCGGCGAAGGTAGTCGTTCGGGCATACACGCTTGCCGATATGGTACTTGGCGAATCCTTGTAGTCGTACATATCTTCGTGCTGTAGTCGAACTTGGGATCTTGGCGTATCCGTGCGTAGAGGTACTTGCTGATCCGTGTGATTGAACTCGAGGTGTTCTTGCCGTCGGACTGCTGTGACAGTGCTGGAGAGGCCGTGGCTCTATGGAAAGAGCAGGTGGGTCTCAGGGCGAGCGGACAGAGGTGCGGTGTTCACGGGCGCAGGAGCAAAACAGCGAGGCAAGGCAAGCGACGCTGCATTACCTTTGCTCGCCGGCACTTAACGGGCGCGGTCGTCGTCCTCGTCGGGATGGAGAGCAGCCGCGCAGCCTCCGGCGACGCAGAGGCAGGAAGCAGAGCAACGTCGACGGCTTGGCGTTGATCTAGCGACGCGGCGGGGCAGACGAGGTCCTGGAGGCGCTCGGGCAGAGGTGGGGAAGGCCATGGTGCTGGACAACGGGAGGTCGAGGCGCTCGTCGCTCGCCGTCCTCCCGCTCAAAGCAGAGAGGTAGGGCGAGGCTCTTCCGAACTCTGTCTGTGGTGGTGCTCGGCAGGAGGCGGGCTCGATGTAAAGGCGGCGGGGAAGGCAGGAGCTAAGGCGGCGCCATGGCGCGGCGGCGATGGGCTTGAGGCCGGCGCAGGAAGTGGCCGAAGCAGGCGGCGGCCGGAGCAGGACCCGAGGCGCGGGGCGGCAGGGAAGGATCTCGGGCGCGGGATGGAGAACGAGCATCGGCGGGGCGATGGGGAACGGCGCAGGCGCGGCCCGGTGCGGAGCAGAGCAGCGGCGTCGATGTGGAGGGGCGGATTGAGAAGTGAGGCAGGGGCCGGGAGGAGCGACGGAAGGAGAGAGGCGGATCGGGGCGCGGCGCTAGAGTCGCTGGAGAAAGGAGGACGAAGGACAGAATGGCGGCGCGAGGGAGAACGATGGGGGAGAGGGTCGGGCGTTGGGGAGAGATGGAAACGGGCTAGGGTTGGGGTTAAGTGGGCCGCGGGGGAGGTGGTTGGCCTGGGAGGCCGGCCCAGCTGGTAGCTGCTCTCCCTCTCTCTTCTTCTTATTTCCAAATTACAGATAGAAAAATGTGAAGAAAGAGGAGTGAAGAAACAAATGTTAGAGAAAAGATTTTTGGTATGCGGGTAATTTTCCCGGACCCATAAAATGAGCCTCATCCAGGAAAATAAAAGTTGCCTAACTGAAAGATTTAAATTCAAATCCGTTTGAATTTAAATTCGAATGGTTTGAACTAGGACAAGGTTTTTGAAGTGCCCAAAAAATGTTTGAATTTTTGGAGGAGCCTCGATAAAAATGAATAAGAATTATAGACAAGGTTTGGAGGTCAAACTTGAAGTAGAAAGGCATGGGGAAAATTGTAGGAAATATGCCCTAGAGGCAATAATAAAGTTATTATTTATTTCCTTATATCATGATAAATGTTTATTATTCATGCTAGAATTGTATTAACCGGAAACTTAATACATGTGTGAATACATAGACAAAACAGAGTGTCCCTAGTATGCCTCTACTAGACTAGCTCATTGATCAAAGACGGTTATGTTTCCTAGCCATAGACATGAGTTGTCATTTGATCAACGGGATCACATCATTAGGAGAATGATCTGATGGACAAGACCCATCCGTTAGCTTAGCACTATGATCGTTTATGTTTTACTTCTATTGCTTTCTTCATGACTTATACATGTTCCTATGACTATGAGATTATGCAACTCCCGAATACCGGAGGAACACTTTGTGTGCTACCAAACGTCACAACGTAACTGGGTGATTATAAAGGTACTCTACAGGTGTCTCCGAAAGTACTTGTTGGGTTGGCGTATTTCGAGATTAGGATTTGTCACTCCGATTGTCGGAGAGGTATCTCTGGGCCCACTCATTAATGCACATCACTATAAGCCTTGCAAGCATTGCAGCTAATGAGTTAGTTGCGGGATGATGTATTACGGAACGAGTAAAGAGACTTGTTGGTAACGAGATTGAACTAGGTATTGAGATACCGACGATCGAATCTCGGGCATGTAACATACCGATGACAAAGGAAACAATGTATGTTGCTATGCGGTTTGACCGATAAAGATCTTCGTAGAATATGTGGGAGCCAATATGAGCATCCAGGTTCCGCTATTGGTTATTGACCGGAGACGTGTCTCGGTCATGTCTACATAGTTCTCGAACCCGTAGGGTCCGCACGCTTAAGGTTTCGATGATAGTTTTATTATGAGTTTATGAGTTTTGATGTACCGAAGGAGTTCGGAGTCCCGGATGAGATCGGGGACATGACGAGGAGTCTCAAAATGGTCGAGACGTAAAAATCGATATATTGGACGACTATATTCGGACATCGGAAAGGTTCCGAGTGATTCGGGTATTTTCGGAGTACCGGTGAGTTACGGGAATAGAGGAGAGAGGCCAAAAGGAAGGAGGCGTGCACCCCCCCCCCCTTCTGGTCCGAATTGGACAAGGGGTGCAGCCCCCTTTTCCTTCTCCATCTCCCCCTCTTTCCTTCTCTCCTACTCCGGAAAGGAAAGGGGAATCCTACTAGTACTTGGGAGTCCTAGTAGGACTCCCCACACTTGGTGCGCCCCCTCTAGGGCCGGCCTCTCCCTCCCTCCTTTATATACGGGGGCAGGGGGGCACCTCTAGACACAACAATTGATCTCTTGATCTCTTAGCCGTGTGCGGTGCCCCCCTCCCCATAGTTCTCCTCGATAAATATTGTAGCGGTGCTTAGGCGAAGCCCTGCGACGGTAGAACATCAAGATCGTCACCACGCCGTCGTGCTGACGGAACTCTCCCTCGACACTCGGCTGGATCGGAGTTCGAGGGACGTCATCAAGCTGAACGTGTGCTAGAACTCGGAGGTGTCGTAGTTTCGGTGCTTGATCGGTCGGGCCGTGAAGACGTACGACTACATCAACCGCGTTGTTCTAACGCTTCCGCTTTCGGTCTACGAGGGTACGTAGACTCACTCTCCCCTCTCGTTGCTATGCATCTGGTAGATAGATCTTGCGTGATCGTAGGAAAATTTTAAAACACTACGTTCCCCAACAGTGGCATCATGAGCCAGGTCTATGCGTAGATGATATGCACGAGTAGAACACAATGAGTTGTGGGCGATACTAGTCATACTGCTTACCAGCATGTCATACTTTGCTTCGGCGGTATTGTGAGATGAAGCGGCCCGGACCGACATTACGCGTACGCTTACGCGAGACTGGTTTCACCGTTAAGAGCACTAGTTGCTTAAAGGTGACTGGCGGGTGTCTGTCTCTCTCACTTTAGCTGAATCAAGTGTGGCTACGCCCGGTCCTTGTGAAGGTTAAAACAGCACATACTTGACGAAACATCGTTGTGGTTTTGTATGCGTAGGTAAGAACGGTTCTTGCTAAGCCCGTAGCAGCCACGTAAAACTTGCAACAACAAAGTAGAGGACATCTAACTTGTTTTTGCAGGGCATGTTGTGATGTGATATGGTCAAGACATGATGAGTTATACGGTTTTGTATGAGATGATCATGTTTTGTAATGTTATCGGCAACTGGCAGGAGCCATATGGTTGTCGCTTTATTGTACGAAATGCAATCGCCATGTAATTACTTTACTTTATCACTAAGCGGTAGCGATAGTCGTAGAAGCAATAGTTGGCGAGACGACAATGATGCTACGATGGAGATCAAGGTGTCGCGCCGGTGACGAAGGTGATCATGAAGGTGCTTTGGAGATGGAGATCAAAAGCACAAGATGATGATGGCCATATCATGTCACATATTTTTGATTGCATGTGATGTTTATCTTATTATGCTTCATATTTTGCTTAGAACGACGGTAGCATTATAAGATGATCCCTTACTAAATTTCAAGGTATAAGTGTTCTCCCTGAGTATGCACCGTTGCGAAAGTTCGTCGTGCCGAGACACCACGTGAAGATCAGGTGTGATAAGCTCTACGTTCAAATACAACGGGTGTAAGCCAGTTTTGCACACGCAAAATACTAGGGTTAAACTTGACGAGCCTAGCATATGCAGATATGGCCTCGGAACACTAGAGACCGAAAGGTCGAGCGTGAATCATATAGTAGATATGATCAACATAAGATGTTCACCATTGAAACTACTCCATCTCACGTGATGATCGGACATGGTTTAGTTGATTTGGATCACGTGATCATTTAGATGACCGGAGGGATGTCTATCTAAGTGGGAGTTCTTTAAGTAATATGATTGAATTGAACTTTAATTTATCATGAACTTAGTCCTGGTAGTATTAGCATATCTATGTTGTAGATCAATAGCTCGCAATGTTGCTCCATGTTTAATTTTTATATGTTCCTAGAGAAAACTAAGTTGAAAGATGTTAGTAGCAATGATGCAGAATTGTTCCGTGATCTGGGGATTATCCTCATTGCTGCACAGAAGAATTATGTCCTTGATGCACCGATAGGGGACAGACCTATTGCAGGAGCAGATGCAGACGTTATGAACGTTTTGACAAAAGCTCGATATGATGACTACTTGATAGTTTAGTGCACCATACTTTACGGCTTAGAATCGGGACTTCAAAAACGTTTTGAACGCCACGGAGCATATAAGATGTTCCAAGAGTTGAAATTAGCATTTCATACTCATGCCCGTGTCGAGAGGTATGAGACCTCTGACAGTACTTTGCCTACAAGATGGAGGAGAATAGCTCAACTAGTGAGCATGTGCTCAGATTGTCTGGGTACTGCAATTGCTTGAATCAAGTGGGAGTTAATCTTCCAGATAAGATATTAATTGACAAAGTTCTCTAGTCACTATCACCAAGTTAGTAGAACTTCGTGATGAACTATAATATGCAAGGGATGACGAAAGTAATTCCCGAGCTCTTCGCGATGCTGAAATCGGCGAAGGTAGAAATCAAGAAAGAGCATCAAGTGTTGATGGTTAACAAGACCACTTGTTTCAAGTAAAGGGCAAAGGGATAGAAGGGGAACTTCAAGAAGAATGACAAGCAAGTTGTCCCTCCCATGAAGAAACCCAAAGCTAAAACTCAAGCCTGAAACTAAGTGCTTCTACTGCAAAGGAAATGGTCACTAGAAGTGGAACTGCCCTAGATACTTGGCGGATAAGAAGGATGGCAAAGTGAACAAAGGTATATTTTGATATACAGATTATTGATGTGTACTTTACTAGTGTTCATAGCAACCCCTGGGTATTTGATACCGGTTCAGTTGCTAAAATTAGTAACTCGAAACGAGAATTGCAGAATGAACAGAGACTAGTTAAAGGTGAAGTGACGATGTGTGTTGGAAGTGGTTCCAAGATTGATATGATCATCATCGCACACTCCCTATACTTTCGGGATTAGTGTAAAACCTAAATAAATGTTATTTGGCATTTGCGTTGAGCATGAATATGATTTGATCATATTTGTTGCAATACGGTTATTCATTTAAAGTCATAGAATAATTGTTATTCTGTTTACATGAATAAAACCTTCGATGGTCATACACCCAATGAAAATAGTTTGTTGGATCTCGATCGTGGTGATACACATATTCATAATATTGAAGCCAAAAGATGCAAGGTTAATAATGATAGTGCAACTTATTTGTGGCACTGCTGTTTAGGTCATAATGGTGTAAAGCGCATGAAGAAACTCCATAGTGATGGACTTTTGGAATCACTTGATTATGAATCACTTGGTGCTTGCGAACCATGCCTCATGGGCAAGATGACTAAAACTCCGTTCTCCGGAACAATGGAGCGAGCAACAGATTTGTTGGAGATCATACATACAGATGTATGTGGACCAACGAGTGTTGAAGCTCGCGGCGGGTATCGTTATTTTCTGACCTTCACTGATGATTTGAGCAGATATGTGTATATCTACTTAATGAAGCACAAGTCTAAAACATTTGAAAAGTTCAAAGAATTTCAGAGTGAAGTGGAGAATCATCGTAACAAGAAAATAAGAGTTTCTACGATATGATCGTAGAGGTAAAATATTTGAGTTAGCGAGTTTGGCCTTCAGTAAAAACAATGTGAAATAGTTACACTACTCACGCTACCTGGAACACCATAGTGTAATGGTGTGTCCGAACGTCATAACCGTACTTTATTAGATATGGTGCGATCGATGATGTCTCTTACCGATCTACCACTATCGCTTTTGGGGTTATGCATTAGAGACAGATACATTCACGTTAAATTGGGCACCATCTAAATCCGTGAAGATGACACCGTATGAACTGTGGTTTGACGAGAAACCTAAGCTGTCATTTCTTTAAGTTTGGGACTGCGATGCTTATGTGAAAAAGTTTCAACATGATAAGCTCGAACTCAAATCGGAGAAGTAAATCTTCATAGGATACCCAAAAGAAACTGTTGGGTACACCTTCTATCACAGATCCGAAGGCAAGGTCTTTGTTGCTAAGAGTGGATCCTTTCTAGAGAAGGAGTTTCTCTCGAAAGAAGTGAGTGGGAGGAAAGTGGAACTTGATGAGGTAATTGTACCTTCTCCCGAATTGGATAGTAGTACATCACAGAAACTGGTTCCAGTGATTCCTACACCAATTAGTGAGGAAGCTAATGATGATGATCATGAAACTTCGGATCAAGTTTCTGCTAAACTTCGTAGATCAACCAGAGTTCGTTCCGCACCAGAGTGGTACGGCAACCCAGTTCTGGAAGTCATGTTACTAGACCATGATGAACCTACGAACTATGAGGAAGCGATGATGAGCCCAGATTCTGCAAAATGGCTTGAGACCATGAAATCTGAGATGGGATCCATGTATTAGAACAAAGTATGGACTTTGGTTGACTTGCCCGATGATCGGCAAGCCATCGAAAATAAATGGATCTTCAAGAGAAAGACCGACGCAAACGGTAATGTTACTGTTTACAAAGCTCGACTTGTTGCGAAAGAGTTTTTCAACAAGTTCAAGGAGTTGACTACGATGAGACTTTCTCACCCGTAGCGATGCTTAAGTCTGTCCGAATCATGTTAGTAATTGCCGCATTTTATGAAATCTGGCAAATGGATAACAAAACTGCATTCTTTAATGGATTTGTTAAAGAAGACTTGTATATGATGCAACCAGAAGGTTTTGTCAATCCTAAAGGTGCTAACAAAATGTGCAAGCTCCAGCGATCCATCTATGGACTGGTGCAAGCATCTCGGAGTTGGAATATACACTTTGATAAGTTGATCAAAGCATATAGATTTATACAGACTTGCGGTGAAGCCTGTATTTACAAGAAGTGAGTGGGAGCACTACAACCTTTCTGATAAGTATATGTGAATGACATATTATCGATCAGAAATGATGTAGAATTTTCTGGAAAGCATAAAGGAGTGTTTGAAAGGAGTTTTTCAAAGAAAGACCTTGGTGAAGCTGCTTACATATTGGGCATCAAGATCTATAGACATAGATCAAGAAGCTTGATAAGACTTTCGATGAGTACATACCTTGATATGATTTTGAAGTAGTTCAAAATGGATCAGTCAAAGAAGGAGTTCTTACCTGACTTGTAAGGTGTGAAGTTGAGTAAGACTCAAAGCCAGACCACGGCAGAAAAATATAGAGAGAATGAAAGTCATTCCCTATGCCTCAGCCATAGGTTCTATAAAGTATGCCATACTGTGTACCAAACATGTTGTGTACCTTGCCATGAGTTTGTCAAGAGGGTACAATAGTGATCCAGGAGTAGATCACTGTACAGCGGTCAAAATTATCCTTAGTAACTGGATGACTAAGGAAATGTTTCTCGATTATGGAGGTGATAAAGAGTTCGTCGTAAAGGGTTACGCCGATGCAAGCTTTGACACTAAATCCAGATGACTCTAAGTATCAATCTGGATGCGTATTGAAAGTGGGAGCAATTAGCTAGAGTAGCTCCATGCAGAGCATTGTAGACACATAGACATTTGCGAAATACATACGGATCTGAATGTGACAGACCCGTTGACTAAACTTCTCTCACGAAGCAAAACATGATCACACCTTAGTACTCTTTGGGTGTTAATCACATAGCGATGTGAACTAGATTATTGACTCTAGTAAACCCGTTGGGTGTTAATCACATGACGATGTGAACTATCCGTGTTAAATCACATGGCGATGTGAACTAGATTGTTGACTCTAGTGCAAGTGGGAGACTGAAGGAAATATGCCCTAGAGGCAATAATAAAGTTATTATTTATTTCCTTATATCATGATAAATGTTTATTATTCATGCTAGAATTGTATTAACCGGAAACTTAATACATGTGTGAATACATAGACAAAACAGAGTGTCCCTAGTATGCCTCTACTAGACTAGCTCATTGATCAAAGATGGTTATGTTTCCTAGCCATAGACATGAGTTGTCATTTGATCAACGGGATCACATCATTAGGAGAATGATTTGATGGACAAGACCCATCCGTTAGCTTAGCACTATGATCGTTTAAGTTTTACTGCTATTGCTTTCTTCATGACTTATACATGTTCCTATGACTATGAGATTATGCAACTCCCGAATACCGGAGGAACACTTTGTGTGCTACCAAACGTCACAACGTAACTGGGTGATTATAAAGGTACTCTACAGGTGTCTCCGAAGGTACTTGTTGGGTTGGCGTATTTCGAGATTAGGATTTGTCACTCCGATTGTCGGAGAGGTATCTCTGGGCCCACTCGGTAATGCACATCGCTATAAGCCTTGCAAGCATTGCAGCTAATGAGTTAGTTGCGGGATGATGTATTACGGAACGAGTAAAGAGACTTGTTGGTAACGAGATTGAACTAGGTATTGAGATACCGACGATCGAATCTCGGGCATGTAACATACCGATGACAAAGGGAACAATGTATGTTGCTATGCGGTTTGACCGATAAAGATCTTCGTAGAATATGTGGGAGCCAATATGAGCATCCAGGTTCCGCTATTGGTTATTGACCGGAGACGTGTCTCGGTCATGTCTACATAGTTCTCGAACCCGTAGGGTCCGCACGCTTAAGGTTTCGATGATAGTTTTATTATGAGTTTATGAGTTTTGATGTACCGAAGGAGTTCGGAGTCCCGGATGAGATCGGGGACATGACGAGGAGTCTCAAAATGGTCGAGACATAAAAATCTATATATTGGACGACTATATTCGGACATCGGAAAGGTTCCGAGTGATTCGGGTATTTTCGGAGTACCGGTGAGTTACGGGAATAGAGGAGAGAGGCCAAAAGGAAGGAGGCGTGCACCCCCCTTCTAGTCCGAATTGGACAAGGGGTGCAGCCCCCTTTTCCTTCTCCATCTCCCCCTCTTTCCTTCTCTCCTACTCCGGAGAGGAAAGGGGAATCCTACTAGTACTTGGGAGTCCTAGTAGGACTCCCCACACTTGGTGCGCCCCCTCTAGGGTCGGCCTCTCCCTCCCTCCTTTATATACGGGGGCAGGGGGGCACCTCTAGACACAACAATTGATCTCTTGATCTCTTAGCCGTGTGCGGTGCCCCCCTCCACCATAGTTCTCCTCGATAAATATTGTAGCGGTGCTTAGGCGAAGCCCTACGACGGTAGAACATCAAGATCGTCACCACGCCGTCGTGCTGACCGAACTCTCCCTCGACACTCGGCTGGATCGGAGTTCGAGGACGTCATCGAGCTGAACGTGTGCTAGAACTCGGAGGTGCCGTAGTTTCGGTGCTTGATCAGTCGGGCCGTGAAGACGTACGACTACATCAACCGCGTTGTTCTAACGCTTCCGCTTTCGGTCTACGAGGGTATGTAGACTCACTCTCCCCTCTCGTTGCTATGCATCTGGTAGATAGATCTTGCGTGATCGTAGGAAAATTTTAAAATACTACGTTCCCCAACAAAAATATGCAAGTGTGTTATGGTGAATTCCAAGGAAATGGAATAATTTAATATAGCTCCCTAATAATATTGAGAGGCTTTTATATGTTATAAAGAGAAGTCACCATAGTGAGTATCCCTCAATTTAAATGGATCGAGGATCCATACGGTTTATTTAGTTGAGTTTTAAAATTAAAAGAGTTGATGGCATGATGACATGATGCAATTCAAAATAAATAAAGCAAGCACAAATGAAACACACGAGAAAACCCGGAACATCTGGAATCTTCTGGAGCGTCGGTCTTCGGGCGTCACAACTCTCCCACACTAACAAAGGATCTCGACCCGAGATCCTGGAGATGGCACCGGATAGAAACGAAAAAGAAGAGGTAAAACAAAGTTGCTTCTTCGACAAACGAGTGAAACCACGAACTTGAGAGGTTGACCAAATTGAAAGAAGAATACAACGGAGATGAAAACTCCATTAGAAAAGAGGAACAAGGAACATTATGAGAACCTTGTAGGTTGAAAGACATGAACAAGAGCTTACGAACCAAAAGAATATGAAACTGCAATGGTATAGCCAAGGAATAAGAATGACATAATTTGGACAGCACTCCGGCTGAAAATGGAAGGAATTAACATGAACTTGAGGAGATGGAATGATACTTGATGAAATCAACAACACACTACCTCCGGAACAATTGAAAGAATGGCACGAGGGGTAAAACGAGATGATGGTCAAAGAGAGCAATATCACAATGCCTCCGGAATGAAAGAATATAATATAGATCAATGAAAGAAATGAACGGAGAAGAAAATGACAACTTCTCCCACAATTGAATTTGAAAAATCGTCCTTACGAAGAAAGGTTGAACGGAGTTGTTGAAATAAACAACAACAAAAGAATAAGCATGTTGTGGGCGTATGGAAAACATCTCAAAATTATGAGGTGACAACCGGCCACTAACGGAACCGATTACTTTGATTGAAGGCACCAAAGAGATGAAAAAATTATATCACGAAAGGAAGAAGTTGGGTCATTTATATGCACCATAATAGCAACAATCCTTAGGAAAAGCTTTAAGGTGAAATACAACCCAAGATAACTCCAACGAATAAAATTGAAGGGTTGGAAAGATCTCCTAAACAAAGAAAATGATGGGTTTAAATATCTCATTCTTGATAACTTGTGAATCATGAAACATGAAGGGAAATCGTCAAATGACATACCACCATCTCAAACTATAAGGTAGAAAGAATTGCACTTCGGAATGCATGATGAAGAATGCTTGAGCTCCAACAAGAATCTTGAAGAAAACTTCAAGGATGAATTAAATCATGATGAACCACTATGAAAACTCCGGTAACAAAAGGATGAAAAGTGAAGCATGAAAATAATAAGATTCAAGGCACGCAATGATTCAGACAGAGCTTCGTGACAAGATAATTGAGAGAGTTTGGAACTCCGGAAGAAAAGATGAACAACCAATTATTTGATATCATGAACGAACTCCAGACAAATGAATTAAACACTTGGAAGGAACAAGAATAAGAATTATGTTATGAGTATCCTTCACCAATTTAAATTGATGACAACCAATGGATTTGGCATACTACTTATTCCGTTGCAAAGAATTAAAGAGAGATCTAGCACAAACTTGGTTAAATCTTCAACGCACCACCGGTAGGATTATGTCGGGGAAACTGATCCACCCACGGACACCTATGGGGACGGAGCCCCTTTTTGGTACGGCAGGGGGCGGAGATCGCGCGAAGAGCAGATCGAGGCGAAGCACACGAGCAGTTTACCTAGGTTCGGGCCGCACGGATGCGTAAAACCCTACTCCTGCTTTGGTTTGTATTGAGTTCTTGGCTCGGGAGCGCTGGAAGCTACAGTACTCCTCAGCGGCTAACGAGACCGAGCGTGAGAGTGTTCGAATGTCTAACCCCCTTCTACGTTGCGCATGGGCCTCCTTTTATATGCTCAAGGGGTCACCGACAGGTGGCAACGCAGTTGAGGGTAAAAATGGAAAAATGCTACGGTTGGTACAGCTACCTGTGCAGTGTTCCATACCTAACCCTGACGGCAGGGGACAAGGGCATTAAATGCCCATCGACGTCACCTAAACAGTGCAAAAAGGGGCCGTCAGGGGCGCCACCGTTCGCCACGATGGCAACCTGCTTGCCACCGCGTACCCCTAGCTGCACAGCCTCCCGCCACGTACGCCTGGAAGGGTCCCAGAGCGACACGTGGGTGGATGTGCTGGAGCGCGGGTACTGAGTGGAAGCTTGCCGCGGCAAGCGCCTTGCCACGGTCGCTATCTTGTCGCTTCCGGGAGCTTGTCGCTCACCGGGCCTTGCCGGGACGCGTGGCGTGTCGCGGCAAGTTTCTTGAGATGCCTTGGTTGGCCTTCCCGGCAACTCGTCTTGCCGGGGCCTTGTCTCCTTGGCTTGGATACTTTGTTCTTGAATGGCTCCAAAAGGGACCACGGAGGACCTTGGCGATCACCCGGCAAACCTTGCTATGGGACGCTGCGACTGCCCGTGCACAAGTTCGGGATACTAAGGGTACCCCTACTTTAGTACACCGACAGGAGCCCCCGGGCCTGGGCCATACACGGTGCCGAGCGCTGTTGGGCCAGGCCCAAAACAGGGCACGGGCACGCGCGGCCTGGTTCACGCCGTATCTTACTCCGTATCCACCGCGCCCTCCCCTAACGGCACGCGTCGATTGCGGCGTCGTGGGAGAGATCGTGGGTGGTTTCTTTAATCGGAAATGCGGAACATCCGCCCCCTCCCTCCTTATAAGCAGGGGAAACAGGGGCATTTCGTCCATTCGCCCGTTGCTTCTTCAATCTTGAGAACCTCCACCACTCCCCTTTCCCCAAAGCTTGAAAGAGAGCAGCGCTCCGCCCCCCGTCGCCACCAGCACCACCAATGCCGTCGACTTCCCTCACCGCTTCTGCCATGGCTCCGAAAGGCGAAAAGGGGAAGGCCGCGAAGTCGGCCGAGGCACAGCGGCTCGCGAAGCTGCGAAAGGAGCGGGCTGTCTCCTCCCCCCCCCCCAAGCTTGCCGCGAGGAAGCTGAGGGAGAACTACTACCTCTTCTGGTCGGGGGAGACGCGGGCGCATCCGCGCACCAAGGTACTCCCAGCCATTGCTTGTAAAATGGCTCCGAACGGATATGCGTTCTTCGCCTTGTTCTTCTACTGTGGGCTCTGCTCGCCTTTCTCCGAGTTCTTCTGTGACCTCATGAACACCTACGGGTTCCACCTCCTTGACTTCACCCCCAACGCCGTTCTGACCATGGCAGTTTTCGCACATCTCTCCGAAAACTTTGTCGGAGTCTTTCCCAATGTAGCACTTTTCCGCCACTTCTTTACGCCCCGAGTAGAGAGAGGAGAGCCTTTATCCGGCGGAGTCTCCTGGATCTCGAGTACCGGCAAGAAGGAAGCTTATCTGGAGGGAGAGCTCCGCAGCAAATGGGAGGAATGAAGAGCCAATTGGTGTTGGATTGTTGAGGAGAACCCGCAGCCATTTACCGCCCGGCGCCAAGCCCCAGTAGTACGCGGCAACGACTGGAGCGACTTGGCCCCGGAAGACAGCAGACTGAAGATTGCCACTGCCCAGATCCGACGCCTCTGGCTTGCCGGGCTCACTGTAGGCACAGTTGGTGCAGATTTCCTTCGCCGCCGCATCGCCCCCTTGCAGGAGAGGAAGAGGCTCGCCTGGGAGTTCGAGAATGCGGCGGATATCATGAGGTTGCGCCCGGGCCTCAACTTCAATTTCACTGTCCTGGAGCTCAACGCGATACTCCAGGAGCTGTTCAAGTATGACCCCGATCATCCCAAAGTGTTCAGGTTGCCGAGGGGGGTCGTCCCACTGTGCAACAACTCCGCGCTCAGCCGCATCCGCGCAATGATGCCGCTGTGCGACTCGCACGGGATCGACCCAACTTGGCAAGAGCCCGCCGACGACGCCGTGCAGGCATTCTTTGACAACTTAGAAGAAGTGCCGATCTGCTCCGACGAGAAGAAGGGCCTCACCCGCGACACCACCGATAAGGAGATGGCGTACATCGCCACCAGGCTGGAGGAGGCGGCGGCAGCCGCAGCCGTGGGCGAGTTCGGTTTCACCCCGGAGGAGGCGGATGCAGCAAAGGCAGCAAGCCTTGCCGAGCGAGGGGAGTTTGCCGGCGAGGGAGAGCCTGCCGTGCGAGACGCCGAGTCGAGCGAGCCCGCCGAGCAGGGTGTCGGGTCGAGCGAGCCCACCGAGCAGGGCGACGAGTCGAGCGAGCCCGCCGAGGATACGAGCGGCTCGCTGGAGATCGACTCCTCTTCCTCCTCATCTTCAGGCAGCTCGCCACCAGCAGAGCCTCCAGCTCCACCAAGAAGGCGTCTCCGCAAGGCCGGGGACGTAACGGAGCGGCAGACGGGTCGGCCGCCGCGCCGCGCGACACGCTCCACCGCGGCAAGCAAGGCTGCCGCGGGAGCACCTCACGCTTCTGCGGCAACTGGAGCGGGATCTTCTCGGACCACCGCTTCTGCTCCTGCCGCTCCCCACGCCTCGGTGGCAGCCGGAGCGGGGTCGTCTCAGACCACCGCCCCTGCTCCCACCAAGCGGCCAAGGGAGCCTACTCCTCCGCCTCCTCGCGCCGGGACACGTGAGCCAGACTTCGACTTCTCCGCGCTCAGCTCCGACGAGGAAGAAGAAGAGTAAGATTTTGTTGTTCTTGTATTTCTTCAATTTTCTGCTGTTTTGTCTTGTATCTCTTTTGCCTCACTCTGAACCTGTTCCTTTTTAGAACTCTAGCCCAGAGGGCGGCAAAGAGAGCCAAGGTCCCGGTGATTGCCATCGAGGACGAGCCCACCGCGACAGCAGGGGGCGCGCCTGAGACAAACTTGCCGGACCCGGCAACTGATCTTCAGAGCAGCCCCCAGCGCAGCCCCCAGCGTAAGTGTATAGTTCACTTTCCTCTGTTAGGCGCGCGTGGGTGTTCTATCTTTGTTGACGTCTTGTTTGTTGATTTGCGTAGGAACAGAACAGCCAGACCAGGGGCGTCCGGAGACCGCCCCCGACGTGCCATCTGCTTCAACTACGCCGCCAAGGGAAAGCTCCCCGGCAAGGGAGAGTTCTCCACCAAGGGCGAGTTCTCCGGCGAGGGACAGTACCAGCGGCCCTCCGCCGGCGGGGACTACAACTACGCCGCCAAGGGAGAGTTCCCCGGCAAGGAACCTTACCGAGGAGCCGGCCCGCGCAGGTAATCCCTTTGCTTCAAACTTCCCTTGGGCTTTTCTTCTTTTTTGGATATTTGCTTGATTGTTTTTTTTTTTGCCGTCAGACCCATCCGCTGCGGAGCCGATGGAGACGGAGGTCGCTGGCGAGCAGAATACGCGTGGCAACACCGGCGACGCCGCTGCCACCGAAGAAGCGGTCGGTGCTGACGAGCCCACCGTCGACGAGGCCGCCAAGGCTGCCGCCGCAGCAGCTGGCGAGGGGCCCGACGATCGTACTGACGGCACTGAGGCCGCAGGAGCGCCAGACGCTACACTGACCACCGAACCCTCCGCCGCTGCCGCGGCCCCAGGCTCCGAAGAGCCCGAGCCAGGCGCTTACTTGAAGGCCGGCGACGGCGTCTTCATCAAGCTCCCCTGGGCGTCGAGCTCCAGGGCGCCGGTCGAGGGAGAAGTCTTTGACGGAGAGGTGCTTGCCTCCGCCGGGCTGACGCTTGTCGACGCGCCGAGCAGCAGCAGCGGCGAGCCTGAGGAGGAGCGGCTGCTGCGAAAGCTGCTGTCGCTCTACCGCGCTCGGCAAGCCAAGCTGGAGTCCCGCGAAGCGCTGGCCGCCAAGGTGTGAGCCGACATTGAGAAGCGCGCAGAGGAGCTCCGGGCCCTCAACCAGGCGGCTCTTTGATCCTTGGCAGAGGAGCGGGAGCAACTTGCCGAAGAGCAGACGGCCTTCTTCCTCGAGAAGGCCGAAGTCGAAGAGCAACAGCGGCTTGCCGCCGAGAAGCTATCCACGCGAGAAGGCGAGCTGGCGCAGCGGAAGGTCAACCTCGACAGCCACGAGGAAGAGCTTGCCGCGCGTGAGCAATCACTTGGCGAGGCCCTCCAGGAGGCAAAGGACGCTCCCGCAGCTGCCGAGACCGCCAAGAAGGAGCTGGAGACGAGGGTGGCGCAGCTGGAGGCTGACCTCAAGGCGAGAGGCGAAGAAATCGCCGCGCTCAAGCTCGAGCGGGAGAAGGACGCCCACAGCCATTCAGAGCTGCAGGTGCGTCTCGCCGAGAAGGGCAAGGAGCTTGCCGCCGCCAAGGACTCCAACGCTGATCTTGAGTTGAAGCTGACCACTTTGACCAAGAGGCTGGACGGCGCCAAGGAGCGGGAGGCGGCCTTGAAGGAGGAGATCAGGGCCGAGAAGGCGTTGCTGGAGAGTGCTGCCGTCACCCAGAACATCTTCAGGGAGACCGTCGAGCACTGGACGGAGGGTCTTGTCAATGCTGCCGCAGACATCGACAGGGAGCTGGCGCAGCTGGGGGCGGAGTATCTCGGGTACTCCTCCGACGAGAATCTCCACCCCAGCGCCAAGCTCACCCTATTCTTCAAAGGCGTGGCGACGGCCCTCCAGCAGCTCCGGGAAAGGATCCCAAAGCAACTGGCGGACGAGTCGCGCAAGCTCTGCGCGGGAGCCCTTCAAAAGGTGCTGATGAAGGTGGCCTTCCACAACCCGGGCCTCAACCTCACCAATGTCCTCGGGTCCCTACCGCGGGATGCTGATCTGGAGGCGCTCAAGGCCCTTGTCGCACCCATTGTGGACAAGGTGAGCGGTACCAAGAGGGTTGAGGGCGACCGCGCGGACTAGGCTTGCCCATTTTCTTCTTTCCTTGTCGCTGTTTATTGTGTTAGGAGAACAATCTGTTAGATTTGCGACAAGCTATCTTGTAATATAACTCTATTTTGGGTAACGTTTGCAATGTTATTTCCTTTACTTGATCCCTTTGCTTTGTATGTTTTTGCCCTATGCTTTTAGGGAACTTGCCGGCGTAGGCACCTTAGCCGCGAGCGCTGAGTGCGGGACGTCAGCGGCCTGCTGGCGGTGCCATTGCCGGCAAGAAACCTTGTCGCAACTAGTCGCAGCACACTTAAGTTGTTGAGCAGGCTCGAAAACAAAGTAAGGGCGCGACACTAGTCACAGCACACTTAAGTCGTTGAGCGGGTTCGAAAACAAAGTAAGGGCGCAACTAGCTACGAGTTTGTTCCTCCGCGCACATGTTTTCCATACAAAGGCACGGTCGTTCAAGGAAGATAACTTAAAAATTTTAAAAATCTAGTTGCTCAAGCTTTGGCAACTTAGCTTTTGTGTTGTTTGCTTCCCGGCAAGGCGAAACTTTCTTGAACGGCGCTTGGTCCATACCACTATCTTCTCCTTCCCCCCGGCAAACTTGTGCGCGAGGGAACCTTCCTTTCCTTGCGAAAAAGAAAGAAGAGAAAATACAGATATGGAGCCTTTGGGTTCGTTATGGCTTACCGGGGGTAGGCGCTGCACAAGGTGTCAGATAATACATGCAAAAAAATAAAAAGCATGAAATTGACAAGGTGTGCGGGGCACATGAGCTTTACTGATGCACGGGGTCTGCGCCCGGCTTTGTACAAAGGATTACATGCAACAGCGGCAAGACTTGTACAAAAGGTGGTTGCCGGAGCGGGTCACGGCAACCGCGCCTTATGGGTAAAACTTACGAAGATGCTCAATGTTCCAGGAGTTGCTCACCGGAAAGCCATCTTCGGTCTCAAGGCGGACAGCGCCAGGCCTAGTGACTCGTTTCACCCGATAATGGCCTTCCCACTTCGGCGTCAACTTGTTGGAATTCTTGGCGGACTGAACGCGCCGAAGAACAAGGTCGCCTTCCTCGAGACTTCTGGTGTTAACTTTGCGGCTATGGTAGCGGCGCAAAGCTTGCTGGTAGCGAGCAGCTCGGACAGCAGCCTGAAGACGGTCTTCCTCAAGGAGCAGCGCATCATCTTGTCGCAGCTGCTCTTGCTCGAGCTCATCATAAGCGAGCACTCGAGGTGATCCGTATACGAGTTCCGTGGGGAGAACTGCCTCTGCTCCATAGACTAGAGCAAAAGGTGTCTGTCCAGTAGCTCGATTTGGCGTCGTCCTGATCGACCAACGAACCACTGGCAGCTCCTCGATCCAGTTCCTTCCGCACCTGTGCAGCCTGTCGAAAGTTCTGGTCTTGAGTCCACGCAGCACTTCAGCATTTGCCCTCTCCGCTTGACCGTTGCTTCTCGGGTGAGCAACATAAGCGAAGCAGACCTTGGCGCCAAGATCTTGGACGTACTGCATGAAGGTGCGGCTCGTGAATTGCGTATCGTTGTCGATCATGATCCTGTTAGGGATCCCGAAACGGCAAACAATCGACCTGAAGAACTTGGCTGCTGACTGTGCGGTCACCTTTCTCACTGGTTCCACTTCCGGCCACTTTGTGAACTTGTCGATTGCAACGTACAAGTACTCAAAGCCCCCGGCTGCGCGGGGAAAGGGGCCGAGGATGTCGAGCCCCCAGACCGAAAATGGCCAGGATAAAGGGATCGTCTGGAGAGCTTGAGCTGGCTGGTGTATCTGCTTGGAATAGAACTGGCACGCTTCACATTTGGTTACTTGTGCAGTTGCATCCTGGAGGGCTTCCGGCCAAAAGAAACCTTGCCGGAAAGCTTTGCCGGCAAGTGCTCTTGCGCCAATGTGGTGACCACATATGCCTCCATTTATCTCTGCCAACAGCTTTTGTCCGTC
This sequence comes from Secale cereale, assembly GCA_902687465.1. NCBI lineage: Eukaryota > Viridiplantae > Streptophyta > Magnoliopsida > Poales > Poaceae > Secale > Secale cereale. The sequence goes on from LR738711.1 coordinate 739,074,302, forward strand.
TTCCCGAGGAATACACTTCAATTTCACACCGTTGAGTCTTCTTCTGCACAGTGTGTTGTCAACAAACTGGTACATACTTGACTGCCGGGCTACTCTTTCCGCTTCTTCTTGCTCTTCGGGAAGTTCTCCTGTCAGAAGGAAACGGACAATCCGCTGTGCCCATGCAGGAGCCTGTGGCTCGACAACAAGGACTAAAGGCACATCTGCTGTTGCGGGAACATCCGCTTCTACGGCGAGAACCTGCGGCTCGGCCGGAGCTTGAAGTTCCCCGGCAAGCTTGCCGGAGCAAAACTTGTCGGGAGCGTTTGCTTCAACGGAACAAACCCTGGGGCTTGCCAGAGCAAACTGCTCCTCAGCACTCTTGGTGTTGATCTTGGGGACCTTCTTGGCGGCGGCTTCGGGAAGCTCTGCCGGAAAATAGTCACCAGAAATCAACTTCCTCTTCTTGTTCTGTCCAGTTGATGGTGTTACAGACGATTGAGTCAGCTTGAGCACAAAGATCCCTGGTTCCACAGGTAACTTAAGTGCGGCGCACTTTGACAGGCCATCTGCGATGTCGTTCTGTGCTCTTGGAACATGCTCCATCTGTAGGCCGTCAAAGTGCTCTTCTAGCTTTCTCACTTCATCAACGTAAGCTTCCATCAACGGACTCTGATAATTCTTATTCACTTGGCGGACGACAAGCTGCGAGTCACCCCTGACAATGAGCTTCTTGATCCCAAGGTCTGCCGCGATCCTGAGACCGGCAAGCAAACCCTCATACTCTTCAGTATTGTTTGTTGCTTGCTCCTTGGGAAAGTGCATCTGGACTACGTACTTGAGGTGCTCTCCGGTGGGTGCGACAAGCAACACGCCAGCACCGGCGCCTTGCAGCGAGAAGGCACCATCAAAGTACATCAGCCACTCTTTGCTTGCTTCCTTGACGGGGATGCTCGTTTCTGGAATTTCTTCATCTGGTGTTGGCGTTCATTCTGCTATGAATTCTGCCAATGCTCTACTCTAGATAGTTGAAGTGCTTTCAAACTTGAGGCCAAAGCTTGACAGTTCCAGCGCCCACTCAACAATCCTGCCTGTTGCTTCTGGATTCTGCAGTATCCTCTTCAGCGGAAAGCGAGTTACAACTGTTATCTCATGTGCTTGGAAGTAATGGCGCAGCTTTCTCGAGGCCATGAGAAGGCCGAAAAGCAATTTCTGCACACCAGAGTACCTTGACCTAGCCCCCTGCAGAAGGGAACTGACAAAGTAAACTGGGCGCTGCACCATCTTCTTCCGTATCTCCTCTTCCGCCTGCGCAGATCCATCTTTGTCGGGACCAGAGCTTGTCGGGGAAGCCCCCTACTTGTCGCTGGACGTGCTTGCCGTGGTTGCTGGCTCATCATCTGCCTCCCTCTCCGCTACTAACGCAGCACTAACCACTTGATTGGTTGCTGCTAGATACAGCAGCAACTTCTCTTGCGGCTTAGGTGCGACAAGTATTGGAGTGGAGGACAGGTACCTCTTCAAGTCTTGCAGCGCAGCCTCCGCTTCCGGAGTCCATTTCATTGGACCTGCCTTTTTCAAAATTTTGAAAAACGGCAGGGCGCGCTCAGCTGACTTAGAGATAAACCTGCTGAGAGCAGCCACGCAACCGGCAAGTCTTCGTACATCCTTGACGTGCTTTAGTGCTTCAATCTGCTCAATGGCCTTGATCTTGTCAAGATTGGCTTCAATTCCCCTCTGAGACACGAAGAACCCGAGAAGCTTGCCGGAAGGGACCCCAAACACACACTTCTCGGGGTTGAGCTTGAGCTGGATCTTGCGCAGATTTGCAAAGGTCTCGTCTAAATGTTGAATCAGGGTTGCCCTGTCTTGGCTCTTGACCACTATGTCATCCATGTAGGCCTCCACATTTCTGTGAATTTGTGGCTCAACAGCTGTATGGACTACCCTTGCAAATGTTGAACCAGCATTCTTCAAACCAAAAGGCATCCGTATGAAACAGTATGTGCCACATGGAGTGATGAATGCGGTCTTCTCCTCATCATCTTCTGCCATGAAGATCTGATGGTATCCTGAGTATGCGTCAAGAAATGAAAGCAGGTCACATCCGGCCGTGGTGTCAACAATCTGGTCAATGCGCGGCAAGGGAAATGGGTCTTTGGGACAAGCTTTATTCACATCGGTGAAGTTGATACAAAGCCTCCATTTCCCGTTTGCCTTGCGCACAACTACAGGATTGGCCAACCACGTAGGATGGAGCACTCCTCTGACAAGGCCTGCTGCTTCCAACTTCTTGATCTCTTCTGCGATGAATTCTTGGCGCTCCACTACTTGTTTCCTGACTTTCTGCTTGACGGGCCGCGCATGAGGACAGATGACAAGCTTGTGCTCAATTACTTTCCTGGGAACACCGAGGATGTTAGACGGTTGCCATGCAAACACGCCGACATTCGCCCGCAGGAAAGCAACGAGCGCACTTTCCTATTTAGGGTCAAGCGTGGCACTGATGGTGAAGGTACCACCAGTGTCGTCCTCCTTGGCGGACACCTTCTTGGTCTCTGGCGGAGCTGCCATCGTCTTCTTACACTTGCTGGTGGAGCTCGATGGTGCGTCCTCGACGGTAGCGCAGCACTCCGAAGAGGTGCGCTTGCCGGAATGGGCCCCAGAGCTCTTGCCGGACTTGGTCTTCTTCTTCCCCCCGGGAGCTTCAGCGGCAAGTGTGTTGCGATCTGTTGCGGCTGCTGCTTCTCGGTAGATCTTGTCGGCGCAGATAAGAGCATCCTTCTTGTCAGGGACAGAGATGACGCTTATCGGGCCTGGCATGTTCAGCATGTTGTATGCGTAGTGAGAGGCTGCCATGAACTTGGCGAGTGCTGGACGGCCGAGTATCCCATTGTATGGCAATGGAAAATCGGCAATGTCAAAGGTGACCCTCTCAGTCCTGAAGTTCAGCTCGCCGCCAAATGTCACTGGCAACGTGATCTTCCCCTTCGGCTTGCTCCTTCCCAGGTTGATTCCTTGGAATGTGCCGGTCTCTTCGAGCTCGCTGTCAGGGATCTGGAGTTTCTGGAGTATAGCGGAGGAGATCAGGTTCAAGCCGGCCCCGCCATCAACTAGCATCTTAGTGACCTTGAGGTTGCGGATAGTTGGTGAAACCAACATCGGCAAGCACCCGACCGCAGTTGTGCGACCAGGGTGGTCCTCAATATCAAAGATGATAGGCGTGCTGGACCACTTCAGAAGCTTGCGCGATTCGACAGGCGATTCTGCTGCATTAACTTCCCGCACCCACTGCTTGAGTTGGCGGTGTGAAGTATGCAGAGAGGCACCACCGTCAACGGATAAGACCTCTATGGCTTTCTGGAACTCCTGCTCGCTGTTCTCGACATCATCCATGTCTTCGTCGTCTTCGTCATCTTCATCCTTGTCGCGGCCGCGGGGAGGTCTATCTCCTTGCCGCTGCTTGGCCTTGCCGCGGCGTCCTCCCCGGCCGGCGAACGTCCGCTTCTTGCCGGATCCTCCATCACCTCCTTGGGCCTTCTCCTTGTCGCGTCGATCATACTCAGCCTTCTGCTGCTCGACGAGCTGTTCGACCCTCTTGCAGTTTTGGAGGTCATGACCCTTGGTGCGGTGGATCTTGCAATACTGCTTGTCGGTGCCGTCCTGCTTGTCGGCGGCCGCCACAGCCTGGCAGTTGGTGCATGCGGCAGTCTCCTTGCCGGAGCTACCAACTTTGGCTTTGTCGGCGCCACCTCCTTTGCCGGACTGCTCAATGACTAGCACCTCTTTGCGTTTCTTCTTCCTGTTGTTCCGCCGCCGGTTCTTCTTTGCCTGGGCGGCATCTTCATTGTCAGATCCTCCTGCTCCTGTATCCTCTCCGGGGAGTTTCCTCCCTTCCTCAGCACGTGCGCACTTGTCGGCCAGGGCGTACAGCTCGCTGACGTCCCTGATCATGCACATCGCCATCTCCTCCCTCATCCTGCGGTTACGCACGTTCTGATGGAACGCGCTGATAACTGCGGCAGGGTGGACATTTGGGATGTTGTGTTGTACATGGCTGAATCTCTGGATATACTTGCGCAGGGGTTCTCCTTCCTTCTGGGCGAGCAGGTGAAGGTCACTCTCTTGGCCATGGGGTTTGTGGCCGCCTGTAAAGGCGCCGACAAACTGATGGCATAGGTCTGCCCAGGAGGATATGGAGTTGTCCGGCAAGTGCATGAGCCAGGACCTGGCGTTGGGTTTGAGTACCAGAGGGAAGTAGTTGGCAAGGATCTTGTCTTCTTGCCCCCCGGCAGCTTGCACCGCAATGGTGTAGATGCTGAGGAACTCCGACGGATGCGTCTTGCCGTCGTACTTCTCTGGTACGTCTGGCTTGAAATTCTTCATGGTGGGCCACTGGACTTGCCGCAGCTCACGAGTAAATGCAGGGCAACCTACCGCGTACGGCAAGTCGCCTGGTCCCCCTGGCGCATGCATGTCGACAGTGGGCCCAGCGCGCTGGTCTGATTGACGTTGTGCTTCTCTTCGGCGCTCGATACGAGTGCGAGCGTCTTCTTGTTGTCATTCGTGAAGAACTTGGCGCTGGTCGCGACGAGCTCGTGGATCTGATGACGCAGTGGAGTCGTCGTCGATGTTGATCCGGCGAGTCGGCGATTTTGGCCTTCGGGGCGGAGAGTGCACCCCCACCGGTCTTGTCGCCATCGGCCCGCACCTGGCTGACTTGCCGCGGCTGCGACGTGCTCGGCTGTCGCGGAGTGTCGCCGTTGGAGAAGGCGATGAGACTCTGAATGGTGGCCCTCCAGTCGTCGGCCTTGTCTGCCGCTGGAGGGAAGTCTAGGAGCAGTTGAGCTCGTGCCAGAGCTTCTGCTGGAGTGGTGGGTAGCGGTGGCGAGCGGTGCGAGGAGCGGGATATGCTCGGACTTCTAACTACGTTAGAAGGAGCAGTATCCCGTCCAGGCGACCGTGCCTTGCTCGTGCCAGCATGTTGGCGTGCATGCTGGTCTTGAGCGTCCCGAGATCCACCAGCTCGATCTTGGTTCAGCAAGCGTATGGTACCGTGAGTACCATGACGCTGCCGGTCTCGCGCCTCCTGAGATGGGCGCGGTGCATGTACGGACGCCGAGGTCTTGGAGTGCGCCCGGTCATTGTGGGAGTCGACTACGCCGCCGATGGGCAGCGCAGCCTTGTCCTTGGACTTGGCGGCACCGTGAGCTCCCTCATCGACGCCCGTTCTTCCGCCGGCGTCTACCCCACCAGCCGTTGGCTCCGGCGGTGGTGGGATCGACGCGGACAGAGCAGCTGCCTCCGAAGCCTTCTTCTTCGGGGGCATGTCGATGAAGATGATGAAGATCTAGCTCGTGTGAACGCCGGATGAGGTTCACACAACTTCGACGCACCCCTACCTGGCGCGCCAAAGATATCGGGGAAACTGATCCACCCACGGACACCTATGGGGACGGAGCCCCTTTTCGGTACGGCAGGGGGCGGAGATCGCGCAAAGAGCAGATCGAGGCGAGGCACACGAGCAGTTTACCTAGGTTCGGGCCGCACGGATGCGTAAAACCCTACTCCTACTTTGGTTTGTATTGAGTTCTTGGCTCGGGAGCACTGGAAGCTACAGTACTCCTCAGCGGCTAACGAGACCGAGCATGAGAGTGTTTGAATGTCTAACCCCCTTCTACGTTGCGCATGGGCCTCCTTTTATATGCTCAAGGGGTCACCGACAGGTGGCAACGCAGTTGAGGGTAAAAAGAGAAAAATGCTGCGGTTGGTACAGCTACCTGTACAGTGTTCCATACCTAACCCTGACGACAGGGGACAAGGGCATTAAATGCCCATCGACGTCGCCCAAACAGTGCAAAAAGTGGCCGTCAAGGGCGCCACCGTTCGCCACGATGGCAACCTTGTCAGCGCCGCTTGCCACCGCGTACCCCTGGCTGCACAGCCTCCCACCACGTACGTCTGGAAGGGTCCCAGAGCGACACATGGGTGGATGTGCTGGAGCGCGGGTACTGAGTGGAAGCTTGCCGCGGCAAGCGCCTTGCCGCGGTCGCTATCTTGTCGCTTCCGGGAGCTTGTCGCTCACCGGGCCTTGCCAGCACGCGTGGCGCATCGCGGCAAGTTTCTTGAGATGCCTTGGTTGGCCTTCCCGGCAAGCTCCTCTTGGATACTTTGTTCTTGAATGGCTCCAAAAGGGACCACGGAGGACCTTGGCAATCACCCGGCAAGCCTTGCCGTGGGACGCTGCGACTGCCCGTGCACAAGTTCGGGATACTAAGGGTACCCCTACTTTAGTACACCGACAGATTATGAAAAAAACAAATGAATTGGTATGATAACAACGGAAGGGTAATCTTGAATGAACCACTGTAAGAATATGGAGACGAACGAAGAGGCATCAATGAAGAATAGTTGGAGGACGAAGTTGAAAACTGAGAACGAGGAAATCTTCTGAAATGATGGCCTTCGGAGGATCACAATGGAAGAATTCGTGAAATGCTTCGGATGGGTATAAAAAGAATTCTCACAATCGAAAACACTTATGAGGATGGTATGAAGCTAGAACCGCGAATCTTTGGAAGAACGGGTAAGGATTCAAGAGGAACTCTTCTTCGGTCTTCAAATCTGAGAAGACAATGAGATACCCCACCATGAATTATAGAGACACTCCGGAATGAAGAATTAAAATGTTGAACCAAAGGTGAAAATAATTTGAAAGCGATCTTGGAGAAGGCATATGACTGATGGAATACATTCTTACGTCACACTTGAAAGAATCTGAGAATAACTCCGAAAATAGAAGAGTCAGGTAAGATCCTGGAAAAAGACCTGTGGGTTAGGGCCCACTCAAAAGAAATCACCGTTGAAAAAGATTGGTTAAGATATATTGCACCGGTTGAATTAAATGGCTTGAGTGAGATACAACCACAACATAGCTTGAACGGATTAAGAATTGAAACACGAATCTTTTGAGAAACCTTGTACACTCCGGATAGGAATTAGAGAGAATTGAATAAATAAGAGAGCCTTGGATAAGAAATTACAACATGGGAAAACATGTGAAACAAGAGGAAGAGATATGATCAACACCGAAGCTTGAATTAAATCCACCGGAGAAGAAACAAGAAACAGAGAATGATAAACTGAATCTTCCTGAGCATCTTCACAAGAAATCACCGGATAAGGACATTGAAGGAAAAATAATGAAGAAACATCACAAGAATAAAATGGATATTTCATTTGAGAATTTCTGGCTCCGAGAAGAAGAAGGGTGGGAGGGTAGGGAAAAACAAAGACAACTTGGGATGAATGAAACAGACACCGTTGAGAAAAAACCAAGACTTGGTCTTGCACATATTAAAAGGATCGGTTAACTTGAAGAGAAGCACGCCGGTTGAAAAGAATTTAACATAGCAATCTTGATGATCAAGAAGGACTAGCACTCCCATAGAAATATGAGAACACTGATTAGGAAAGGTATGGAATCAACACTTGACATCGAAGCAACTCGAATACCAGAATCAAAACAAAAACAAAGGATAGATATGTTGCAACATAACCTTCACAATATCATTCGAACAGAGAATTGAATGAATTAATTCCGTAGCTTGATGGTACATCAACTTGTCGAGAAGCCACTTGGGAGAACAAAAGGTAAATAAAAAACAACATGGAGCAGATAGAACAAATACAAGATAGAAGTTTCGTTCCACATATTCATGCTGAAAGCTCATGGAACGTGTTACAAAAGGGTTTTGCAATCCCCGGATCAGCATAGCCAAGGACCCTTTAAGATGCAACTCCCGATTGGAACAACACCCATAAAAACTCTTCACTCAATGTTTAACCCCGAACTCCATATCATGCACTCGTTGGAAGAATGCCTTCGAGCTACTAGAAGAACCCACCTATTAATTTCCGAAAGTTTCCAGTTATGCAATCAGGTGTTGGGGATACAGGGGAAGCACCGCGCACTCAACTCTAATCCTACATCCAGCTGTATCCATCCTTCAACACATAACCAGTTATTTCCGGAAACCGTTTACCTCGGACCTTCGAAATGCATCTGCTATACAAGCTATGGCAATACTCCCGAACTACCTCCCCAGTACTGGGTGATGTCGGGGTTATCTTGCCACTAACCGCATAGAAGAGTTTTCGATGTCGGCCGTCTTAAGTATTCCAGAACTGCTGCGATAGATTTGTGACGACAACACCTCGGAGCTCAACTCCCCGGGACACTGCCGCAACCCCTAAATGACAGGAGAAATCGAGAACAATGTTCTCGTCACAAAGACATCGGAACAATCCAAACAATACTCGCGTGATCCTAAAATAAAATAAAAAATTAGTGGATTTTTGAGAGTAGAAGAGATAGAACATCGACAGGAGTCCTCACCAGAGCAAAGAGATGAGGAGTAAAAGAAATCCTACTCTCCGATGTATATATAGGACTCAGAACATTTTCATGTGTGTGCCTAGACTCAACCGTCAACGATTCGGTCAATCAGGGGGGGCTCCTAGGTCGGAGAAGGCTTTGATACCAACTTGTAATGCCCAGTATGAGACTATACCTCCCACGTGTCGAGGCACGACTTAAAGGCATAATCTCATACTAGAATGATCTCAAGTATGGTATCTTTGCACAACTCATGTAAAAGAGGGATGAAATTGTAAAAGAGTAGTTGGCTTACACTCGCCACGTCACACAATGCATTACATAAACATTCATCATGCAAATAACATCACAGTCCGACTACGGACGAAGATCCAAATGAAAGATACCATAAATAAAGCAACACAAGGTCCCGATCGCCCCTAGTAGGAACCACTACTGATCGTCGAAAACGTCACATACATACGGCCAAGCTCTTCATCGAACTCCCACTGAAGTTCTGATCCACCTCCTGCACTGTTCTCGAATGTACCTGCATCTGGTGTGTGTTGAATCTGTGAGCCACAGAGGACTCAGCAATCTCATTCCCGGGTATCAAAACTAACAAAGCCTTATAGGTGTGGGAAGGCTTTAAAAGTGTTTGCAGCAAGCACTAAGCAACTAACTTACGAGTTCAGAGCGAGAAGAGAGTAAGAGCCAACGATCATCAAAGGGATCACAAAGTGATCCTAACTACTCACGTCAGACATAACCCCACCATGTTCTTCTTCTCGAAACCCCTTCGAGAAGAGACAATCACGGAACTCACACAAGTAGTGTATTCTTAAGGATAGAGTGTCATGTTTTCTACAACCGGATATTAACAAATTCCCATCTGCCACATAACCACGGGCACGGCTTTCGAAAGATAAAAACCCTGCAGGGGTGTCCCAAATTAGCCCATCACAAGCTCACGATCTGCGGAGTCGCAACTCCAAGGTGGGAAGACCCAAGTATTCTCGGAATCCCGTGCTCAAGATATTCCGACAAAGGTAAAACTAATCCAGCAAGACCTCCCGGCGTGCCGACACCCTGATAGTAGCCGCGTGTATCTCGTCTCAGGCCACGACCGGATAAGTCATCCTACAGGTTGTTACCATCCCTTGAGTTTCCTCGAGGTGGCCCCGCGGTCTGCTCAGTTTGGACCAACACTCAAAATGAGCACTGGCCCAGGGGGTTGATTAATAAATCCTCAGGTTAATTACTCCCTCAGCAAGTTATAGTTGTTAGGCAAATGTAGAACCAAAGTTCGGCCTTGCTGGAAAAGCTTTAGCACTAAGCGAGTTATCAAGGGGGGCCCATAAACCCCAACCGTGTTAGGAACGCAAAATCCGGGAACATAGCACCGGTTTATCGGGTCCTAAGGTGGCATGAGTGGAACAAAACACCGAGCAAAAGGCCAAGCCTTCCACCCATTGCCAAGTATATAGGTGTGTTAATATATTTAAGAGATATGTGATATTCCAAAAACAAGTTCCAACATGGCATCTTCACCTGCAACTAACAACGCTATAAGAGGGGCTGAGCAAGCGGGTAACATAGCCAAACAACGGTTTGCTGGGAAGGTGTCAAAGGTTAGAGGTTTCATGGCAACAATAGGGGGCTGACAAACAGACATAGGCATCGAGGCAATATCTAAAGAGCGAGACATCTAGCATAGGCAAAGATAGTAGTGGTATCTGGGAATGATCATCTTGCCTGGGATTCTGCAATGAAGAAGAACAAGTCCATGCAGTAGTCGAACAAATCCTCACAACTCCGGAACGGAACCGAAGCTAAAGATAGAAGCAAACCGGAGAGAAACAAACAACACGGTAAACACATATATCATAAACATGGCATATGATGCGCAACCAAGTATGATGCATGTCCGGTTTAAATATGCATGGCATGGCAAAGTGCACAAACATGTACTACAAGTTAAGTGGAGCTCAATATGCAACGAGTTGCATATTGACAAAACACCACATTATATTTATTTAGTTGACTCTCGTTTATCTACAAGACAAGATTAAAGGTTTGTTAACATGGCAAGAGGTGAAGCTTAAACAAATACACTATCTAGTCATTTTAAAAGAGGCCGGAAATAACAACAAAAATTTCGGAAACTCCCCATGTGCATATTTAGCAATTCTTAAAGCAAAGAACAAAATCAAGCATTTAAAGGTTGTTATCATGATGCGGATGAAAAATGCAAGTTTTTAGTAAAAGTTGACAATTAACAAGATATGAAGCATTTGGTCGCCACGACGGAAAGGAAAGGGGTGTCATGGCGGCGAGAATGGAAACGGCGACACGGCAACGTTCCGATGATCCGACAACTCGTCGAGATACAGATGCAAAAGAAAAGGTGGCATGAACATGTCGAACAAGATGATAGGGCGCTCCCGGTAACCGGGTTCCCACGGGTTGGCGACGAGGCAAACGAGGGGCATATCGGACTCGATGCAACAAGTGAACATCTCATACACCACACATTCACATGCATCATCCACGGGGTCATCGGCTCGATAGTTGTACCTTCGAAGCGTTCCTTTTTGAAGCGGTTCGAGTTCGTAGTGGAAGTAGTCGTACACGGTGCTGGTAGTTGTACATGGGTCTTCGGCGACGGTAGCGGAACACGTTTTCGTAGATGTCATGGCGGCGGTAGTCGCTCCCGAGTTGTAGAGGAACTTGGCGGTTCCGAGGGCTCCGGGCGTCGTGGTACTTGCCGCGTTCCGGATGTGTGGTCGTTCACGAGTCTTCGGCGAAGGTAGTCGTTCGGGCGTACACGCTTGCCGATATGGTACTTGGCGAATCCTTGTAGTCGTACATATCTTCGTGCTGTAGTCGAACTTGGGATCTTGGCGTATCTGTACGTAGAGGTACTTGCTGATCCATGTGATTGAACTCGAGGTGTTCTTGCCGTCGGACTGCTGTGACAGTGCTGGAGAGGTCGTGGCTCTATGGAAAGAGCAGGTGGGTCTCAGGGCGAGCGGACAGAGGTGCGGTGTTCGCGGGCGCAGGAGCGAAACAGCGAGGCAAGGCAAGCGACGCTGCGGCGGCCTCTGCTCGCCGGCACTTAACGGGCGCGGTCGTCGCCCTCGTCAGGAAGTAGAGCAGCCGCGCAGGCTCCGGCGACGCAGAGGCGGGAAGCAGAGCAACGTCGACGGCTAGGCGTTGATCTGGCGACACGGCGGGGCAGACGAGGTCCTGGAGGCGCTCGGGTAGAGGTGGGAAGGCCATGGCGCTGGACAACGGGAGGTCGAGGCGCTCGTCGCTCGCCGTCCTCCCGCTCGAAGCAGAGAGGTAGGGCGAGGCTCCTCCGAACTCTGTCTGTGGTGGTGCTCGGCAGGAGGCAGGCTCGAGGTAAAGGCGGCGGGGAAGGCAGGAGCTAAGGTGGCGCCATGGCGCGGCGGCGATGGGCTTGAGGCCGGCGCAGGAAGTGGCCGACGCGGGCGGCGGCCGGAGCAGGACCCGAGGCGCGGGGCGGCAAGGTAGGATCTCGGGCGCGGGATGGAGAACGAGCGTCGGCGGGGCGATGGGGAACGGCGCAGGCGCGGCCCGGTGTGGAGCAGAGCAGCGGCATCGATGCGGAGGGGCGGATTGAGAAGTGAGGCAGGGGCCGGGAGGAGCGACGGAAGGAGAGAGGCGGATCGGGGCGCGGCGCTGGAGTCGCTGGAGAAAGGAGGACGAAGGACATAATGGCGGCGCGAGGGAGAACGATGGGGGAGAGAGTCGGGCGTTGGGGAGAGATGGAAACGGGCTAGGGTTGGGGTTAAGTGGGCCGCGGGGGAGGTGGTTGTCCTGGGAGGCCGGCCCAGCTGACAGCTGCTCTCCCTCTCTCTTCTTCTTATTTCCAAATTACAGATAAAAAATGTGAAGAAAGAGAAGGAGTGAAGAAACAAATGTTAGAGAAAAGATTTTTGGCATGCGGGTAATTTTCCCGGACCCATAAAAATGAGCCTCATCCAGGAAAATAAAAGTTGCCTAATTGAAAGATTTAAATTCAAATCCATTTGAATTTAAATTCGAATGGTTTGAACTAGGACAAGGTTTTTGAAGTGCCCAAAAAAATGTTCGAATTTTTGGAGGATCCTCGATAAAAATGAATAAGAATTATAGACAAGGTTTGGAGGTCAAACTTGAAGTAGAAAGGCATGGGGAAAATATGCAAGTGTGTTATGGTGAATTCCAAGCAAATGGAATAATTTAATATAGCTCCCTAATAATATTGAGAGGCTTTTATATGTTATAAAGAGAAGTCACCATAGTGAGTATCCCTCAATTTAAATGGATCGAGGATCCATACGGTTTATTTAGTTGAGTTTTAAAATTAAAAGAGTTGATGGCATGATGACATGATGCAATGCAAAATAAATAAAGTAAGCACAAATGAAACACATGGGAAAACCGGAACATCTGGAATCTTCTGGAGCATCGGTCTTCGGGCGTCACACATCCCCAAGCTTAGGCTTTTGGTTGTCCTTGAATTTTACCTTGGGGTGCCTTGGGCATCCCCAAGCTTAGGCTCTTGCCACTCTTGGTTCCATAGTCCATCAAAGCAATACTCAAAACTTGAAAACTTCACAACACAAAACTTAGACAAAAAATCTCGTGAGCTCCGTTAGTATAAGAAAAGAAACCACTACTCAAAGGTACTGTAATGTATTCATTATTTGTTTATATTTGTGTTAAACCTACTGTATTCCAACTTTTCTATGGTTCATACTTCCCAATACTACTCATATATGCATTGAAATAAGCAAACAACACACGAAAAACAGAATCTGTCAAAAACAGAACAGTCTGTAGTAATCTGCAGGTTTCGCATACTTCTGTAACTCCAAAAAATTCAAACTAAATTGGTAAACGTGACGAATTTGTCTATTAATCATCTGCAAAAAGAATCAACTAAATAGCACGCTCCAGTAAAATCTGATGACCATTCTAGCGAGCGCTAACGATTCTGTTTTTCACAGCAAGATCACATAAACTTCACACAAGTCTTCCCAAAGGTTCTACTTGGCACAAACACTAATTAAAACACAAAACCACATCTAAACAGAAGCTAGATGCAATATTTATTCCTAAACAGAAGCAAAAACAAAAAATATAAAGTTGGGTTGCCTCCCAACAAGCGCTATCGTTTTACGCCCCTAGCTAGGCATAATGATGCTCACGTAAAAGATAAGAATTGAAACATAACAGGAGCATCATGAAGCATATGAATAGCACATTTAAGGCTAACCCACTTCCTACGCATAGGGATTTTGTGAGCAAACAACTTATGGGAATGATAATCAACTAGCATAGGAAGGGAAAACAAGCATAACTTCAAAACTTTAAGCACATAGAGAGGAAACTTGATATTATTGCAATATGTAGAAGCATATGATCCATTCTCATACTAATTTTTAGTAGCATCATGAATGAGTTCAACAATATAACCAGCACATAAAGCATTCTTGTCATGATCTACTAGCATAGAAATTTTACTACTCTCCACATAAGCAAAATTCTTCTCATTCTTAGTAGTGGGAGCAAACTCAACAAAATAGCTATCATGTGAAGAATAATCCAATTGAAAACTAAAATCATGATGACAACTTTCATGGTTATCATTATTCTTAATAGCATATGAGTCATCACAATAATCATCATAGATAGCAACTTTGTTCTCATAATCAATTGGAACCTCTTCCAAAATAGTGGATTCATCACTAAATAAAGTCATGACCTCTCCAAATCCACTTTCATCAATATAATCATCATAAATAGGAGGCATGCTTTCATCATAATAAATTTGCTCATCAAGACTTGGGAGACTAAAAATATCATCTTCATCAATCATAGCTTCCCCAAGCTTGTGGCTTTGTGTCACACCCTGATTTTCATGTCATTTTGCTTAAGCTAATTGCCATGTTAAAAATGTGGATTTACAAAAACTTTTGAGTGTTTTTGACTTTGCTTGATTTGACTTTTGTCTGCTTTTTGCTAGTGCTCTAAAAATCAAATAAATCCTCCAACTCTTATACTTCATCTCCTTGATCCAAAACCTTTTCCCAATGATCATGCCATGTGTATAGACCAGTATAGTATTTTCTTATAAAAATATTTTGGCCAAATAGTATTTTCTAAAATTAGTTTTCCAAAAACCCCTGAATTAAGGTTTGCACTGCAAGTACCTTATTTAGGGTGTGAAAAATCTTTCAAAAAGTATATTGAATCCTATTAGGTATAGGACTCCCAGAAACCACAAAATTATAATTTTAAAAGTTATTTTTATATTTTATTTTAAAAGCTTTTTCTTAAGGCCGGAAATGGTCTTTAATAGGGAAAAATTATTTAACTATTTCAAAAATATTTGCCAAAATTCAGGGAAACTCATAGGACATATATTGTCCATATATAAGAGTTTCAACACATGGTCATGTTCAAAATATTGGACAAATCCTTCCAAAACCCTTTCTAGATATTTCAAGCTTTTGAAATATTTACAAAGGAAATATTCTCCAAAAATTCCAGGGAAATTCTATCATGTCAAATGTGACATATTTGATGATCTTACAAAGCCTCATGCCTTGAAGATCAAGGAATCATCATCTAATCCCCTCAAAACCATTTCTGTCCATTTTGAAGTTTGAGCAACTTTACATTGCCAAACTTGTCCAAATGCTTTCAAACTTGGTGCACATGCTAAAATGATGTAATTATACATCTATGCCAAATGGCACAAGTTTTGGAGAAGCATAACTTGATCTAAGTGCCCCAAAACCATTTCTGTTCAAATGCAAATTTGAACTACTTTACATTACCAACTTTTAACCTGGAGATTCAAACTTTGTGAGCATGATCATAACCCCAAATGATGATACTACACCAAGTGGTGCATCAAGGGGAGATGATTAGCTTAACTCAAACAAGGTGAAACCATTTCTATTGATTTCTAGGGTTCACCAAAGTTACATTGGCAACTTTTCCCAAATGAGCTCAAATTTGGTGAAAGGCCCTAACTATATGTGACATTTGATCCTGTTAAGTCTCATGTCAAGTGGAGCTATTTTGCTTGCCCAAAACATGATCAAACACCTTCTGCCAAATTACCAAAACCATTGGATTGACCCCTTTTACTATTTCCCTTTACCTCAAATTCTTACCACAGCTTCTCCTAGTCCTCTTCTACCTCTAGTAACTCTCCCCTGCCTCAGCTCAATCATTGGAGGGGGGTAAAACCCCAATTCACACTTCTGGACAGCAGTAAACTCCTTCTTCCTCACCTCCCTCCTCATTCTAGTGGCTCCCCAGAGCATCCAGGGCATCACTCAATTGTTTACTACCCCCTCGACCCCCCACACAGCTTTAGGCATGATGGACGCGTCCAGAGCGGCGAGGGCACGGCCATGCCAGCCAAACGGGTGCTCCAGAGCGCGCTACAGTGCCCTGGCGCACTGTAGCCGCCCCCAATCACTGGCCCCGACCACCTAGGGCCTCCCCCCTCGTGTCCCCCGAGGCTGCCTCGGCGTCCGGGACACGCTGGGCGATCGGCCCCCTCCTCTCTCCTCCTCTCTCACCCCTGCTCGCACGCGCGCCATGGCCGCCCGAGCGCTCCAGTGAGCAATCTCGCACGCGCGGCCCCTCTGGCGCTCCCCGCCCCTTCTCTCCCTTCCTCTCGACTTGGACCACGCCGACACACACCGCAGACACCCCCGAACCTCCTGCCGTGGCCACCCCAGCCATTTCTGCGGGCGCCCGTAGGCCGCGTCCACGGTGAGTCGTGGCCTCACTATATAGGGCCGCCCCAGGCCTTCCTTTTGAGCCCCTTCGCTCCCTCTCCTTCCCAGCAGCCCCCTGGACCAACCCACGCCTCTCCCCACTCCCTCAGAGCAACACCATGACCGGAGCAGAGCCGCCGGCCGCCGCCTAAATTCGTGGGCCTCGACCCTTCTCTCCCTCCCCTGAACACTCCCGCACCCTCTCATCACCACCACAGGTCTCCCCCATGCTCCATTCCCTCCTCCTCGTGTTTTCCTCGTCGTGTTGAACATCGCCGTCGCCACCGTCCGCCGCGGCCGATGCGCTGCTCGTGTCCGGCCACCCCAGCGGTCGTGGCGCACCTCTGCGGGTGCGGCACACCGTCCTGAGCACGCCGGTGTGCTAGGCGTTGACGGAGGTGGTCGGTGCCACCGGGGAGAGCGCCGGTGCCGCTCGGCCGTACCGCCCCTGTTCCCCGTCGTACCGCGCGGGAGGAAGAAGACGGCCTGCCGCTGGGGCCCGCGCGTCAGCGACCCAGTGGGCGGGCCCCTCCGTTTAAGTGGAAACGGGTCTGGCCTCGGCCTCCTTCCCCGCGCAGAAACGCCCTTCCTAGCGGCCGCCTTCGACGTGGCCAGGTTCCCTGCACGCTACTGTGCAGTTGGGCCGGCCCAGAGCGCTGCGGCGCTATACTGCGCCCAAAACGCAGTATAGGTATAAAACCCCTCCCCTTTTTCCTTTTTCTTTTTCTGTAAACTTCATAAATCCATAAACAATTAATTTGGACTCCAAATTGAATGATTCAAATTTATTATGGCTCCATAAATCATGCTCTATCACATGGTGCAACATGCACATTTTCCCAGAATCATTTCCTTCACAAATAATTATCAAATACCATTATTTCATTTTCTGTGATGAACTTTAGAAAATCACAGAGGGCTCAAATTTGATCCAAATGCAGTGATTCAAATTCCTAGATGCTTGTCATATCCAAACTTAGTTTTGGAACATTATTATTAATACTTTCTGTACCCCACCAAATAATGAGCCATTTCTTCATATTTATCAACTTTGCAAAATCCTAGGAAATTCATTTTAATTCCAAGTCCAGTGAAACCAACTCCTAGATGCTTCTAAAATCATGACTTGTTGATGGGTGCCTTTCTTATCATTCAAGAATATATTTCTGTACACTTCTTTCAAATCTATTAAACCCTTGATTCCATCATATTGTAATGATCCAAACTACCCATTGATCCAATACCTATGAAAACACCTTGGTCATTTCTAACATGACCAGAGGTATCCTAGAAAAGTCCAACTCCTATTTTTAGAGCACTTTTATTTTTGCTTTGATTGTGTTGCTTACTATGATTGTTTCCGTCGTTAGTTGACGAAATAAGCGGAGTACTCGGAGATGGACCAGAAGGTTTGAAGACTCGGGAGAATAAGTCAAGCAGCCCTTTGACCATGTTCGAAAAACCTTTTTATGCATGTCTCATAACACCTTATTATCAATGCATCGGAATCATGTAGAAGAGATGACCACTTTGGTTGCTACCTTGGTTACTTTGCTATTGAACTTGCATCAAACATAACCCTACCTTCCTATGAGGGTTATGTGGGTGGGAGTAGATAGATGTATGCTATAGTAGCTGGCTACGCAAAATGGGTCAGGGTTATGCATTAAGTGAAACAAGTGTGGTTTGACATGCTCGCAAATGACCCAGTGGGTGCCATTAATGCCCCTGGGAGATGATGAGGAACTAGGGCACTACTTGGTGAAGAAGTAGTGTACCGAGGTTTGACGGAAGTGTTGTTTACAGAGAGGGTTTAGATTTATGTGTGACTACCGTCCCAACCAAACATGCGCAACCACTCTACCCTTATATGGGAAAGGGCATTATTGATTACCTAGGTCGATACTAGCATGGTGCCCGCATTACTAGTGACGGGGGTGACATGAGGTCACTCTCGGGACGGGGGAGTGCTTGGATAGGCGGCCATGACTGTCTTTACAGGGCACCGGACACACCGTTGGTACCCCGTGCTTGTGGTATGTGATGAATATGGGAGCGAGTCTCCACAATTATTAAGATGTGAAATGTGGGGCACGGGGATTGCTACCAATCGAGTGGACTCTGTGTTAGTGTCGTCTAGGGAAAGATAGTGATCGGGTGCTTACCCCGGGTACTTGAGGTACCGCGGTTCGTGGATGACACGAAAGTTCCCCGGATCTTGTGGGTAAAGTGTGCAACCTCTGCAGAGTGTCAAACTATTCGAATAGCCGTGTCCGCGGTCAAGGACAGTTGGGTGGTGCTACTTAGACTATGTCCATAAGTTTCTGGAAAACAACACGGTTTGGATAAATCTATTGAAGTGATTGTGAGAAAGTCACAATGAGCTTGAGCATGAGTTGATTACAACTCTTTCTTGATGATGATGTCTGTGACCTCCTGATTCTTGTTGCAGACACATGCATGCCCATGTTATATGTTGATCATACTTGCATTTGAAAAACTAGCTTTCCGCAAAACTGCCAATTTAGCAGTAGAGCTTTGCATAATTATTCTGTCATCACACTTGGGTTGCTTGCGAGTACATTCAAAGTACTCATTGGCTTGCCACTTGTTATTTTATTGGCCAGGCATGAGAGAACACGTTATGATGAAGATTTCTTGGTGACGAGCATGCGAGCTAGGACGCTTCCCAGTCAGAATGCCTGTAGGGTTAAGGCAGATGGCATGGGTCCATGTTGTTATTCAAGATTTCCGCTGCGATGATATACTCAAGACTTGACCATTATGGTCCTATTTGTGTAATACGGTATGTATGGATGTAAGACTCTTGTTATTCAGCTTCTGTGTGTTCAGTGAGCATTGATCTCTGGGATCACTGTACACGTGCATTCGGTGATCTCGACTTATGAGTCGGGGTCCCCACAGAGCTGGTATCAGAGCCATCCTGACTGTAGGAAGCCTTAGTTAGCATGGTCGTTAGTTAGGGTAAAACTATTTTCAAAACTATTACTAGTTTTCAAAACTATCTATATTTCTCTTCATTTCTCAGTTTTTCAAAAACTAGGTTACTTAATATCTTCCCCCCGTCAAAATTGTTGGTCGCTAGAACCCTTATGCCCAGACCACTGGATTTTCTGTAATCCTCGTAGAGTGCACCTTGCCAAACACTCACCCGCCACTTCTGCACACAAGATTGGCGACACCACGACAAGACGGTACCAACAGAAACTACATCCTCGATGAGTGAGGACATGAAGACCCAGAAGATGGTGCAACCCTAGCCTACGATGACCATGGCATGAGTTGTGCAAAATCATGATATACATCGCTAATAGAGTAATCATGTCACTACCGTTGTTGTATCGGCAACCACCGGTGGATGAGAACCTCGCCATTTGGTCCGCCTCACTATAGTGAGCAGGAAAACGGTTCTCTTCATCCCCCGCTCTTGGTGTCGATGTTTTCATCAACGAAACCGACATGTTGGACCTCTATTATGCCTTGCTATTGTCATTGCATACGGATTGCCTACCTGGTACCCTCGACGTCCCAGAAGGCACAAGGGGTTGTCGTGATTAAAGAGACAAGAAGGACCAAGTCAACGCCAGCTACAAGGAGGCACCTTCACCACATCACCCCATCAGGCGAGAAGTTGTTGAAGATTCTTCAGGCTCAACCCGGATCATTCATCAAACAACTACAAGGGACATAGCAACACCTGAGGAAGCTCAGAAGACTGCATGAGGCACAAGTCACGACACTGAGTCCGAGAACCCCTAGGGTAGGATGAGTCGTGTACCCCCTATGCGCAGTCGAGTCCGTATGATGGTTCGAATAGAACCATGATTGTGTGTTGCTTGCTTTTATTTGTTTGTGTTTTGATATAAGTCGCACTTTTGCCCTAGGCAACAAGTGCATGGCTATGTCATCTTCCTTGCCTCGTTTCTTTTGTTTCGACCTTTTTGCACCTGTTTGTTGCACCTGCACTATAGAACCCCCTTTAGGCATTTCCCCTCCTCTACGCCACTTTTTCCCTCTCTTCTCTCTCCCCAACTGAAGACCCGCAAGACAAGATGCACCAAGGTTTCTACCTCGGCAATCAACTGGCACTGAAGACTTCTGCTATAACCTCCACGACCAGATACAACCCCGTAGGGTTATGTTTAACCCTCCAAACTAGTAACCCAGTCCTAGAACCTTTGAGACTTCACGAGACACTCCAGCACGAACCCTTAACCATGTGCCTAACCTATTGTATTGTGAGAGAACCAGTTAAGCCTCTTCAACCTTGCACAACACTGGGTTCGTAAAGGAACTAGTGGACATAGTGAGTGAGCACATTTTCATCCTAATATAGTGCAAGAACTGACGATGCCATAGATAGACCAATTTGAGGATATTAGACATATGACTTGGTGGCTTTATATCAGTGACTTCGAGGAATTATCTGAGACCTTGATGGATCGTGAGATTTCATATTGGTGGGGTCATGACTTTGGGGAAGAATGTAGGAGTACCCGTTAGACATGAGAATTGGATTTATGTAGGTGATTCTGGTTGGGTATAAATGTTGGATATGTCTGCATGGTTCGGAGTAAATTGGATTTAGACCGATGATCCTGATCATGATACCATGCTTCTCGGTGGACAATAACCTAGGAGATTGGATTATTTGTCAGAGTTTATTTAGGGATCAATATAATCGTGATCTTGGAGTTTGCTTGACCCGGATGATGGGAATTTGGTGGACTTACTATCGTAATGCATAGTCCTTCCAAGTATTTGGGTAATATAGGGACTTGAGATCTTGTGGAACACCGTAGACATCGGATTTGTAGAATTGTTGGATTATGTGGTGATTGATGGGAATTACCGCGCTATTGGAGTTGATCTATAGGAAGGAAACAAAATCTTGGAGTGGCATATGACGTGTTTCCTTAGAATAGAGATGCATTATCGTGAGCCTTGCAAGAATAGGTTGAATACTTGGATTGTGGAGTTTAATTCAAGCTTAGCAGCATGTGTGACCTACCCATGGATTTTAGGGGTAGACATGCATATGGATTTGGGGATCGTAGGCAAGTACAATTTTGTTAGACCGTCTCTTCAGAGTCATGAGAACATGTATGGCATGAGTGGTGATTGAAGTTGGTCTATGCGAGAAGATGCTTTTTCATTCGGAGTACTAGATAGAGCTATTGGCATCTCAGAAACCGTGCTTAAGGATAGATGATAAAAGTTCACCCACTCACTAGAATCCTTGAAACCCTTAAGCCCCACCAAGCCACAACCTGGTCAGATCCTGACCACAGCCTTGACTCCGAGTCAGGAAGATCCCTGCCAATACTCAACGGAGACCACCACCAGTACCCCAGCCTACCTTGCGTACCCCATAGACCTCATGGAGTAATTGGACAAGTTGGGTAACATCATTAGTTGATGGCCTACTTGCCTGCCCGAAGACAAAAGAAGAGACGGACAGCTGGATAGAAGACATTTGAAGACCGCCCTGTCAAGAAGGAAGAGCTACACCGACCACCGTCATCAAGAAGTAAACTTATGCGACCAAGACCGGGCGTGTCTGCAAACCACTACTCTCGAAGGGACGCTCGCACCAAGATTTATCGACCCTTCTTCAAGACCACTGCAAGACAAATAGTAGATGCCTACCAGCTAGATTTACCACCTGAGATACCCTCCGTGCACCAAATCTTCCACGAGTCCCCACTCTGGGAGTACTTCTTACTTCCTAACTAGCCCGGTCCCCACAAGGACATCACCAAGCCTTTGACAGCTAACCCAACCTAGCCTACGCAAGAGACCCCTCAGCAACCTGCATCAAAGAGGGCAACAAGCAAGAAGCCACACCACCGAGTACTTCAAGATTCCATGGAGCACCACTCGGAAGCAGAACCAACAAGAAGAAGTGAAGACTACCCCATATCCAAGACTCTGTTTTCCTTTCCACGCCTAGTCTGGGAATCTCGGGGACGAGATTCTTGTAAGGGGGGTAGGTCTATCACACCCTGATTTTCATGTCATTTTGCTTAAGCTAATTGCCATGTTAAAAATGTGGATTTACAAAAACTTTTGAGTGTTTTTGACTTTGCTTGATTTGACTTTTGTCTGCTTTTTGCTAGTGCTCTAAAAATCAAATAAATCCTCCAACTCTTATACTTCATCTCCTTGATCCAAAACCTTTTCCCAATGATCATGCAATGTGTATAGACCAGTATAGTATTTTCTTATAAAAATATTTTGGCCAAATAGTATTTTCTAAAATTAGTTTTCCAAAAACCCCTGAATTAAGGTTTGCACTGCAAGTACCTTATTTAGGGTGTGAAAAATCTTTCAAAAAGTATATTTGAATCCTATTAGGTATAGGACTCCCAGAAACCACAAAATTATAATTTTAGAAGTTATTTTTATATTTTATTTAAAAGCTTTTTCTTAAGGCCAGAAATGGTCTTTAATAGGGAAAAATTATTTAACTATTTCAAAAATATTTGCCAAAATTCAGGGAAACTCATAGGACATATATTGTCCATATATCAGAGTTTCAACACATGGTCATGTTCAAAATATTGGACAAATCCTTCCAAAACCCTTTCTAGATATTTCAAGCTTTTGAAATATTTACAAAGGAAATATTATCCAAAAATTCAAGGGAAATTCTATCATGTCAAATGTGACATATTTGATGATCTTACAAAGCCTCATGCCTTGAAGATCAAGGAATCATCATCTAATCCCCTCAAAACCATTTCTGTCCATTTTGAAGTTTGAGCAACTTTACATTGCCAAACTTGTCCAAATGCTTTCAAACTTGGTGCACATGCTAAAATGATGTAATTATGCATCTATGCCAAATGGCACAAGTTTTGGAGAAGCATAACTTGATCTAAGTGCCCCAAAACCATTTTTGTTCAAATGCAAATTTGAACAACTTTACATTACCAACTTTTTACCTGGAGCTTCAAACTTTGTGAGCATGATCATAACCCCAAATGATGATACTACACCAAGTGGTGCATCAAGGGGAGATGATTAGCTTAACTCAAACAAGGTGAAACCATTTCTGTTGATTTCTAGGGTTCACCAAAGTTACATTGGCAACTTTTCCAAAATGAGCTCAAATTTGGTGAAAGGCCCTAACTATATGTGACATTTGATCTTGTTAAGTCTCATGTCAAGTGGAGCTATTTTGCTTGCCCAAAACATGATCAAACACCTTCTGCCAAATTACCAAAACCATTGGATTGACCCCGTTTACTATTTCCCTTTACCTCAAATTCTTACCACAGCTTCTCCTAGTCCTCTTCTACCTCCAGTAACTCTCCCCTGCCTCAGCTCAATCATTGGAGGGGGGTAAAACCCCAATTCACACTTCTGGACAGCAGTAAACTCCTTCTTCCTCACCTCCCTCCTCATTCCAGTAGCTTCCCAGAGCATCTAGGGCCATCACTCAATTGTTTACTACCCCCTCGACCCCCCCCAGACAGCTTTGGGCATGATGGACGTGTCCAGAGCGGCGAGGGCATGGCCATGCCGGCCAAACGGGTGCTCTGGAGCGCGCTACAGTGCCCTGGCACACTGTAGCCACCCCCAATCACCGGCCCCGACCACCTAGGGCCTCCCCCCTCGTGTCCCCCGAGGTTGACTCGGCGTCCGGGACACGCTAGGCGGTCGGCCCCCTCCTCTCTCCTCCTCTCTCACCCCTGCTCGCACGCGCGCCATGGCCGCCCGAGCGCTCCAGTGAGAAAGCTCGCACGCGCGGCCCCTCTGGCGCTCCCCGCCCCTTCTCTCCCTTCCTCTCGACTTGGACCACGCCCACACACACCGCAGACACCCCCGAACCTCCTCCCGTGGCCACCCCAGCCATTTCCGCGGGCGCCCATAGGCCGCGTCCACGGTGAGCCGTGGCCTCACTATATAGGGCCGCCCCAGGCCTTCCTTTTGAGACCCTTCGCTCCCTCTCATTCCCAGCAGCCCCCTGGACCAACCCACGGCTCTCCCCACGCCCTCAGAGCACCACCATGACCGAAGCAGAGCCGCCGGCCGCCGCCTAAATTCGTGGGCCTCGACCCTTCTCTCCCTCCCCTGAACACTCCCGCACCCTCTCATCACCACCACAGGTCTCCCCCATGCTCCATTCCCTCCTCCTCGTATTTTCCTCACCGTGTTGAACATCGCCGTCGCCACCTTCCGCCGCGGCCGATGCGCTGCTCGTGTCCGGCCACCCCAGCGGTCGTGGCGCACCTCTGCGGGTGCGGCACACCGTCCTGAGCACGCCGGTGTGCTGGGCGTCGGCGGAGGTGGTCGGTGCCACCGGGGAGAGCGCCGGTGCCGCTCGGCCGTACCTCCCCTGTTCCCCGTCGTACCGCGCGGGAGGAAGAAGACAGCCTGCCGCTGGGGCCCGCATGTCAGCGACCCAGTGGGCGGGCCCCTCCGTTTAAGTGGAAACGGGTATGGCCTCGGCCGCCTTCCCCGCGCGGAAACGCCCTTCCTGGCGGCCGCCTTCGACGTGGCCAGGTTCCCTGCGCGCTGCTGTGTAGTTGGGCCAGCCCAGAGCGCTGCGGCGCTATACTGCGCCCAAAACGCAGTATAGGTATAAAACCCCTCCCCTTTTTCCTTTTTCTTTTTCTGTAAACTTCATAAATCCATAAACAATTAATTTGGACTCCAAATTGAATGATTCAAATTTATTATGGCTCCATAAATCATGCTCTATCACATGGTGCAACATGCACATTTTCCCAGAATCATTTCCTTCACAAATAATTATCAAATACCATTATTTCATTTTCTGTGATGAACTTTAGAAAACCACAGAGGGCTCAAATTTGATCCAAATGCAGTGATTCAAATTCCTAGATGCTTGTCATATCCAAACTTAGTTTTGGAACATTTTTATTAATACTTTCTGTACCCCACCAAATAATGAGCCATTTCTTCATATTTATCAACTTTGTAAAATCCTAGGAAATTCATTTGAATTCCAAGTCCAGTGAAACCAACTCCTAGATGCTTCTAAAATCATGACTTGTTGATGGGTGCCTTTTCTCATCATTCAAGAATATATTTCTGTACACTTCTTTCAAATCCATTAAACCCTTGATTCCATCATATTGTAATGATCCAAACTACCCATTGACCCAATACCTATGAAAACACCTTGGTCATTTCTAACATGACCGGAGGTATCCTAGAAAAGTCCAACTCCTATTTTAGAGCACTTTTATTTTTGCTTTGATTGTGTTGCTTATTATGATTATTTACATCGTTAGTTGACGAAATAAGCGGAGTACTCGGAGATGGACCAGAAGGTTTGAAGACTCGGGAGAATAAGGCAAGCAGCCCTTTGACCATGTTCGAAAAACCTTTTTATGCATGTCTCATAGCACCTTATTATCAATGTATCGGAATCATGTAGAAGAGATGACCACTTTGGTTGCTACCTTGGTTACTTTGCTATTGAACTTGCATCAAACATAACCCTACCTTCCTATGAGGGTTATGTGGGTGGGAGTAGATAGATGTATGCTATAGTAGTTGGCTACGCAAAATGGGTCAGGGTTATGCATTGAGTGAAACAAGTGTGGTTTGACATACTTGCAAATGACCCAGTGGGTGCCATTAATGCCCCTGGGAGATGATGAGGAACTAGGGCACTACTTGGTGAAGAAGTAGTGTACCGAGGTTTGACGGAAGTGTTGTTTACAGAGATGGATTAGATTTATGTGTGACTACCGTCCCAACCAAACATGCGCAACCACTCTACCCTTATATGGGAAAGGGCATTATTGATTACCTAGGTCGATACTAGCATGGTGCCCGCATTACTAGTGACGGGGGTGACATGAGGTCACTCTCGGGACGGGGGAGTGCTTGGATAGGCGGCCATGACTGTCTTTACAGGGCACCGGACACACCGTTGGTACCCCGTGCTTGTGGTATGTGATGAATATGGGAGCGAGTCTCCACAATTATTAAGATGTGAAATGTGGGGCACGGGGATTGCTACCAATCGAGTGGACTCTGTGTTAGTGTCGTCTAGGGAAAGATAGTGATCGGGTGCTTACCCCGGGTACTTGAGGTACCGCGGTTCGTGGATGACACGGAAGTTCCCCGGATCTTGTGGGTAAAGTGTGCAACCTCTGCAGAGTGTCAAACTATTCGAATAGCCGTCTCCGCAGTCAAGGACAGTTGGGTGGTGCTACTTAGACTATGTCCATAAGTTTCTGGAAAACAACACGGTTTGGATAAATCTGTTGAAGTGATTGTGAGAAAGTCACAATGAGCTTGAGCATGAGTTAATTACAACTCTTTCTCGATGATGATGTCTGTGACCTCCTGATTCTTGTTGCAGACACATGCATGCCCATGTTATATGTTGATCATACTTGCATTTGAAAAACTAGCTTTCCGCAAAACTGCCAATTTAGCACTAGAGCTTTGCATAATTATTCTGTCATCACACTTGGGTTGCTTGCGAGTACATTTAAAGTACTCATTGGCTTGCCACTGGTTATTTTATTGGCCAGGCATGAGAGAACAGGTTATGATGAAGATTTCTTGGTGACGAGCATGCGAGCTAGGACGCTTCCCAGTCAGAATGCCTGTAGGGTTAAGGCAGATGGCATGGGTCCATGTTGTTATTGAAGATTTCCGTTGCGATGATATACTCAAGACTTGACCATTATGGTCCTATTTGTGTAATACGGTATGTATGGCTGTAAGACTCTTGTTATTCAGCTTCTGTGTGTTCAGTGAGCATTGATCTCTGGGATCACTGTACACGTGCATTCGGTGATCTCGACTTATGAGTCGGGGTCCCAACACTTTGCATATCATTAGCATCATGCGTATCCAAAGGATTCACACTAAAAACATTGCAATCATGCTCATCATGCACATATTTTATGCCAACCATCCTATGTAATTATTCTTCTAGTACTTGAGCACAATTTTCCTTCCCATCATTTTCATGAAAGATATTAAAAAGATGAAGCACATGAGGTAACCTTCATTCCATTTTTTTGTAGTTTTCTTTTATAAAATAAACTAGTGATAAAACAAGAAACTAAAAGATTCGATTGCAACATCTAAAGATATATCTTCAAGCACTCACCTCCCCGGTAACGGCGCCAGAAAAGAGCTTGATGTCTACTACACAACCTTCTTCTTGTAGACCTTGTTGGGCCTCCAAGTGCAGAGGTTTGTAGGACAGTAGAAAATTTCCCTCAAGTGGATGACCTAAGGTTTATCAATCCGTGGGAGGCATAGGATGAAGATGGTCGCTCTCAAACAAGCCTTCAACCAAATAACAAAGAGTCTCTTGTGTCCCCAACACACCCAATACAATGGTAAATTGTATAGGTGCACTAGTTCGGCGAAGATATGGTGATACAAGTGCAATATGGATGGTAGATATATGTTTTTGTAATAAGAAAATATAAAAACAGCAAGGTAGCAAGTGGTAAACGTGAACATAAACGGCAGTGCAATGATAGTAAACAAGGCCTAGGGTTCATACTTTCACTAGTGCGAGTTCTCTCAACAAGGATAACATAATTGGATCATATTACTAGCCCTCAACATGCAACAAAGAGTCACTCCAAAGTCACTAATAGCGGAGAACAAATGGAGAGATTATGGTAGGGTACGAAACCACCTCAAAGTTATTCTTTCTGATCGATCTATTCAAGAGTCCGTAGTAACATTCAATCTATCATAGAGTTCGTACTAGAATAACACCTTAAGATACAAATCAACCAAAACCCTAATGTCACCTAGATACTCCATTGTCACCTCAAGTATCCGTGGGTATGATTATACAATATGCATCACACAATCTCAGATTCATCTATTCAACCAACACAAAGTACTTCAAAGAGTGCCCCAAAGTTTCTACCGGAGACTCGAGACGAAAATGTGTGCCAACCCCTATGCATAGATTCCCAAGGTCACGGAACCAGCAAGTTGATCACCAAAACATACATGAACTAGATCACATGATATCCCATTGTCACCACAGATAAACACGTGCAAGACATACATCAAGTGTTCTCAAATCCTTAAAGACTCAATTGATAAGATAACTTCAAAGGGAAAACTCAATCCATTACAAGAGAGTAGAGGGGGAGAAGCATCATAAGATCCAGCTAGAATAGCAGAGCTCACGATACATCAAGATCGTGCCATCTCAAGAACACGAGAGAGAGAGAGAGAGAGAGAGAGAGAGATCAAACACATAGCTACTGATACATACCCTCAGCCCCGAGGGTGGACTACTCCCTCCTCGTCATGGAGAGCGCCGGGATGATGAAGATGGCCACCGGTGAGGGTTCCCCCCTCCGGCAGGGTGCCGGAACGGGGTCTAGATTGGTTTTTGGTGGCTACAGAGGCTTTCGACGGCGGAACTCCCGATCTAGGTTAATTTCTGAAGGTTTCAGTATTTATAGGAATTTTTGGCGTAGGGCATAAGTCAGGGGGCCCTCCGGGCCATCCACGAGATAGGGCGGCGCCACCACCTGCCCAAGGCACACCCCCACCCTCGTGGGCAGCCCGTGGATCTCCTGGCTCAACTCTTTTACTTCGGGGGCTTCTTTTGGTCCAGAAAAAATCATCAAAAATTGGCACGTCAACTGGACTCCGTTTGATATTCCTTTTCTGTAAAACTCAAAAATAAGGAAAAAACAAAAACTGGCACTGGGCTCTAGGTTAACATGTTAGTCCCAGAAATCATATGAAAGTGTATAATAAAGCCCATAAAACATCCTAGAAGGATAATATAATAGCATGGAACAATAAAAAATTATAGATACGTTGGAGACATATCAGACGTCACATACCGCTACGTAGTCGGCAATGTCCTTCTTCATACTGGTCCACGAGAATTTCTGCTTCAAATCCAAATACATCTTGGTATTGCCTGGATGTATCGAGTAGGGTGAATCATGATCCTCCTGAAGAATCAACTTCCTAATCTCCGGGTCATTGGGCACGTATATACGCTCTTCGAACCATAGTGTTCCGTATTCATCCTCACGAAATCCTTCGGCCTTTCCTTGGCTCATTCTGCCCTTTATTTCTGCAATACCTTTGTCCGTCTTCTGGGTTTCTCGAATCTTTCCCAAAAAAGTGGATTGAATCTCCATTATGGCAACATAACCTCTTGGAACTATCTCCAACTGCAGGTCTCTGAGTTCCTCTGCTAACTCCTGAGGTAAACCTCCGGTTATGGGAGTATATACATAACTCTTGCGACAAAAGCATCTACCACGACATTGGCTTTCCATGGGTGATAATGCAATCTCATGTCGTAATCCTTTATGAGCTCCAGCCATCTCCTTTGCCTGAGATTTAACTCCTTTTGCGTGAAGATGAACTTCAAGCTCTTATGATCCATGTAAACATCACAATGGTTTCCAATAAGAAAATGTCTCTAGGTCTTGAGTGCGTGCACTACGGCTACTAACTCCAAATCATGTGTGGCATAATTCAACTCATGTGGTCGAAGCTGACGTGAGGCATATGAAACAACTCTTCCTTCTTGCATGAGAACGCCTCCAAGTCCTTGACGAGAAGCGTCGCAATACACCTGAAAATCCTTGCATATATTCGGAAGAATCAACACTGGGGCTGTAACCAAACGTTTCTTCAACTCCTGAAAACTGGCCTCACATTCCTCCGTCCAAATATACTTACTTTCCTTCTTCAACAACTCTGTCATGGGTTTCACAATCTTGGAGAAATTATCAATGAACCTCCAGTAATATCCTGCGAGTCCATGAAAACTGCGAATCTCTCCAACGGAGGTGGGTGCTTTCCACTCGGTGACGACCTCTACTTTGGAGGGGTCTACTGTTATACCATCTCCCAATATAACATGTCCAAGGAATCCGACTTCCTTGAACCAAAACCTGCATTTCCTGAACTTGGCATATAACTGATGTTCCCTAAGCTTCTCGAGAACTAAACGCAAATGTTCCTTGTGTTCTTCTTCATTCTTCGAGTAAATCAATATATCATCAATGAATACCACCACAAGCTTATCCAAGAACTCCATGAACACTTTGTTCATCATACTCATAAAGTAGGCAGGGGCGTTAGTCAAACCAAAAGACATAACCGTATACTCATAAATCCCGTACCTCATGGTAAAAGTTGTCTTAGGTATGTCCTGCTCTCGGATCTTCAACTGATGATATCCAGATCGTAAAGACTTTGGCTCCTTGCAGCTGGTCAAACAAATCATTTATCATTGGCAGATGGTACTTGTTCTTGATCGTCACCTCAGTTAGTGCACGATAATCCACAACCATCCTTCTTCTCAACTAGAAGCACTAGGCATCCCCAAGGTGAAGAACTCGGTCGAATATAACCTTTCTCCATTAATTACTTGACTTGCTTCTTAATCTCCTCCAAATCATTAGCGGGCATCCGGTACGGTCTCGTGGATATTGGTCCGGTGCCTGGTAACAACTCGATCAAAAACTCGATGTCTCTATCTGGTGGCATGCTTGGTAACTCCTCCGGGAATATATCGGGATAATCCTTAACAATTGGTACTTCCTCCTGAACAACTCCCGAGAGGGCATTCACTTGCATCCTGTGTCAGGCCCAAGATGCGATTCTATCCCGATCACGTGACACTTACGTGATTGGGGCACAGTCGCATTTCGGGCGCTTAGCAAGATGGATATGATTACATCGTACCATTACATACATACATCGGGGATACAACAATACATACAAGAATACATCAACATCAATACAAGGCATCCGACTACGGATGAAAACAAGAAAAACACAAGACATCCATCTGCTATCCCAGGCTGCCGACCCGGAACCTAACCCAAGACTGAAGAAGAAGAAGAAGAAAGAACTCCAACACAACGATCATCGCTCTCACGTCAAGACATCGGAAACCTGCACCTGCAACTGTTGTTGTAGTATCTGTGAGCCACGAGTAGTCAGCAATCCCATAACCATGGGTAACAAGACTATCAAAGCTTAAAGGGTAGGAAGAGGTAAAGTGGTGAGGTTGCAGCAGCGGCTAAGCAAAAATATGGTGGCTAACTTACGAGTACAAGTATAAGATGAGCATCTACGCAAATGGTCGCAAACTAGTAGTGATTGCTAAAGATCCTGAACTATGTACGAGTCAAACATAACCCCACCATGTTCTCTTCTCAAAGTGAAAAGAGACTGTCACGGTTACTCACACAGTTGTGTGTTTTATCTCGGATGCTCTGTCAAGTTTTCTACAACCGGACATTACCAAATTCCAATCTGCCACATAACCGTCGGCATGGTTTTCGAAAGATCATTACCCTACAGGGGTGTCCCAACTTAGCCCATCACAAGCTCTCATGATCAGCTGGAGTAATAATAATTATTACCCCTTATCGTAGGGAAAATCCGATCAGGCTCGGCATCTCGGTGCACAAGACATTTCGACAATGGTAAAACAAGTCCAGCAAGACCTCCGGGCGTGCCGACACCCTGATAGTAGCCGCGCGTATCTCGTCTCGTCGCAGTCTCCCCATTTGGGACCAACACCATCAGCACTGGCCCCCCTGCTATGTAGAAAGAATCCCCGGGGATGCGACCCCCTATGCAATTTTAATTAATTAATTAAGTTGTTATTATGAGGCAAATTAAAACCAATGTTGGGCCTTGTTGGAGGAGTTTTATTCAAAGACGAAGTGTCAAGGGGTCCCCATATACCCAACCGTGTAAGGAACACAAAATCAAGGAACATAATGTCGGTTTATCGGCGCCTAAGGTGGCATGAGTGGAACAAAACACCGAGCAAAAGGCCAAGCCTTCCACCCATGCCCAGTATATAGGTGTGTTAATAATAATAATAGATATTATGATATTCCAACAACAAGTTCCCACCTGGAACGATCTTCATCTTCACCTGCAACTAACAACGCTATAAGAGGGGCTGAGCAAGCGGGTAACATAGCCAAACAATGGTTTTGCTAGGAAGGTTTCAAAGGTTAGAGGTATCAAGGCAACAAGGAGAGGCTGACAATAAAGATGGGTAGCGCGACATATAACGGTAGCATCGAGACACTAAGCATGGAAATGATAGTAAAGGTATCCAAGGGTATGGTCATCTTGTTTGAGATCCTGCAAGGAAGAAGAACGGGTCCATGAAGTAGACGAAGAAGAAGCCTCGAAGACGACCCACGAGTAGACGAACGAATCCTCACGATTGCAGCAGAACAAGCACTAACGAGAAGAAGCAAGCAATACGGTAAAAACACAACACAAGAACATGACAATATGCTCAACCAAGTATGACGCAAGATAAGTCTATATATGATGCAATACATGGCAAGGTAGGAAGCACACAAGAACAACACCAGTCTATATATGATGTAATACATGGCAAGGTATGATGCAAGGCCAGTCTGTATATGATGCAATACATGGCAAGGGATGAAGCATAGAAGAACATCACAAGACAACAAGTTTAAATGAGGCCGGAATCAACACATAACAAATCCGGTAAGTCCTCATATGCATAATTTGAAATTAGTCCAGATCTGAACAAACCTTAAGTTAAAGTTGTTAAACAGCAAGTTAACATGCACCATGATGATCTACACGAAATTCTAGTCAAGTTTCATATAAAGTTTGTTTAATTCGGAGCTACGGTCTAGAAGATATGAGCAAAACAAGACAAGCAAGGCAACGGTGCAACATGCACCCAAACATCAAGCAAAACATACTCCAAACATGAAAATAATATGATATTATGATTCTACATGAAAAACCACACAATTTTCATATAAGGCACACCCAAAACAGAGCAACGGGCTAAAAGGTACACATGAAACAAGCTATAACAACAAGCGGAAGTTAACAGCCACATAGCAACTTTGGAGCAATGTAAATATAAGCTATAGCACCCAAACATGATAAAAAGAAGCATGGACAAGAAGTAGACATGTTACTTAACAAGTATGAACTTAGAACACACCCAAAAGCTTGCTGGAACACATTTAAACAAGCATGGCAAGTTGCAATAAAATTATCCAGACTTAGCCAAAATCTGGGAAGGCAAAAACATCATCACGATGCTGCCTTCGGAGGCACAAAACAACAAGCATATCGACTCTAATAAGAACAAAAAGAGCATAGACATGTAGTAGACATATCCTACAGCAAACAACTCCATTGGAGCAACTCCATAGGAGGCATGGATCAATAGCAACAAGCTCCACCAAATTGATCATGCTGTTAAAAACCTGACAGTTATATTTTATAGCAACTTGAGGGCAAGAAATAAATAAGCTACAGCAGGTCATATGATCAAGTAAGGGCATGAATGGATAGACAATAACATGGACAACAAGACATGATCATTGGCAACTCCAAAACAAGCATGGATTTGAGTGGGGCATCAAGCAAACATAGCATCAGGTTATAACAGATTCCAGACTTAGCAGTTTTTTCACTAAGTATAAAACAGCAATAAAAACATGGCATGTTTACAAGCATGTTTAAGTCACCTCAAGTCATATCATGGAAATTTAAATGCACCACAACAAGGACCATATTATTGTGCTTCAAAAACAACTAAACATGTGGCATGAGGACAATTACATCAATAGCAATGACCAAGTGAAATCAGCATCTCATAACAAGTTTCAGCTCTTAACAGCCAAATGCACTTTTGCAACAGAGATTAACATGGCAATATGGACTCAAACAAGCATGCTACAGCAACCATCATGTAGTACACTTCACAACGAACATTTTGACATATCATATGCTCCAATTGGATAAACATGCACGAAGTTATCATATCTCAAACATGGCAACAAAATAACAAGTAGCAGCAGTTTATAACAAGTAGCACTCTTGCAACAGAGATTAGAGCATCTAGATGAAGTCAAACAAGCATGGCACAATGGAACAAAGTGTAGAGCATATCACCACGATCATTTTGACATGTCATTCACTCAATTTGGATCACCACACAAAAAGTTATCACTATGCAAACATGCACATATAATAAGCATCTCTAGGGACTTAGTCATTTTTAGCAGAAAATAGAGAGGGCGAAAGCATCTATATTACGCACAGGGCGAGGTAAAGGGGTGCTCACCACTAGGCTGAGGCCTAGGCCAGAAGAGGTCAGGGGGATGGGTCGGCCCGTCAGCTGGGCGAGGCAGGCCAGCGGTGGTGATGGTGCTGGGCCGGATTGGAGGCGAGGTGGGCTGAGGGTTACGCGGGAGCGCGGTCGGGCTCCTCCTCCGCCCCACGGGAAGCAGCGGCGGCGGCGGTCGAACCGTGCCGCGGCGGCGGCGATGCCGTCGGGGAAGGCCGGCGGCGAGAGCGGCAGGGTGGATCCAGGCGTGAGGCTCCCGGATCCGGCGACGGCGGGGCCGGGCGGAGAAGCTGGCGGTGGCGAGCGGAATGGCAGAGGCGGCGGGGAGCGCTGCCGGCGACGAGGATCTCCGGCGAGCAGGCGGCGCTTTCCGACGTGGGAGGCCGGCGCGGCGAGGGGGGGCGCTCGGGGAGGCTCGGCCGAACGACGGCGGCGATGCGGGCCCGCGCGGGCCCCGAATGGGCTCCGCGGGCCGGCGGCGGCGGGGAGGAGAGGGAAGGCCGACGGGTGACGTGGCGGTGCGCTATTGGCTGAAGGGGCGGCTGGACATGTCCAGCGGCGGAGATGGACATGTCCGGCGCGCTGTGGGAAGAGGGTTAGGGTTTCATCTGCGAAATAAAACGGGGGAGACACATATATATAGGTAGAGGGAGCTAGGAGTGTCCAAATAAGGAGCGGTTCACGGCCACGCGATCGTGATCGAACAGCCAAGAGCATGGAGGGGTTAGAATGGGCTTGGTGGGCTGTGTGAAAGGGGCGCTGGGCCAAAAGGGAAAAGGCTTCCGGCGGTTAACAGGGTTAACCGTTGGGCTATCAAACGAGCTCCGAATGTGACGAAACTTGATAGGCGGTCTACCTATGCTATAATAAGACCACACGCCAAGTTTCAACCCATTCCGAGAACGCTTTCCGGCCACTCACAAAATAAATATTCGGAGGCGCCGCGGGCGCGTGCAAGTGTGTCTGTGCTCAGAACGGACAACGGAGAGGACGATGGGACTCGGACGGATGCAAGTCTGAAAACATGATGATGCAACACACAAGATGACATGGCAAAATGCAACACGCAAGCAGATGACATGGCAACGGCAACGAATAACTGGCTGACACCTGGCGCACCGGTCTCGGGGTGTCACAACACTCCCCTACTAACAAGAGATCTCGTCCCGAGATCTTAGGAACGAGACCGAAGGGAAAAAGGAAGAACAATGTTCTTCGAGGGCAACAGAGTGAAAGAAAAGAACCTTGAGAGGATGAACAACTTCGAAAGAAAGAATATAATGGAGATGAACGAGAAAGAGAAGCTCCATTACAAAAGAGGAACAAGGAACACACGAGAACCAATGAGGTTGAAGGATATGAAGCAAGAGTTGAAGGAACTAGAGGAATGAATTCGAAAACACTCTGGTTAATAAGAGATAGAAAGGAATCCGAACAAAAGAATTCGGGGTAGCACTCCGGCTGAAACTGAAAGAAATAGCACAACGGTTGAACATGAG
Source organism: Secale cereale (assembly GCA_902687465.1). Lineage (NCBI taxonomy): Eukaryota > Viridiplantae > Streptophyta > Magnoliopsida > Poales > Poaceae > Secale > Secale cereale. The sequence continues at coordinate 739,110,104 of LR738711.1, forward strand.
TGGAATGGAACAAGAACTTGAAAAGATGGAACGATCCATGACGAGATGAACAAGAAAATTTAGCTAGCACTCCGGTTGAATATGAATTGAAAGAAGAATAACTTGAGAGATGGAATAATATTTAACGCGAGGAACAACACAATGCCTCTGGAAAGAATTGAAAGGATAGAATGAAGGGAACGGAAAGAAGAAGACAACTTCGAGCACGAATGAATTCAAAGCATCCTTGCGAAGAAAGGATGAACGCAGTTGTTGAAAAATCAACAACGAAAATAATAAGCTTGTTGTGGACTTATTTAAACATCTCAAGAATTGAGGTGAATTATGCCGCAACGAAAAGAATGAATAGACGAGAATGAAGACATGCAAAACTCCATTTCAAATAATACGGAGAATTATTTGCACTTGAGAGGCAAAAGAATAAGAATGCTTGAGCTGCTCCAGAAGAATTAGATGAACGGTTGACGAATGATTTGAAGTCCGATGAACCTCCACGAAGAACTCCGGTAACGAAAGGATGATGAATATAGAAATGACGGATGAAAATAATAAGATTAAAGCCTTGCGGTGATTTAGAAAAGGACCTCCGACGAGATAACCGAGAAAAACTTTGAACTCCGGGAGAAAAAAAGATTAAAGCACTTGGAACTAGAATTTATTCATCGAGAATAAACTCCGAAGGGAAGGATTAAATCAACTTGATGAAAAGAATAAGAATTATGTTATGCTTATCCTCCACCAATTAAACTGATAAGAAGCAATGGACTTGCATATCACTTATTCGCGTTGAAAAATGAATAAAGAGGGATATAACGCGAACTTGCGACAATCTTCATGGAACACCGGTAGGATTGGAATGAACGAATGAATTGATATGATAACACCGGAAAAGAATTGTTGATGCGAACCACCGTAAAGAATTAAGCCGAGTGAAGAAAATGAATGGACCACCGGGAAGAATTAAAATCGAGTGGAGAACGAGAATGACCACCGTAAGGAATGAAATTGAACGATGCAAGAGGACAAGCCACCGTGATGAACTGAGATTGAGTGAACACAAGAGAATGAATCTCCGGGAAGAATAAAGCACTTGAGGACAATTAGAATGACGAGAACGAAGAGATTGTGAACTGATTAAAGAATACTTGAACGAAGCACCGGAAGAATATGGGGACGAACGAAGAGGCATTAATGAAGAATATTTGGAGGATGAAGTTGAAAACTGAGAATGAAGAAATCTTCTGAAATGATGGCCTTCGGAGGAACACAATGAAAAATAATTCTTGAAATACTCCGGAAGAATGAAAATAAGAAAGGTTGAACCACTGCTGAAAAGAATTAAAAGCGATCTTGGAGAAGGCATATGACTGATGGAATCCATTCTTACGTCACATTAAAAAGAATTTTGGAACACTCCGGGAATTAAGGAGAGTCAGGTAAGATCCTGGAAAAGACTTGTGGGTTATGAGCCCACCGAAGAGAAAACCACCGTTGGAATGGATTGAAAAGGAGATAATGCGCCGGAACGATTAAAATACTCGAATGAGGTGACAACCTCGAATTAATTGGAAGACGGACGAATCTCTTGAGAATGTCTTTGGAACACCGGAACAATTAAATGGCGAGAGGCGAACGAGCAAGAGGAAACAACTGGGCCGAGGGAAAATAATATGCTGAGTACCGAGTACAAATTGAATTGGAACCACCGGAAAAGAAAAGAGATGAAGAATGTCAACCGACACAAGAATTCATCTGAGAAGAGAAGAAGGATGACGAACTGGACGAGAATTCAGCAGTTGAAATAATTGAGGAAAGAATGCAAAGGATTCACACGAGTCGAATGGATACTCGATTAAGGACTCCGGCTCTGAGAAGCAAAAGGGTGGGCGGGTGGGAAAAGAAAGACACTTCGGAAGGGGAAACAACATCGGTTGAAAGAACTGAGGTTGATCTTGCAAAGAAGAAGAGGTCGAATGTCAGGCCCAAGATGCAATTCTATCCCGATCACGTGACACTTACGTGATTGGGGCACAACCACATTTCGGGCACTTAGCAAGATGGATATCATTACATCGTACCATTACATACATACATGGGGGATACAACAATACATACAAGTCACATGAATACAACAACATCAATACAAGGCATCCGACTACGGATGCAAACATGAAAAGCACAAAGACATCCATCTGCTATCCCAGGCTGCCGACCCGGAACCTAACCCAAGACTGAAGAAGAAGAACTCCAACAAACGAACAACGCTCTCCCGTCAAGACATCGGAAACCTGCACCTGCAACTTTTGTTGTAATAACTGTGAGCCACGAGGACTCAGCAATCCCATAACCATGGGTAACAAGACTATCAAAGCTTAATGGGTAAGGAGAGGTAAAGTGGTGAGGTTTCAGCAGCGGCTAAGCATAAATATGGTGGCTAACTTACGAGTACAAGAATAAGATGAGCATCTACACAAACGGTCGCAAACTAGTAGTGATCGCTAAAGATCCTGAACTACCTACGAGTCAAACATAACCCCATCGTGTTCTCTTCTCAAAGTGAAAAGAGACAGTCACGGTTACTCACACAGTTGTGTGTTTTACTTCGGATCCTCTGTCAAGTTTTCTACAACCGGACATTAACAAATTCCAATCTGCCACATAACCGCGGGCACGGCTTTCGAAAGATCGTAACCCTGCAGGGGTGTCCCAACTTAGCCCATCACAAGCTCTCACGATCAGCTGAAGTGATAAATATAATATCATCACCCCTTATCTTAGGGAAATCCGATCAGGCTCGGCATCCCGGTGCACAAGACATTTCGACAATGGTAAAATAAGTCCAGCAAGACCTCCCGGCGTGCCGACACCCTGATAGTAGCCGCGCGAATCTCGTCTCAGGCCACGTCCGGATGGGCGATTATACGAGTAAAACCAGCCCTCGGGTTTCCCCAAGGTGGCCCCGCATACTCCCCGTATGGGACCAACACCATCAGCACTGGCCCCCCTGCTATGTAGAAAAGAATCTCCAAGGAGCGTCCCCCTTATGCAATTTAATTAATTAATTGAGTTATTATGAGGCAAATTAAAACCAATGTTGGGCCTTGTTGGAGGAGTTTTATTCAAAGACGAAGTGTCAAGGGGTCCCCATATACCCAACCGTGGAAGGAACGCAAAATCAAGGAACATAATGCCGGTTTATCGGCGCCTAAGGTGGCATGAGTGGAACAAAACACCGAGCAAAAGGCCAAGCCTTCCACCCATGCCCAGTATATATGTGTGTTATTATTATATATATATATATATATATATATATATATATATATATATTGTGATATTCCAACAACAAGTTCCCTCCTGGAACGATCTTCATCTTCACCTGCAACTAACAACGCTATAAGAGGGGCTGAGCAAGCGGGTAACATAGCCAAACAATGGTATTTGCTAGGAAGGTGTCAAAAGGTTAGAGGTTTCATGGCAACAAGGATAGGCTGACAATAATGATGGGTAGCGCGACATGTAACAATAGCATCGAGACAACTAAGCAAAGGCAATGATAGTAAAGGTATCCAAGGGTATGTTCATCTTGCCTGAGATCCCGCAAGGAAGAAGAACGGATCCATGGAGAAGACGAAGAAGAAGCCTTGAAGAAGAACCACGGGTAGACGAATGAATCCTCACGAACGCAACGGAACAAGCACTAACGAGAAGAAGCAAGCAACACGGTAAACACACAACACAAGAACATTACAATATGCTCAACCAGGTATGATGCAAAACAAGTCTACATATGAATCACAACAAGTCTATACAGGAAGCACAACATGGCAAGGTAGGAAGCACAGAAAAACAACACAAGTCTATATGACGCAATACATGGCAAGGTATGATGCATGACAAGTCTATACAGGAAGCATTACATGGCAAGGTAGGAAGCACAGAAAACAACAGAAGTCTATATGATGCAATACATGGCAAGGTATGATGCATGACAAGTCTATACAGGAAGCATTACATGGCAAGGTAGGAA
>LR738711.1:739115146-739137716 GCA_902687465.1 Secale cereale
CAAGGTAGGAAGCACAGAAAACAACACAAGTCTATATGATGCAATACATGGCAAGGTATGATGCATGACAAGTCTATACAGGAAGCATTACATGGCAAGGTAGGAAGCACAGAAAAACAACACAAGAACATGACAATATGCTCAAGCAAGTAGGATGCAAGACAAGTCTATATATATATATATATATATATATATATATATATATATATATATATATATATATATATATATATATATATATATATATATATATATATATATATACGATGCAAAACATGGCAAGGCAGGAAGCACTCAAAAACAACACAAGTCAACAAGTTTAAAAGAGGCCGGAAACTACATATTATAAATCCGGTAAGTCCTCATATGCATAGTTTGAAATTAATCCAGATCTGAGAAAACTTTAAGTTAAAGTTGTTAAACAGCAAGTTAACATGCACCATCATGACCTACACGAAATTCTAGTCAAGTTTCATATAAAGTTTGTTTAATTCGGAGCTACGGCCTAGAAGATATGAGCAAAACAAGGCAAGCAAGGCAACGGTGCAAGATGCACCCAAACATCAAGCAAACTCGCTCCAAACATGAAAACAATATGATATTATGATTCTACATGCAAAATCACACAAGTTTCATATAAAGCACACCCAAAACGGAGCAACGGGCTAAAAGATACACATGAAACAAGATATAACAACAAGCTGAAGTTAACAGCCACATAGCAACTTTGGAGCAAGGTAAATATATGCTACAGCACTCAAACATGGTGATAAGAAGCATGAGCATGAAGTAGACATATCCTACAGCAAACAACTCCATTGGAGCATCTCCATAGGAGGCATGGATCAATAGCAACAAGCTACAACATTTTGGTCATGACACTAAAAACCTGACAGTAATATTTTATAGCAACTTGAGAGCAAGAATTAAATAAGCTACAGCAAGCCATATGAGCAAGTAAGGACATGGATTGATAGACAACAACATATACAACAAGGAATGATCAATGGCCACCCCAAAACTAACATGGGTTTACCAAGGGCATCAAGCAAACATAGCATCAGGATAAGACAGATTCCAGACTTAGTGAAATTTCACTAAGTGTTAAAACAGTAACAACAACATGGCATGTTTACAAGCATGTTTAAGTCAACACAAGGCATATCATAGCAAATGGTTTGCACCACAGCAAAGAACACATCATGGAGATTCTAAAACATCTAGGCATGTGACATGGGGACAAACACATCAATAGCAACGAGCTCCTCAACTAGGCATCTCGTAACAAGTTACAAAACCTAACAGCCACATGCACTTTTGCAACAGAGATTAACATGGCAATATGAACTCTAACATGCATGCTATAGCAACCAACATGTAGAGCATCTCATGATGAACATTTTGACATATCATTTGCATCATTTGGATAAACATGCACCAAGTTATCATATCTCAAACATGGCATGAAAATAACTAGCAGCAGCAGTTTATAACAAGTAGCACTCTTGCAACAGAGATTAGAGCATCTAGATGAACTCAAATGAGCATGGCACAATGGAACAAAGTGTAGAGCATATCACCACGATCATTTTTGACATATCATTCACATAATTTGGATCACCGCACAAAAAGTTATCACCATGCAAACATAGCAACATATAACAGTTTCTGGGGACTTAGAAGAAAACTACCTCAAGGGAAACGGACATTGTCCAGAGGCAGCGGACACGTCCGGTGGCTGAGGGTCCACATGGCAGCGTCACAGAAGAGAGGACGGACATGTCCGAACGCCACCGGACATGTCCGGCGCGGCACAGGGACGAGGCAGAACGAGGCCATGGCCATGGACGACGGCTCGACGCCGGCGAGCTCCGGGAACGGCGGGGCGCAGCGGCGGGAGGCTAGATCGGGGCGGCCCGGGGCAGATCCGGCCGCGGGAAGGCTTGCTCCGGCCGGGGGAGGAGCTCCGGCGGCCAGCTCCGGCGGTGGAGCTCGAGCGGCTCGGGAGCCGATCCTCCTCGAGGAGCCAGGGCGACGGGCGGGGATCGACGCGACGGCGACAGACTCCTGGCGCGGCACGGCCTGGAGGCGGAGGGAGATCGGGTCCCCTAGGCGGGACGACGGTGACGGTCGCCGGCGGCGGTGACGCGGCGAGGGAGCTGCGGGGCGCAGCGCTGGAGGCGCGAGGAGGCGGAGAGGCGGGCTCGGGCAGCGGCGCTCGCGGGCCTCGGGCCCAGATCCGGCCTGGGGGCGGGCCTGGTGCGGGCCGCGCGTGGATGGGGAGCCAGGGGCGTGGCGGTTGCCACATGGCGACGGGCGGTTGGCCATGGCGGCTGTTCCGGCGGCGTCTGACCAATGGTTGGCCGCCATTTGGCAGAAGCGAGGTGGCGCGAGGCTGAAGTGGCCAGGTGGTGGCGGGGCAAGGGCCTGGTGCTGAAAACGAGGCAGAAGGTGGGGGGTGGCTGCGGAAATGGAGGAGGGGGTTGGAGAAGGCCAAAAATGGCATGGAGAGGGGCTATATATAGCAAAAAGGGTAGGGTTTGGGGGGTTTTGGACCGTTCCGGAGCCATCGGATCGCGATCCAACGGCAACAGAGCGAATGGGGAGTAGGCTGGGCCTAGAGGGAATTAGTGGGCTGTGTAGAAGAGGTTTCGGGCTACTAGGAGAGAAGGGAAAAGAGGCCCGTGGGGTTTTCGGAGACCGAAAACATCCGACGAAATATCCGGCTACTAGTGCCGCTATATATATCCGTTTGGCTATCAAACGAGCTCCGAATGCGATGAAATTTGGAAGGCAGCCTGTCTACACTATAATAAGACCACATGCCAAGTTTCAACCCATTCTGAGAACATTTTCCGGCCACTCACAAAATAAATATTCGGAGGCGCCGCGGGCGCGTGTGAGTGTGTCTGGGCTCAGAACGGACAACGGAAAGGACGAGGGAAGTCGGGCGGATGCAAGTTTTGAAAAACATGTTGATGCAACACACATGATGACATGGCAAGATGCACACGCAAGCAGATGACATGGCAAAGGCAATGAATAACTGGTTGACACCTGGCGCACCGGTCTTAGGGTGTCACATCGAATCCACTTGACGAGAGATGCACCAGATGAAAGAACTAACAACGCAACAAACGAAAACTAACCACGCGATCCTAAAAAAATTGAAGGGGAAGAGGAGTAATTCAAAACACCTACGTCAAGATTCCTCACCAGAGCGATGAAGGGGCTGAGGAGAAAAAGAATTCCTACTCTCCGATATAACTAGACTCCGAAAAGGTTTTCTGCTAGACTCAACAACGGCCAAGCTACGATCAATCAAGGGGGCTCCTATGCTCAGTTGAACCTGGCTGTGATACCAACTTGTCAGGCCCAAGATGCGATTCTATCCCGATCACGTGACACTTACGTGATTGGGGCACAACCGCATTTCGGGTGCTTAGCAAGATGGATATCATTACATCGTACCATTACATACATACATGGGGGATACAACAATACATACAAGAATACATCAACATCAATACAAGGCATCCGACTACGGATGAAAACAAGAAAAACACAAGACATCCATCTGCTATCCCAGGCTGCCGACCCGGAACCTAACCCAAGACTGAAGAAGAAGAAGAAGAAAGAACTCCAACACAACGATCATCGCTCTCACGTCAAGACATCGTAAATCTGCACCTGCAACTGTTGTTGTAGTATCTGTGAGCCACAAGGACTCAGCAATCCCATAACCATGGGTAACAAGACTATCAAAGCTTAAAGGGTAGGAAGAGGTAAAGTGGTGAGGTTGCAGCAGCGGCTAAGCAAAAATATGGTGGCTAACTTACGAGTACAAGAATAAGATGAGCATCTATGCAAACGGTCGCAAACTAGTAGTGATCGCTAAAGATCCTGAACTATGTATGAGTCAAACATAACCCCACCATGTTCTCTTCTCAAAGTGAAAAGAGACAGTCACGGTTACTCACACAGTTGTGTGTTTTATCTCGGATCCTCTGTCAAGTTTTCTACAACCGGACATTAACAAATTCCAATCTGCCACATAACCGTCGGCACGGCTTTCGAAAGATCGTAACCCTGCAGGGGTGTCCCAACTTAGCCCATCACAAGCTCTCACGATCAGCTGAAGTAATAATAATTATTACCCCTTATCTTAGGGAAAATCCGATCAGGCTCGCCATCCCGGTACACAAGACATTTCGACAATGGTAAAACAAGTCCATCAAGACCTCCCGGCGTGCCGACACCCTGATAGTAGCCGCGCGTATCTCGTCTCAGGCCACGTCCGGATAGGTGATCCTACGGGTTATACCAGATACCTCGAGTTTCCCGTGGCGGCCCCGCAGTCTCCCCGTTTGGGACCAACACCATCAGCACTGGCCCCCTGCTATGTAGAAAGAATCCCCGGGGACGCGACCCCCTATGCAATTTTAATTAATTAATTAAGTTGTTATTATGATGCAAATTAAAACCAATGTTGGGCCTTCCTGGAGGAGTTTTATTCAAAGACGAAGTGTCAAGGGGTCCCCATATACCCAACCGTGTAAGGAACGCAAAATCAAGGAACATAATGCCGGTTTATCGGCGCCTAAGGTGGCATGAGTGGAACAAAACACCAAGCAAAAGGCCAAGCCTTCCACCCATGCCCAGTATATAGGTGTGTTAATAATAAAAATAGATATTGTGATATTCCAACAACAAGTCCCCACCTGGAACGATCTTCATCTTCACCTGCAACTAACAACGCTATAAGAGGGGCTGAGCAAGCTGGTAACATAGCCAAACAATGGTTTTGCTAGGAAGGTTTCAAAGGTTAGAGGTATCATGGAAACAAGGGGAGGCTGACAATAAAGATGGGTAGCGCGACATATAACGATAGCATCGAGACACTAAGCATGGCAATGATAGTAAAGGTATCCAAGGGTATGGTCATCTTGCCTGAGATCCCGCAAGGAAGAAGAACGGATCCATGAAGTAGACGAAGAAGAAGCCTCGAAGACGAACCACGAGTAGACGAACGAATCCTCACGATCGCAACGGAACAAGCACTAACGAGAAGAAGCAAGCAATACGGTAAACACACAACACAAGAACATGACAATATGCTCAACCAAGTATGATGCAAGACAAGTCTATATATGATGCAATACATGGCAAGGTAGGAACCACACAAGAACAACACAAGTCTATATATGATGCAATACATGGCAAGGTATGATGCCAGGCAAGTCTGTATATGATGCAATACATGGCAAGGGATGAAGCACAGAAGAATATCACAAGACAACAAGTTTAAATGAGGCCGGAATCAACACATAACAAATCCGGTAAGTCCTCATATGCATAATTTGAAATTAGTCCAGATCTGAAAAAACCTTAAGTTAAAGTTTTTAAACAGCAAGTTAACATGCACCATGATGATCTAGATGAAATTCTAGTCAAGTTTCATATAAAGTTTGTTTAATTCAGAGCTACGGTCTAGAAGATATGAGCAAAACAAGACAAGCAAGGCAACGGTGCAAGATGCACCCAAACATCAAGCAAAACATACTCCAAACATGAAAAGGATATGGTATTATGATTCTACATGCAAAACCACACAAGTTTCATATAAGGCACACCCAAAACGGAGCAACGGGCTAAAAGGTACACATGAAACAAGCTATAACAACAAGCGGAAGTTAACAGCCACATAGCAACTTTGGAGCAATGTAAATATAAGCTACAGCACCCAAACATGATAAAAAGAAGCATGGACAAGAAGTAGACATGTTACTTAACAAGTATGAACTTAGAACTGCCCAAAAGCTTGCTGGAACACATTTAAACAAGCATGGCAAGTTCCAATAAAATTATCCAGACTTAGCCAAAATCTGGGAAGGCAAAAACATCATCACGATGCTGCCTTCGGAGGCACAAAACAACAAGCATATTGACTCTAATAAGAACATAAAGAGCATAGACATGTAGTAGACATATCCTACAGCAAACAACTCCATTGGAGCAACTCCATAGGAGGCATGGATCAATAGCAACAAGCTCCACCAAATTGATCATGCTGTTAAAAACCTGACAGTTATATTTTATAGCAACTTGAGGGCAAGAAATAAATAAGCTACAGCATGTCATATGATCAAGTAAGGGCATGAATGGATAGAAAATAACATGGACAACAAGACATTATCATTGGCAACTCCAAAACAAGCATGGATTTGAGTGGGGCATCAAGCAAACATAGCATCAGGTTATAACAGATTCCAGACTTAGCAGTTTTTTCACTAAGTATAAAACAGCAATAACCACAACAAGGACCATATTATTGTGCTTCTAAAACAACTAAACATGTGGCATGAGGACAATTACATCAATAGCAATGACCAATTGAAATCAGCATCTCATAACAAGTTTCAGCTCTTAACAGCCAAATGCACTTTTGCAACAGAGATTAACATGGCAATATGGACTCAAACAAGCATGCTACAGCAACCATCATGTAGTACACTTCACAAGGAACATTTTGACATATCATATGCTCCAATTGGATAAACATGCACCAAGTTATCATATCTCAAACATGGCAACAAAATAACAAGTAGCAGCAGTTTATAACAAGTAGCACTCTTGCAACAGAGATTAGAGCATCTAGATGAAGTCAAACAAGCATGGCACAATGTAACAAAGTGTAGAGCATATCACCACGATCATTTTGACATATCATTCACTCAATTTGGATCACCACACAAAAAGTTATCACTATGCAAACATGCACATATAATAAGCATCTCTAGGGACTTAGTCATTTTTAGCAGAAAACAGAGAGGGCGAAAGCATCTATATTACGCACAGGGCGAGGGAAAGGGGTGCTCACCACTGGGCTGAGGCCCAGGCCAGAAGAGGTCGTGGGGGTGGGCCGGCCCGTCAGCTGGGCGAGGCAGGCCAGCGGTGGTGATGGTGCTGGGCCGGATTGGAGGCAAGGTGGGCCGAGGGTTACGCGGGGGCGCGGTCGGTCTCCTCCTCCGCCCCACGGGAAGCGGCGGTGGCGTCGGTCGAACCGTGCCGCGGCGGCGGCGATGCCGTCGGGGAAGGCCGGCGGCGAGTGCGGCGGGGTGGATCCGGCGACGGCAGGGCCGGGCGGAGACGCTGGCGGCGGCGAGCGGAATGGTAGAGGCGGTGGGGAGCGCTGCCGGCAGCGAGGATCTCCGGCGAGCAGGCGGCGGCGTTCCGACGTGGGAGGCCGGCGCGGCGAGGGGGAGCGCTCGGGGAGGCTCGGCCGAACGACGGCGGCGATGCGGGCCCGCGCGTGCCCCAGATGGGCTCCGCGGGCCGGCGGCGGCGGGGAGGAGAGAGAAGGCCAGTGGGTGACGTGGCGGTGTGCTATTGGCTGTAGGGGCGGCTGGACATGTCCGGCGGCGGAGATGGACATGTCCGGCGCGTGGTTGGAAGAGGGTTAGGGTTTCATCTGCGAAATAAAACGGGAAAGAGACACACATATATAGGTAGAGGGAGCTAGGAGTGTCCAAATGAGGAGCGGTTCGCGGCCACGCGATCGTGATCGAACGGCCAAGAGCATGGAGGGGTTAGAATGGGCTTGGTGGGCTGTGTGAAAGGGGTGCTGGGCCAAAAGGGAAAAGGCTTCCGGCGGTTAACACGGTTAACCGTTGGGCTATCAAACGAGCTCCGAATGCGACGAAACTTGACGGGCGGTCTACCTATGCTATAATAAGACCACACGCCAAGTTTCAACCCATTCCGAGAATGCTTTCCGGCCACTCACAAAATAAATATTCGGAGGCGCTGCGGGCACGTGCAAGTGTGTCTGGGCTCAGAACGGACAACGGAGAGGACGATGGGACTCGGACGGATGCAAGTTTGAAAACATGATGATGCAACACACAAGATGACATGGCAAAATGCAACACGCAAGCAGATGACATGGCAACGGCAACGAATAACTGGCTGACACCTGGCGCACCGGTCTCGGGGTGTCACATCCTGCTCGGTGTGTGTCTCGACACGTACTTGATCCTTTTTCCTTCCAGGGTGGTGAGGAGAATAGATTTACTGGCGCAATCTATGTTTACCTCATATTTGGATAGCCAGTCCATACCTATGATTACGTCCAAGCCCTGGGATTCCAAGACAATGAGGTCTGTGGGAAAAACATGTCTCCCTAGAGTCAATGGCAATTGATAACATCCTCGACTAGCCATGTATTCTGCTCTAGGGGAACTCACTAACATAGGTGACTTAAGGGCTACAGTTGGTAAATTTTACTTTTCCACAAAACCCCTTGATATGTATGAATGCGATGCACCAGCGTCAAAAAGAACAAGGGTTGTAAATGCATTAACCAAAAACTGACCAACCACTGCATCGGGCTGCTCGTCAATTTCCTCCACATTGACGTGATTCACCTGTCCTCTGGTGAATGGGTTGGGCTTCTTTCCTGAGCTTCCATTGCCATTTCCATTCTTTGCTTCAGGACACTCGGTGGCATAGTGTCCGGTCTCTCCGCACTGGAAACTAGTAATGTGACTCAGATCTTTCTTCGCGGGGGTTGATGGGGTGGAACAGTTCTCACTATTGTTTCCTCCATTCCCATTGCCATTCCTGGGGACACTATGGTTGTGTGGATTTCCTCCATTGTGAGAATGGCCTCCATTGTTGTGTCCTCCATGGGTGGGATTAGTATGTCCTCCTGAGTACGGGGAATACCGGGCTTCTGCTGAGTTCCAGAGTTATACTTCCCCTGTCCATTCTTCCTCTTGCGGCTCTCTATCTGCCGCTGCTTGCCTTCAATCATGATGGCCATGTCCACCAGCTCCTGGTAGTTGTTGAAGGTTGATACCATCAGTTGTACCCTCATCTCATCATTGAGTCCCTCAAGGAACTTCTCCTACTTTGTGGCATCTGTGGCCATGTCATTTGGGGCATAGCGAGCTAACTGCCTGAAGTCATCCACGTGCTACCCCACAGTACGGTTTCCTTGATGTAAGTTGCGAAACTCCTGCTTCTTCAGGCTCATGGCTCTAACAGACACATGTGTAGTGCGGAAGGCTTGCTAAAACTGATCCCAAGTAACTGTAGCAAGTGGATAAGTGGCGGTGTAGTTCTGCCACCAAGTGGCTGCTGGTCCTTCAAGCTGATGTGCAGCAAAGCGCACTCTCTCTACATCTGTGCATCCAGCAGTTGCTAGCTCTCTTCCCATCTTGCGGAGCCAGTCATCTGCAACAATCGTCTCGGTGCTACTAGAGAACACCGACAGATTCAACCTTAGGAAACGAGTCAAGTTGTCAGCTGGGGGAGGGTTGTTGTTGTTATTGTTGTTGTTGTTGTTGCCTTGGTTCTGAATAAGTAGTTGCATCAAAGTGTTCTGCTGCTGGATCAACTGAGTGAGCTCTGGTGGGAATACGAATCTGGGCTCACGTCTCGGAGGCATCTGATGGGTTAGAGGGATGAGAATAGAGTAGAATGAGGTCCAAGGAGAGATTTCACTACCCATATGCACACGAGAGAAACATATTCATATCACATCACTCAATTTCAAACAAGATTCACACAATTGATCCTAAGCTGCTATTACAAAAACTCGCAAACGATTCTAACTACTTGGGAGAATACTAATAGTAATAAGGTGGTCATCTAAAAGCTTTGATCGGTAGAAGACTCCATAATATCTGCTCCAGCTTCGTCTTCATAATCATCACTGTCGGTGTCGTCTAGTATGATGTAGTCTTCCGAATGAATGCCCATCTCTAGTTCTGGCTTCACCATGGGTGCTCCTATCTTCTTCTTCAATTCTTCGTTCTGCTCCAGCAACATAGCAATTTCCTCTTCATATCCATCACGTGTTGTCTTGAGTTCTTCCTCTAGCTTGATATTTCATGTCATCACCATCTTGGTCTTCAGCATGAGAGTGCACATATGATTCTCGTAGCGTCGGATGTGCTGGTCCATCTCCTGTATGAATGCTGCAATGGATTTATCATTCCGGGTGCGTATCATCTCCCATTGCTCATCTCGGCGTCCACAAATCTGGTAGGTGGTGTCTTCAAGATCCTTGTTGTAGACTTCACAAATACGTCCAAAGGTGATGTGCGCTGCCATACTCTTTCCTAAGCTCCAAGTTGGTGCATCAAAAACAAGCTCGAGGTGTTCTGTGACTAGTGCAATAGTCCTCCCAGGAACACAAACTTCGATCCTCCAGCACTCCTCTTCTGGTAATGTTGCAGTGAAGGTTCCAGTGAAACTTCGTATTCCGATGTGCAGGTACCTTGTGACTTCCTTCAAGTGTCTTTCGAAAGGGGTGTCATCATCGGGCAGAGTAAACTTGTTCCTAGGGTCTGACATATATAGAGTAGAAATAGAGAAGGATTAGAAATGAGTAGAGAAGAGCATCCTGTGAATTTTCCTAGTGGTCGCGTCCTACAGTCAGCATGTGCTCTGATACCATCTTGTAGCGACCACGATCCCAATGGATTGAAGTCTCTGTGCTTAAGTGTAACACCCCAAATTTTTGATTTGGTTTTTCTTGCAAACTTTTGGCCTTTTTGAAAGGGGATTGTTTGATCTTTTCTTTTGCCCTTCTAAAATCCCTTTTTTGCCAAAGTTTGTGTGTCTTCTCAAGCTTGGTTTTTAGCCTTGAAGTTCTCCTCTTGTGTTTGGCTCAAGCACAAGTTGAGATTCAAATGGAGTTGTTTGAGTTCATCACTTCTTGTCTTAAAATTCTCAAGTTTAGCCTTGACCTATCTCCCCTTCAAACTTCCTCTTGCCATGATTCCAACAGGAACAATCCTCTCCAAGGCTCTCTTCACACCATGGGACAAGCATTTCATCAATTCCAGCAAGTTTGAACCTTATTGGGATTTTTCTCCTATTTATTTCACTTCAAAACAAATTCTGTCTTTTATAGTGGACCTTGGTGATTTACAAAGGAACCACCTTTTTCATCTACCTATTTGGCTCCAAACCAACTCTCCTAGATAGTCCTTAATACCCACAACCTAGATCCATCTTGTTTCACTGGTCCACAGTTCAAATTTTTCAAATTTCACCTGCTACAAGTTTGGACCAGATTTGCAAAATTTGGTGAAATTCATATTTATCTTCTTCCAAAAATTCTGTGAAAAATAATGCAGCCTCTAGATACATCAAGAGGCCACTCCACCAGAAATCAGCTCCAGAGACATTGCACAAATACCAGAATCATTTCATCAAACACCTAACCTACACTGAACTGTTAGCTGTTAACTGAAACTGTCGACAGTTAACACTTCGTCAGTTTCATCAGTTTCGACAGTCGTCAGGCGCGGCGAAAAAACGCGTCTGTGCTTCCTTGGCTCGACGCTGCACTGCAGCTCCTCCTTATCCACGCGCCGCACGGTCACTTGGCAGCTTCTGGGCGTCGATGGCGCCCTGGGCCGACCGCGTCGGCGGCTGCCACGGCCACAGCATCGCACGTGGCGGCTGACAGACGCAACGCCGCAGCTCCACGCCGTTTCGCGCCGCCCAGACCACCCCAGTGCACCGCGTGTACTTCTCCACAGCCAGCGCACGCCTGGCACGCCGTTGCCGTGGCCTGGCACGCGCAGAGCACCGTATCTGCCGCCGACAAGCCGCGAGGCCGTTCCGTCGAGGACAGGCCGTAACACCACCTCTACTGCCAAGTTAAGCGTGGGAATGGAGCTTCTACAGATCATAGATGATGCTCAAGCCCCTAGCCCCACCGTCCGACCACTGCAGCACCGTAATTAGCTCGCCGGACTTATCCGTTCGCGGAAGCCACCTCGAGCCGCCTATAAAAGGCACCCCCGAGCTCGTGCTCGAGCACACACGCCTCCACTACGTCCCTAGACCACGCCCAACCTCTGGAAGAGCCCCGAGAGGCTTTTCTTCCCCGGCTCCGGCCAGCTGCCTCCGCCTCGGGCTCCAGCTCCGTTCACTCCGGTGAGGGCTCCTCCGCCGCCATGAGCTTGAACGTAGTACCCTGGCATCCACCTAGTCCTAACCCCCAGCCCAATTTCTCTCCAGAAACCTTCCCCGACGAGGTCCACGAACACCCGAGCCGCCGTCCGCCGGAGATAAGCTCGTCGTCGACGTGGGACTCGCCGGCACCCAACTCCACCACCGTTCGACGCGGAAGACCACCATGAAGCTATAGGTACCACTCCCCTCCCCTATCTCGCCGTGGATCGACGCCGGCGATCACCGCAGCACCGTCGCCGGCGCGGCTCTGTTTCGTTTTTCAAACCTGACAAGTGGGGTCCCTCTGTCAGTCTCTCACATCTCCCCTCGAACCGTTTTCTGCTGGCCTATTTACGCAAAGTGCGTTTTCCCTCTGCGAGTAACGTACTACGTACCGGTTCGCTTTGTCCTTTTCTGTTCTAGCCCCTGGATCTTTTCTGTTTCATTACATATGGGTCCCTGGACAGAAACCTTAATATCTTTTAAACTAAAAGTGATTTTGAGTTGATTCTTTTTCTATCCACCTTGGTTTTCTGTCTAGTTTTTTTTTCATATTTATGTGGAAATATTTTGAGCAACTTTATTTGCACGCGCGGTATTTATGTTAGTATGTATTTGTTTGAATACATAGATACCGGAGGCCGTGACGGAGACGCGAATCACGCCGAGTTAGGCTCCGACTTTTCAGAACCAGGCAAGCATATTTGAACTCTTGATATGATGAGTGTGTTGCATGTTTTGCTCGAGTAGCTCGTTCATAAGCATGATTATACGAGCATATGTGTATGGCATATTTCATGCAAGTGATGCTTCGGGTGAGTCCCGAAGGAGAATGTGT
This sequence comes from Secale cereale, assembly GCA_902687465.1. Lineage (NCBI taxonomy): Eukaryota > Viridiplantae > Streptophyta > Magnoliopsida > Poales > Poaceae > Secale > Secale cereale. The sequence continues at coordinate 739,127,961 of LR738711.1, forward strand.
TGGAAATATGCCCTAGAGGCAATAATAAAAGTATTATTATTATATTTCCTTGTTCATGATAATTGTCTGTTCTTTCATGCTTGAATTGTATTGCACGGAAACAGCGATACATGTGTGAATATATAGACCACAATGAGTCCCTGGTAGGCCTCTAGTTACCAGCTCGTTGATCAACAGATGGTCACGGTTTCCTGACCATGGACATAGGATGTTAGTGATAACGGGATCACATCATTAGGAGAATGATGTGATGGACAAGACCCAATCCTGAGCATAGCACGAGATCGTATAGTTCGTAATGCATAAGCTTTTCAATGTCAAGTATTTATTCCTTAGACCATGAGGTTGTGTAACTCCCGGATGCCGTAGGAATACTTTGGGTGTGCCAAACGTCACAACGTAACTGGGTGGCTATAAAGGTACGCATCGGGTATCTCCGAAAGTGTCTGTTGACTTGGTACGAACCAAGACTGGGATGTTGTCACTCCGTATGACGGAGAGGTACCTCTGGGCCCACTCGGTAAGACATCATCATAATGAGCTCAAGGTGACTAAGGAGTTAGTCACGGGATGATGGATTATGGATCGAGTAAAGAGACTTGCCATGACGAGATTGAACAAGGTATCGGGAATACCGACGATCGAATCTCGGGCAAGTACCATACCGATGGACAAAGGGAATAACTACGGGATTGAGTGAATCCTTGACACAGTGGTTCATCCGATGAAGATCATCGAGGAACACGTGGGAACCAACATGGGTATCCAGATCCCGCTGTTGGTTATTGACCGGAGAGTGGTCTCGGTCATGTCTACGTGTCTCCCGAACCCGTAGGGTCTACACACTTAAGGTTCGGTGATGCTAGGGTCGTAGAGATACATGCATGTGGAAACCCGAAAGTTGTTCGGAGTCCCGGATGAGATCCCGGACGTGACAAGGAGTTCCGGAAAGGTCTGGAGGTAAAGAATGATATATAGGAAGTCTAGTTTCGGCCATCGGGTGAACTCCGGGGGTCACCGGGAGCGTCCCGGGACCACCGGAGGGGTCCCGGGGGTCCACCGGGTGGGGCCACCCATCCCGGGGGTCCACCGGGTGGGGCCACCCATCCCGGTGGGGCCCCTAGGCCACAAGGGGAAGGGGGCCAGCCCCTGGTGGGCTGGCGCACCCAACTGGGCCCCCCTCCATGCGCCTAGGGTTGAAACCCTAGGGGGAGGGGGCGCCCCCTTGCCTTGGGGGGCAAGAATACCCCCCTGGCCGCCGCCCCACCCTGGAGATTGGATCTCCAGGGCCGGCGCACCCCCCTGGCCCCCTATATATATGTGGGGGGAGAGGGCAGCCTCACCCAATCCTCTGGCGCCTCTCCCCCTCCAGTCACACCTTCCTCCTCCTCCGCAGGGCGCGGGCGAAGCCCTGCAGGATTTCCCGCTGCATCCACCACCACGCCGTCGTGCTGCTGGATCTCCGACGACCTCTCCTCCCCCCTTGCTGGATCAAGAAGGAGGTGATGTTGCTGTACCGGACGTGTGTTGAACGCGGAGGTGCCGTCCGTTCGGCGCTAGATCATCGGTGACGAAGAACGCGAAGAGTACGACTACTTCATCCACGCTTCTTCGAAAGCTTCCGCTCGCGATCTACAAAAGGGTATGTAGATGCACTCTAATATGCTCGTTGCTAGATCTCTCCTAAGATTGATCTTGGTGAAAGCGTAGAATTTTTTCGAATTCTGCTACGTTCCCCAACAGTGGCATCTGAGCTAGGTCTTTTGCGTAGCATCTTGCACGAGTAGAACACAAAGCAGTTGTGGGCGTTGAGTTCGCTCAATCTTCTTACCGTTACTAGTCTAATCTTGATTCGGCGGTATTGTGGGATGAAGCGGCCCGGACCGACCTTACACGTACGCTTACGTGAGACTGGTTCCACCGACAGACATGCACTAGATGCATAAGGTGGCTGGCGGGTGTCTGTCTCTCCTACTTTAGTCGGATCGGATTCGATGAACAGGGTCCTTATGAAGGGTAAATAGAAATTGACAAATCATGTTGTGGTTTTGGCGTAGGTAAGAAACGTTCTTGCTAGAAAACCTATAGAAGCCACGTAAAAACTTGCAACAACAATTAAAGATCGTCTAACTTGTTCTTGCAGCATGTGCTATGTGATATGGTATGGCCAAGGAAGATGTGATGAATGATTTATGTGATGTATGAGATTGATCATGTTTTTGTAATAGGGAATCACGATTTGCATGTCGATGAATTTGACAACCGGCAGGAGCCATAGGAGTTGTCTTTATTATTGTATGACCTGTGTGTCACTGAATAACGCCATGTATTTACTTTACTTTATTGCTAAACGTTAGCCATAGTAGTAGAAGTAATAGTTGGCATGACAACTTCATGAAGACACGATGATGGAGATCATGGTGTCGAGCTGGTGACAAAGATGATCATGGTGCCCCGAAGATGGAGATCCAAGGAGCAAGATGATATTGGCCATATCATGTCACTTTGATTGATTGCATGTGATGTTTATCATGTTTATGCATCTTGTTTACTTAGAACGACGGTATTAAATAAGATGATCTCTCACAAAAATTTCAAGAATTGTGTTTCCCCTAACTGTGCGCCGTTGCTAAGGATCGTTGCTCCGAAGCACCACGTGATGATCGGGTGTGATAGGTTCTAACGTTCGCATACAACGGGTGTAAGCCAGATTTACACAAGCAATACACTTAGGGTTCACTTGACGAGCCTAGCATGTACAGACATGGCCTCGGAACACGGAAGACCGAAAGGTCGAACATGAGTCGTATAGAAGATACGATCAACATGAAGATGTTCACAGTTGATGACTAGTCCGTCTCACGTGATGATCGGACACGGGCTAGTCATTCGGATCGTGTATCACTTAGATGACTAGAGAGATGTCAATCTAAGTGGGAGTTCATTAAATTTATGATGAACTTAATTATCATGAACTTAGTCTAAAATCTTTACAATATCTCTTGTAGATCAAATGGCCCACGCTCATGTCACCCTCAACTTCAACGCGTTCCTAGAGAAATCCAAGCTGAAAGACGATGGTAGCAACTACACGGACTGGGTCCGTAACCTGAGGATCATCCTCATAGCTGCCAAGAAAACTTATGTCCTAGATGCACCGCTAGGTGACGCTCCCGCCCCGGCAAACCAAGATGTTATGAACGCTTGGCAGTCGCGTTGTGATGATTACTCCCTGGTTCAGTGCGGCATGCTTTACAGTTTAGAATTGGGGCTCCAAAAGCGTTTTGAGCACCACGGGGCATTTGAGATGTTCCAAGAGCTGAAAATGGTTTTCCAAGCTCATGCCCGAGTCGAGAGATATGACGTCTCCGACGCATTCTACAGCTGTAAGATGGAGGAAAACAGTTCTGTCAGTGAGCACATCCTCAAGATTTCTGGATTGCACAACCGCTTGTCTCAGTTGGGAATGAATCTCCCAGACGAAGCGGTAGTTGACAGAATCCTCCAGTCGCTCCCACCAAGCTACAAGAGCTTCGTGTTGAACTTCAATATGCAGGGGATGGAGAAGTCCATTCCCGAGGTGTATTCGATGCTGAAATCAGCGGAGGTGGATATCAAGAAAGAACATCAAGTGTTGATGGTCAATAAAACCACTAAGTTCAAGAAGGGCAAGGGTAAGAAGAACTTCAAGAAGGACGGCAAGGGAGTTGCCGCGCCCGGTAAGCTTGTTGCTGGGAAGAAGCCAAAGTATGGACCCAAGCCTGAGACAGAGTGCTTTTATTGCAAGGGAACGGGTCACTGGAAGCGGAACTGCCCCAAATACTTAGCGGACAAGAAGGCCGGCAACATCAAAGGTATATGTGATATACATGTTATTGATGTGTACCTTACCAGCGCTCGTAGTAGCTCCTGGGTATTCGATACCGGTGCAGTTGCTCATATTTGTAACTCTAAGCAGGAGTTGCGGAATAAGCGGAGACTGGAAAAGGACGAGGTGACGATGCGCGTCGGGAACGGTTCCAAGGTCGATGTGATCGCCGTCGGCACGCTGCCTCTACATCTACCCTCAGGATTAGTTTTAAACCTCAATAATTGTTATTTAGTACCAGCTTTGAGCATGAACATTGTATCTGGATCTCGTCTTATGCGAGATGGCTACTCATTTAAATCCGAGAATAATGGTTGTTCTATTTATTTGAGAGATATGTTTTATGGTCATGCCCCGCTGGTCAATGGTTTATTTTTGATGAATCTCGATCGTGGTGATACACATATTCATAGTGTGAATGCCAAAAGATGTAAAGTTGATAATGATAGTCCCACAGACTTGTGGCATTGCCGCCTTGGTCATATTGGTGTCAAATGTATGAAGAAGCTTCATGCTGATGGACTTCTGGAGTCTCTTGATTATGAATCATTTGACACGTGCGAACCATGCCTCTTGAGCAAGATGACCAAGACTCCGTTCTCCGGAACAATGGAGCAAGCAACCAACTTATTGGAAATCATACATACCGATGTGTGCGGTCCAATGAGTGTTGAGGCTCGCGGAGGCTATCGTTATGTTCTCACCCTCACGGATGACTTGAGTAGATATGGGTATATCTACTTGATGAAGCACAAGTCTGAGACTTTTGAAAAGTTCAAGGAATTTCAGAATGAGGTTGAGAATCAACGAGACAAGAAAATAAAGTTCTTACGATCGGATCGTCGCGGTGAATATTTGAGTCATGAATTTGGCACACACCTTAGGAAATGTGGAATTGTTTCACAATTGACACCGCCCGGAACACCTCAGCGTAACGGTGTGTCCGAACGTCGAAATCGTACACTGTTGGACATGGTGCGATCTATGATGTCCCTTACCGATTTACCGCTATCTTTTTGGGGTTATGCTTTAGAGACTGCCGCATTCACTTTAAATAGGGCTCCATCAAAATCCGTTGAGACGACACCGTATGAACTTTGGTTTGGCAAGAAACCAAAGCTATCGTTTCTGAAAGTTTGGGGTTGCGATGCTTATGTCAAGAAACTTCAACCTGAAAAGCTTGAACCCAAATCGGAAAAATGCGTCTTCATAGGATACCCAAAGGAAACGATTGGGTACACCTTCTACCACAGATCCGAAGGCAAGGTCTTTGTTGCCAAGAATGGATCCTTTCTGGAGAAAGAGTTTCTCTCGAAAGAAGTGAGTGGGAGGAAAGTAGAACTTGATGAGGTGAGAGTCACCCCTCCCGAACCGGAAAGTAGCGCAGCGCAGGAAACTGTTCCTGAGGTGCCTGCACCGACAAGGGAGGAAGTTGATGATGATGATCATGAAGAAACAGATCAAGTTACTACTGAACTTCAAAGGTCCACAAGGGCATGTTCCGCACCAGAGTGGTACGGCAACCCTGTCATGGGAATCATGTTGTTAGACAACGGTGAACCTTCGAACTATGAAGAAGCGATGGCGGGCCCGGATTCCAATAAATGGCTTGGAGCCATGAAATACGAGATAGAATCCATGTATGAAAACAAAGTATGGACTTTGGTGGACTTGCCTGATGATAGGCACGCCATAGAAAATAAATGGATATTTAAGAAGAAGACAGACGCGGATGGTAATGTGACCATCTATAAGGCTCGGCTTGTCGCTAAGGGTTATCGACAAGTTCAAGGGATTGACTACGACGAGACTTTCTCTCCCGTAGCGATGCTGAAGTCAGTCAGAATCATGTTAGCTATTGTCGCATTCTATGATTATGAGATATGGCAAATGGACGTCAAAACGGCATTCCTTAATGGCTTCCTCAAGGAAGAGTTGTATATGATGCAGCCGGAAGGTTTTGTCGATCCAGAGAATGCTAACAAGGTATGCAAGCTCTAGCGCTCGATCTACGGGCTGGTGCAAGCATCTCGGAGTTGGAATATTCGCTTTAATGATGTGATCAAAGCGTTTGGCTTTATACAGACTTATGGAGAAGCCTGTATCTACAAGAAAGTGAGTGGGAGCTCTGTAGCATTTCTCATATTATATGTGGATGACATATTGCTGATGGGAAATGATATATAATTCTTGGAAAGTGTAAAGGCCTACTTGAATAAGAGTTTTTCAATGAAGGACCTTGGAGAACCAGCTTATATATTAGGCATCAAAATCTATAGAGATAGATCAAGACGCCTCATTGGTCTTTCACAAAGTACATACCTTGACAAGATATTGAAGAAGTTCAATATGGATCAGTCCAAGAAGGGGTTCTTGCCTGTTTTGCAAGGTATGAGATTGAGCAAGGCTCAGTCGCCGACCACGGCAGAAGATAGAGAAAAGATGAGTGTCATACCCTATGCCTCGGCCATATGTTCTATCATGTATGCCATGCTGTGTACCAGACCTGATGTGAACCTTGCCATAAGTTTGGTAGGGAGGTACCAAAGTGATCCCGGTATGGAACACTAGACAGCGGTCAAGAACATCCTAAATTACCTGAAGAGGACTAAGGATATGTTGCTCGTTTATGGAGGTGACTAAGAGCTCGTCGTAAAGGGTTACGTCGATGCTAGCTTCGACACAGATCTGGATGACTCGAAGTCACAAACCGGATACGTGTATATTTTGAATGGTGGAGCAGTCAGCTGGTGCAGTTGCAAGCAGAGCGTCGTGGCGCATTCTACATGTGAAGCGGAGTACATAGCTACTTGCGAAGCAGCACAGGAAGGAGTCTGGATGAAGGAGTTCATCACCGACCTAGGAGTCATTCCAAGCGCGTCAAGCCCAATGACTCTCTTCTATGACAACACTGGAGCTATTGCCATTACCAAGGAGCCCAAGTTTCACAAGAAGACCAAGCACATCAAGCGTCATTTCAACTCCATCCGGAATTATGTTCAAGATAGAGACATAGATATTTGTAAAGTGCATACAGATCTGAATGTTGCAAACCCGTTTACTAAACCTCTTCCACGGGCAAAACATGATAAACACCAGAACTCTATGGGTGTTCGATTCATCACAATGTAACTAGATTATTGACTCTAGTGCAAGTGGGAGACTGTTGGAAATATGCCCTAGAGGCAATAATAAAAGTATTATTATTATATTTCCTTGTTCATGATAATTGTCTGTCATTCATGCTTGAATTGTATTGTACGGAAACAGCGATACATGTGTGAATATATAGACCACAATGAGTCCCTGGTAGGCCTCTAGTTACCAGCTCGTTGATCAACAGATGGTCACGGTTTCCTGACCATGGACATAGGATGTCAGTGATAACGGGATCACATCATTAGGAGAATGATGTGATGGACAAGACCCAATCCTGAGCATAGCACGAGATCGTATAGTTCGTAATGCATAAGCTTTTCAGTGTCAAGTATTTATTCCTTAGACCATGAGGTTGTGCAACTTTCGGATGCCGTAGGAATACTTTGGGTGTGCCAAACGTCACAACGTAACTGGGTGGCTATAAAGGTACGCATCGGGTATCTCCGAAAGTGTCTGTTGAGTTGGTACGAACCAAGACTGGGATGTTGTCACTCCGTATGACGGAGAGGTACCTCTGGGCCCACTCGGTAAGACATCATCATAATGAGCTCAAGGTGACTAAGGAGTTAGTCACGGGATGATGGATTACGGATCGAGTAAAGAGACTTGCCATGACGAGATTGAACAAGGTATCGGGAATACCGACGATCGAATCTCGGGCAAGTACCATACCGATGGACAAAGGGAATAACTACGGGATTGAGTGAATCCTTGACAAAGTGGTTCATCCGATGAAGATCATCGAGGAACACGTGGGAACCGACATGGGTATCTAGATCCCGCTGTTGGTTATTGACCGGAGAGTGGTCTCGGTCATGTCTACGTGTCTCCCGAACCCGTAGGGTCTACACACTTAAGGTTCGGTGACGCTAGGGTCGTAGAGATACATGCATGTGGAAACCCGAAAGTTGTTCGGAGTCCCGGATGAGATCCCACACGTGACGAGGAGTTCCGGAATGGTCCGGAGGAAAAGAATGATATATAGGAAGTCCAGTTTCATCCATCGGGTGAACTCCGGGGGTCACCGGGAGCATCGCGGGACCACCGGAGCGGTCCCGGGGGTCCACCGGGTGGGGCCACCCATCCCGGTGGGGCCCCTAGGCCGCAAGGGGAAGGGGGCCAGCCCCTGGTGGGTTGGTGCACCCAACTGGGCCCCCCTCCATGCGCTTAGGGTTGAAACCCTAGGGGGAGGGGGCGCCCCCTTGCCTTGGGGGGCAAGAATACCCCCTGGCCGCCGCCCCACCCTGGAGATTGGATCTCCAGGGCCGGCGCACCCCCCCTGGCCCCCTATATATATGTGGGGGAGAGAGGGCAGCCGCACCCAATCCTCTGGCGCCTCTCCCCCTCCCGTCACACCTTCCTCCTCCTCCGTAGGGCGCCGGCGAAGCCCTGCAGGATTTCCCGCTGCATCCACCACCACGCCGTCGTGTTGCTGGATCTCCGACGACCTCTCCTCCCCCCTTGCTGGATCAAGAAGGAGGTGACGTTGCTGTACCGGACGTGTGTTGAACGCGGAGGTGCCGTCCGTTCGGCGCTAGATCATCGGTGACGACAAACGCGAAGAGTACGACTACTTCATCCATGCTTCTTCGAAAGCTTCCGCTCGCGATCTACAAAAGGGTATGTAGATGCACTCTAATATGCTCGTTGCTAGATGTCTCCTAAGATTGATCTTGGTGAAAGCGTAGAAATTTTTTGAATTCTGCTACGTTCCCCAACAGAATGATGAACCACCTCGATCATATGGTGATATGATGGGGTGGAATACTGGTATTGTTGGAGCATGCCAGTAGTTGGTCAACTCAGTACCAACAGAGATCATGCCACGGTTCCATTCGTCTCCTTTTCAGTACTATCATAGGCCGTCCGTTGGGATTACGGTCTAGTCGGTTGTAAACCACTTTCTGAGTACACACCAAGTAGAGGGGCCGGGGTGAGGGTTCCATGGCCCTGGATTAAAGCCCGTCATCCGGTCAGGGGGCATGGGTGTTTCTGGTTGGGACCGAGAGGGGGGCACCCCTTAGAGCGCGCATATATAAATTTGATCCCATGCTATTCGAGGTTGTAGCCTCCCCGTCTTAAAGTTTTCCGTGAATGTCGTCGCGGGTGATTCCGGACGACAGGATGTTAAATGGGTGTGTACTGGTTAGTTGGGTTTCTACTAAAACACCGTAGACGGGGCTAGCCCACGTGGCTAGTAGAACCCGTTGGCTATGAGTTATTAGTACAAGCTCTGCATAGTTAAAATTCCTTCAGTAGCCATGTTTATGGCCTAGAGTCAATCTTCATATCAACCCGGTGACCGTCTCTAGTATATTCTCGGGAGTAACCAGAGTAATATTCTGTTAAGTTCATTTGGTAGATGAACTCACCAACCATCTCAGTATTTACTTTCCGAAGTATTTCGTCATCATACTATAGTTATTTATAAGCCCTTTATGTGATGTCGCTCAAACGTCCGACTGTGGCATTCTTATCTTTATTAAGCCCATTATGTGATGTCGCTCAGACGTCCGACTGTGGCATTATTTTCTTTTGTAAGCCCTTTATGTGATGTCGCTCAGACGTCCGACTGTGGCATTATTTTCTTTTGTAAGCCCTTTATGTGATGTCGCTCAGACGTCCGACTGTGGCATTATTTTCTTTTATAAGCCCTTTATGTGATGTCGCTCAGACGTCCGACTGTGGCAATCTTTTTATTTATAAGCCCTTTATGTGGTGTCGCTCAG
>LR738711.1:739137731-739177149 GCA_902687465.1 Secale cereale
CTTTTGTAAGCCCTTTACGTGATGTCGCTCAGACGTCCGACTGTGGCATTATTTTCTTTTATAAGCCCTTTATGTGATGTCGCTCAGACGTCCGACTGTGGCAATCTTTTTATTTATAAGCCCTTTATGTGGTGTCGCTCAGACGCCCGACTGCGGCCTGTTATCATTTATTATTTCCCTACGAGGCGTCACCCAGACCCTCGTTTGGTCCCGTTATTTTTATCTTTTGGATTTCGGGAGGATTACCGCCCGATTTCCAGTCTTTACTTTCAGTGCATTCATATTTTGTTCCGGTTGCATTTTTGCTGGAATACTCATATGCATTCATGTTGGCATTTGTTATATCTTAACTCCGAACTGTCTTGCGAGTACATTCAAAGTACTCACCTGGCTTGTTGATTTGGCCAGATGTGGACGAAGGCGATCTCATGGATGAAGAGTTTGATAGCGAGTCCGACGCTTAGAGGAGTCCCAGTCAGTCTCTTGCGATCCTGAAGTTGATTATTGTTTTATAACCGCTTCCGCCTACCACCAAATAAATTCATCGGGTCTCACTCCGATACTCAATGAACTGTAAAATATTGGAGTCACACCACCCACTTCACTGTGACATATTCCACCGCCTTTTATTACGAGTCAGTAGTATGCCACCCTGCCTTGTGCCATATCCACCTCTATGTAATATATTGGCGCGCTTGTAATAAAATCCGTTGAGCCATCCCTAGCTCAACCTTTTATAATATTCAGTGTAGTGGAATTTCTGTATCAAGGAATTGTCTGCCAGCAGGAACTTTATTCCTCGCCGGTGTGATAAAGCGACCAGTCTTCCGGTAATTATTTTTACCGAAGGACCGGCGTGACAACCTTGGTATCATAGCCAGGTTGACTGTAGGAAGCCACTAGGTGCGCTCGCTAATCGGTTATTAGCGAAAAATCTGCTTTTCAGCATTTTTTACATCTATAGCAATTTTCTGTTGGTCAGCATAAATTTATGGCCTGACTATTCGGAATTTTTGTCTACTTTTGTAGATGGCCAGCAACGACTGTGATGCACAGGTGTTCGCCAACATTCCTGAGGGGTTTGTCAAGCTCCTCATCACCATCACCAAAGTCGCAATCGGGCCATCCACACGTCCCGAATTTACACTCTACTGTCACAAGCTCAACGACAGCGTGTCTATGCATCAGGCTATGGTACACTTCAAAGGTGGGCGTTCTGAAGCGCGCCGCCTTCGATTTGTGGGCAGAGCCATGCCTACGGAGAGGCATGCTATGCAGATGGCTGCCCGTGAGGCGATAGCTCGTCTCCGGGACATTCTACCTTCGATGAAGACTCGTCGCTTCCGTTACCTCCCATGCCACGTGCCTTATACGTGCCACTATGCCTTTGCATGTGCAAATGGGGAGCGTGACGAGGCCATTGAATTAATGGTTGAATACCTCAAGGCACTTGAGGCGGCCTTTGATGATCTGGTGGACGACCTGGTGGCCGCCCGTATGGAGATGGTCCAGAGTGGCTCCGCCAACAGGAGGGAGCTACTCCATACTGCACCACCAATAACATTTGTCTCGTCCGCCGCCTCCTATACACCTTCCATCATGGTCACTGCACGCCGTCTGCCTACCACTGAGGAGTTTGACCAAGTCATTGCTCCTACTCCAATCAGAGCTGCACCGCCTGCTGCACCTGCTTCAACACCTCGTACTCATACTCCGCGCCTGGAGCCCATCAGTGAGGAGGAAGTTGAGTCTCCAGCACCACTGGGCCTTACCCTCGGCAGGCCGAGGGAAATCTTCAACATCTCCGACTAGCGCGTCATCTCGCGACGCGCCGCGCTCGCTTGTAATATTTGTGCGATATGTAAAATAGGTTGTTGGGAGTAGTCTGTTTGCGCATCATGTAGGACCTTGGAGGAGTGCACTAGTTTCAAATAACATGTCAGGATGTGTACGCACACCCTGAGTGACGTATGTATAATTAGGTTTTGCGTGTAACATATGTACTAGCAGCCTTCTCCGTGCGCAATCGACCAGTTTATTTCAAAAATCTTTTTCGAGCTCGTGTTTGACCGCTTTTGCAAACTCTTGGATTATTTTGTTGCTCGGTTCTTCTCAGGTTTTCTGCTTTGTTACCCCAGAGTAAGAAATGACTCGTCCCTGGACACGTTCCATGCCAAGTCCGCCGGAGGAAAATTATGGCACGCAGACAAACAACAATTTCTCACAGGGGCGGTCAAGTCATCAGGGCAGAGAGACAGCATTTTCTCAAGTATGCCGCCTTTACGAGCAAAGTCAGCAACAGCACCAAGAAATGATGAACCATGTCATTAACATGGGAAATCACCGCGAGCCATACCAGCAGCACTCAAAATTGTCTGAATTCCAGAAGACGCGTCCAACAACATTTTCTCACACAGACAAGCCTCTTGAGGCCGATGAATGGCTTCGAGATATTGAAAGGAAATTAATCGTGGCACAATGCTTAGATCGCGAAAAAGTGTTGTACGCACCCCATTATCTCACGGGAGCAGCCGCGTCATGGTGGGAAAATTTTCTGCTTATGCTTCCCGACATAAATAATATCACCTGGGAAGATTTCAAGGAAGGTTTTCGTGGGGCACACATCCCTAAGAGTATCATGAAAATCAAGAAAAGAGAATTTGATGATCTCAAGCAAAGATGCATGACAGTACAGGAGTACAACGGTCAGTTTGCGCAGTTATCACGATATGCCAACGAAGAGCGAATGACAGAAAATAAAAAGATGGAGAAATTCCTGGACGGACTGGCACCAGCACTAAAATGCCAGTTAGTCATACACACTTTTCCAGATTTAAGACACTGGTAGACAAAGCTATTACACTGGAAAATGAACGTCGCAGTCTGGAGGATATTCGCAAGAGAAAAAGGGATCAGACCAACCACCCCCGCAACACAAGAATAAAATGAATTTCCAGAGGAACATTGTGAACAGACCCACGACCAATGACACACGTCCAAATAAGAATTTTCATGCAAGAGACAAGGATTTCACCTATCGCCCGAGTGTTACCTGCTATGCATGTGGAGAAGAAGGACACTATGCTAAACAGTGCCCTAAGCCAAGAAACTCAACGCCAAAGACGAACAGCAACGGGAACAATTCCGCGCCCAAACGTAACAATTTCAACCCCAATAACGATCACATGAAAGGCCACCTGAACCATGTGACCAAGGAGCAGGCACAGGATGCACCGGATATCGTACTCGGTACGTTCCCTATCAACACAATACCTGCCACAGTTTTGTTTGATTCTGGAGCTTCTCATTCGTTCATTTCGAAGAGTTTTGCTTTGCAACATGGTTTTTCAATGCTTCCCTTGGGAAAATCAATGACCATCAAGTCCCCCGGAAGTAAGCAGATCACTCAAAATTACTGCCGAGGTTTGACCATTGAGATTGAGGGATTAAAATTCCACGCAAACCTCATCGTGTTGGAAAACAAAGGACTGGATGTTATCCTGGGTATGGACTGGCTAACCACCAATAAAGGATTTATCGATTGCTACAACAGAACAGTGATTCTTACTCATCATCATGGAAAAACAATAAGAGTCGCAGCTCAGGAGAGACCAGTATCTCGGCAACCAAAATTGAACAAAGTTGAAGCCTCTGAGTTAAGCAAGGTTCCAGTTGTATGTGAGTTTCCAGACGTATTTCTCGAGGAATTACCAGGCATGCCGCCAGACAGAGAAATAGAGTTCATTATTGAGCTAGCACCAGGAACCACACCCATATATAAGAAACCGTACAGAATGACGCCATCCGAGTTGGTTGAATTAAAGAAGCAAATAAAGGAATTGATGGACAAAGGATTTATACGGGCCAGCTCATCACCTTGGGGCTTGCCGGTATTATTTGCCAAAAAGAAAGATGGGACCATGAGGCTGTGTATTGACTACCGAGCACTCAACATGGTCACAATCAAAAATAAAATATCCGATGCCATGGATAAATGATTTATTTGACCAGCTCGCACAAGCCAAGATTTTCTCAAAAGTTGACTTAAGGTCAGGATATCATCAGCTGAAAGTACGCACAGAAGATATCCCGAAAACAGCATTCACCTCAAGATACAGACTTTATGAATTTACGGTGATGCCGTTCGGTCTGACCAACGCCCCCGCATATTTCGTCCACCTCATGAATAAGGTATTTATGAAATTCATGGACAAATTTGTGGTGGTATTTATTGATGATATTTTGGTATATTCCAAAACACCGGAAGAACATGCTGAACACCTCCGCATGGTACTGGGAGAATTACGGAAACACCAACTTTACGCCAAATTCAGCAAATGTGAATTTTGGTTGAGACAAGTGGGTTTCCTAGGACACGTATTAACGCAAGAGGGAATTGCTGCGGACCCAGATAAAGTCAAGGTTGTACTTGGCTGGAAGTCGCCAGCCAGTGTGACGGATATACGCAATTTCCTCGGTATGGCCGGGTATTACAGAAGGTTTATTGAAGGATTTTCCACCATAGCCAAACCAATGACCCAGTGATACGTCCAAAACGTATCTATAATTTCTGCTTGCTCCATGCCACTTTTGGGTGATATTGCTATGATATTCATACACTTCCATACACTTTTGATCATATTTGGACTAACTTACTAATCCAGTGCACCCCAGTGCCAGTTTCTGTTTTCGGCTGTTTTTGTATTTCAGGTTTTCACGTTACGAGAACTGCCAAGAAAAATCCAGAAAAATTATATAAAAAATCAGCGTTTCGGAAACTACCGTGTGTCCGAAGGACAGCCGGGGGGGCCACCAAGGCTCCAGGCGCCCTGGCGGCGCCCCCCCCCCCTGGGCCACGCCGGGGGGGCGCCTGGGCCCCCCGAAGCTTCCCCGATGCCCCCCTTTGGCATATATTTAAAGCGTCCTCCGAAACCCTCAGAACGGGAACTCTTTTCGCGATCCCATCTCTGTTCCGCCGCCGCCGCCGCTTCCAAGATCGGGAGCACCAGGAGAACTCTTCCCGGCACCCTGCCGGAGGGGAGGATCACCACCGGGAGCTTCTCCACCACCATGGACGCCTCCCGGATGACTCGTGAGTAGTCTCCCTTGGACCATGAGTCCATGACCAGTAGCTATGTGATGTTCTCCTCCCGTTCTTGTGCTTCACTAATTAGTCCTCGTGAGCTGCCCTACATGATCGAGGCACATATGTAATCCTTATGCTGTTGCTATGTTGAGTTTGCTGGGGTCCGATGGATTATGAGATTATGTTCAGATTAATCTTGAGTAATATATTTGATTCACCTCTTTTATATTTATGTTCATAAGTAATTCTTGCATGTTCTCCGTTGTTATTTATTGCTTTGGCCAAGTAGTAGGTAGTGACTCCAAGAGGGAACGTTATGCTCGATTGTGGGTTCATGCCCCTCGATGACTAGCTTGAGTGACAGAAACATGAACCTAGGGGATGTGTTGTTGCCACAAGGGGGAAAACAACGGTGCTTGTGCCCGCGGGTGCAAGGATTGTTTACTTTACGCAAAGTTCTTTTAATGCAGTTGTCTGTTGCATTGAGTTTACACTATGGGTGGGACTCGCAACTTAATACCAGCGAGATGTTCTGGATAGATATCTCAAGGTGGATGATTAGTATTAGATATTGATGATTTCGGTCTACTTACTTTGGCGTACCGCCCATGCTTTGAACCTCAACCTTTCTTGCAATGTAGTCAGCATTGGTTTGCGTTCGTGGTCCTGTCAATTGCCCAGCTGTAATTTGTTTACCTCACATAGCTGTTTTATCGTCTTTTGGGAGAGAGACATCACTAGTGAACATCATGAGACTCCGGTCCATATTACCATCATTGATCACATCCGCTATTTACTTTTCGCTTTTACTTACTATTGCAAACATTATCTATCACTACTATCATTGCTTTTAATCCTTTGTGAACTACAAGGCCGGAGGGATTGACAACCTCTCTGTACTCGTTGGGAGCAAAGTTATTTGTATCTATGTGCAGGTCCACGTTGATTGCTAATCCGCGCCGTTAGCAGTTGACACCTACTTGTTGAACCTAGGAGTCTCTGGGGATTCGATCCTTGGCATCTTTGCTAAGGGAAAACACTTCCACAACACTGCATCTTACACCTTCCACTTGGGGTAACCAACGAGGGGTTCGAGGCCCATCACCCAGCTACTCAAGAAGGATAAGAAATTCGAGTGGACCGAAGCATGTGAGAAAAGCTTCCAAGAACTCAAAAAGAGGTTAACGACAGCCCGAGTATTAATTGTGCCAGACATACACAAGAGCTTTGAAGTATATTGTGACGCATCCCGAAAGGGCCTCGGATGCGTACTGATGCAAGAAGGCAAAGTAGTCGCCTACGCATCCCGGCAACTACAAAAACATGAAGAAAATTATCCTACTCACGATTTGGAGTTGGCAGCAGTCATTCATGCGCTCAAGGAATGGAGGCACTTCTTACTTGGAAATCGCTGCGAAATATATACGGACCATAAGAGCCTCAGCTATATTTTCACACAGCCAGATCTAAATTTACGACAACGACGCTGGTTGGAACTAGTAAAGGATTACGACGTTGGTATCCACTATCACCCCGGGAAAGCAAACGTAGTAGCCGATGCTTGATACGTCCAAAACATATCTATAATTTCTGCTTGCTCCATGCCACTTTTGGGTGATATTGCTATGATATTCATACACTTCCATACACTTTTGATCATATTTGGACTAACTTACTAATCCAGTGCACCCCAGTGCCAGTTTCTGTTTTTGGCTGTTTTTGTATTTCAGGTTTTCACGTTTCGAGAACTGCCCAGAAAAATCCAGAAAAAATATATGAAAAATCAGCGATCCGGGAACGACACTGCCTCCGAAGGGCAGCCTGGGGGGACACAGGGGCTCCAGGCGCCCTATGGGCGCCCCCCCCCTGGGCCGTGCCGGGGGGGCGCCTCGGCCCCCCGAGAGCCCCCCGGTGCCCTACTTTGGCATATATTTAAAGGACTCTCCGAAACCCTCGAAACAGGACTTCTTTTCGCGATCCCATCTCTGTTCCGCCGCCGCCGCCGCTTCCAAGATCGGGAGCACCAGGAGAACTCTTCCCGGCACCCTGCCGGAGGGGAGGATCACCACCGGGAGCTTCTCCACCACCATGGACGCCTCCCGGATGACTCGTGAGTAGTCTCCCTTGGACCACGAGTCCATGACCAGTAGCTATGTGATGTTCTCCTCCCGTTCTTGTGCTTCACTAATTAGTCCTCGTGAGCTGCCCTACATGATCGAGGCACCTATGTAATCCTTATGCTGTTGCTATTTGAGTTTGCTGGGATCCGATGGATTATGAGATTACGTTCAGATTGATCTTGAGTAATATATTTGATTCACCTCTTTTGTATTTCAGTTCATAAGTAATTCTTGCATGTTCTCCGTTGTTATTTATTGCTTTGGCCAAGTAGTAGGTAGTGACTCCAAGAGGGAACGTTATGCTCGATTGTGGGTTCATGCCCCTCGATGACTAGCTTGAGTGACAGAAACATGAGTCTAGGGGATGTGATGTTGCCACAAGGGGGAAAACAACGGTGCTTGTGCCCGCGGGTGCAAGGATTGTTTACTTTACGCAAAGTTCTTTTAATGCAGTTGCCTGTTGCATTGAGTTTACACTATGGGTGGGACTCGCAACTTAATACCAGCGAGATGTTCTGGATAGATATCTCAAGGTGTATGATTAGTAGTAGATATTGATGGATTTCAGTCTACTTACTTTGGCGTACCGCCCATGCTTTGAACCTCAACCTTTCTTGCAACGTAGTCAGCATTGGTTTGCGTTCGTGGTCCTGTCAATTGCCCAGCTGTAATTTGTTACCTCACATAGTTGTTTTATCGTCTTTTGGGAGAGAGACTTCACTAGTGAACATCATGTGACTCCGGTCCATATTACCATCATTGATCACATACACTATTTTACTTTTCGCTATTTTATTTACTATTGCAAAACACTATCTATCACTACTATCATATTGCTTTTAACCCTTTGTGAACTACAAGGCCGGAGAGATTGACAACCTCTCTGTACTCGTTGGGAGCAAAGTTATTTGTATCTGTGTGCAGGTCCACGTTGATTGCTAATTGCGTCGTTAGCAGTTGACACCTACCTGTTGAACCTAGGAAGCTCTGGGGATTCGATCCTTGGCATCTTTGCTAGGGGAAAACACTTCTACTTACTGCATCTTACACCTTCCACTTGGGGTAACCAACGAGGGGTTCGAGGCCCATCAAGGAGTATTTTCTGGCGCCGTTGCCGGGGACTCCACTCTTCAGGATAGGGGAGTTGCATGCTATCTTTTACCTTTGCTTTTTAGTCTTGTTATTTTACCTTTCAGTTTTCTTTGTCTTTTCACTAGTTGTCCTTATGGACAACCCTATTATTGGATCGCTGCTTGCGGGAAGACGCCCCACACTTGTGGTGGTTGATCCTCCCCCTACTGAAATTGTGCCTTATAAAATACCAGCTGGTATTATCAATTATGTTTTGGCTAATCGTTACGCAGGAGACAGACATCCCGGTGAACACTTGCTATATCTGTCACAACTATGTTCATTATTTAAGCTTGCAGGTGTATCGAGGGAGTTTGTCATGAGGAAATTGTTTGCCGTATCACTTATAGATAAAGCTTCAGATTGGTATGGGCTTCTCGATAACTCACACTTGCTGGACTGGCAGGAGCTTATGTCTCTCTTTTATACTAAGTTTTATCCTCTTCATGATGCTTATGTGGAGAGTAAGAGTGCCTATTTGCATGTGGATCATGGTAACAATGCTTTATGTGATGATTATATTGTTGAGTTTATTCGTGATCCCACTGAAAATTATTATGAGAAGGGAACATATGCTTATAGATATTTCAATAATATTAAGTTCCCTCTCTTTATGTTGAAGGTTTTGAAGCTGCACTTGTTTTGTCTTCCTATGCTTATTGCTTTGTGCTTCAATGAATTATTCTATCGCAATATTCCTATGCATAGGAAGCATGTTAGGCTTAAATGTGTTTGGTATTTGCTTCCTGATGCTCTCTTTTTGTTCTTCAGCTCTTATTCTTACGAGAGCATCATTAAAGTCTTATGCCTAGCTTAAAGGCATAAAAGAAAGCGCTTTTGGGAGGCAGCCCACATGAATAATTTTTTTTGCTTTTGATGAGTCTTGATGTTGTTTACTGCTGTAGCATCATCATTGAATCTTTGCTTTTCATAATTGTGCCAAGTATAGCCTCTGATTGCTAGAAAGTTCAAAAGTGTGAGGTGCTGTCCAGGAAACAGATTCTGTCCTTGGATAGAAAAATTCGTATAATATCACCAGATCATCTTTTTGGTCTGAATTTTTTCGACAGCGTTCTCTATATAATTTTATTTCGTGCGTCAGTTCTGAGTTTTTTTATTTGAGTTGCAGAAGTATCCCGAACAGGTCAATTACTGCCTGCTGTTCTGTTTTTCACAGATTCTGTCCTGTTTTGCCTTACCTTCACTTTGCAAATTGAGAACTTGCTTTTTCTTTGCAAAAACCTTTTGGCAATCTTGAGAAACAGTAGAACTTCAAGAATATCCTTACTTCCAGCAAGGTATAATTATTTTATTAAGGGTACTAACCTCGCTAATCAGATTATGATGAGTTGTGTATGAAGGGAGTTTTCAAGTGTGCGAGGGAAGATGATAAAAAGATTCAGGAGTGTCAAGCGCTCAAGCTTGGGGATGCCCCCGTGCACCCCCAAGAAATATTCAAGGATACTCAAGCGTCTAAGCTTGGGGATGCCCCCGTGCATCACCTTCTCCATCAACATTATCAGTTCGTCTTTCGTTCCGCTATATTTTTATCACTTCATGTGTTATGTGCTATGCTTGGAGCGTCTTGCTTTTAGTTTTCTTCTTAGTTTTTCATAACGAGTTGGAACCCAGCATTCCTTTATGTGGGAGAGAAACACGCTCCACCTCTACCTAGAACATTGAATAGAATTTTCATGTCTATCTATGTTGTGTGTGTTCTTTGTCTTTTAAATAGCTACTATCGTGCTTTGCTCTTAGTATTCATGCTTATCTTTTCAAGAGCTTTTATTTAGTTGGTTGCTTGAACTCTCTTTAATTACCATGCTCACCTTATTAAGAGAGTTTGCTTCCGTTGCATTGGTTAATGTGTCTATGATAAAGATGCTACTTTCATGATGGAGCTTAGTAGTTCAGGTTTTCTTATGGTTAATCTCGAATAGCTGGGGGGTTCCCAATGTGTCATTGGAGTACCAACTTGGTTTATTTGCCTATGATGAGGTATGGTTTAGTAATATCTTCCTTCGAGAATTTATTTTGATTGACTTGGCGTATGCTCACGCATATTCAAGACTGTAAAGAAAGTCTGTCAAGCCTTGATGATCTTTTGTTTCTAAGTAGCGATATAACAACCATGCCTGATTCAATATTGCTTTGTCGCTCTGCATGATTATGACCATCATTGCTCTCTTAGTTGGTTGCTCCCAGTCTTTTGCTAACCTCCACCTGCACTAAGCAAATTAACCATGCAATACATAGCTCATGGGAAAGTAGCCTAAAAACTATTGTGGTAAAGAATATGTTGCTTATGTATCTTATTTCTTATGAGTTGCTTGCTGAGCGGTAACCATGTTTCTGGGGACGCCATCAACTGTCACACTTTTGTTGAATATCATGTGAGTTGCTATGCATGTTTGTCTTGTCTGAAGTAAGGGTGATTTACCGTGGGTTGAATTTATATGCATATTGTTAGAGAAGAACATTGGGCCGCCAACCAAAGCCATGCATCATGGTGGAAGTTTTAGCTTGGATCTTAATCCTCAATCTCTCATGAGAATATGCTTATGCATTAAAGAGGAGTCCATCATCTATTTTCTATGTTGTCCCGGTATGGATGTCCTCAAGTTGAGATCTATCAAAAACGAGAAATCAAATGCGATCTATCTCCTTGGACCTTTGTACAGGTGGCATAGAGGTACCCCTTTGTGACACTAGGACAAGGAGCGGGCACTATTGGTATTCGATGCATGAGGCTTGCAACTTATAAGATGTTTTATGCATGACACATATGAAGTACTACTACCGTTGACACAATTGCTTCCATGTTTCAAAATAGAAAGCTCTAGCACTTCAAGCACCAATTACTGAGAGCATGATTGTCATTCTGAGTGTAATGTGCATTGTCCCAAAGTAGCATTGTCTTTTGCATGATTGTGATATCGTTTATTCTGAAATGATTGTATCTAGTCATCACTTAAACCTTGAAGGTTCCCTTGCACTTATGTTTTGCATCACTAAAGGGGGCAAGCTAGATATCACTTTATCATATTTGCACATCATGTTCATTGCAAATCTTTTTGATGTTTCAGTTTCATGTTGTAAAACTTTCAGTCATTTGTGATTTTCTCTTGAGACAACTTAACTACTTTAGAATCATTGTCTCAGTAAGCTTTTGTCATATGACTATGAAAAAGTCCTATATGGTTAATAGCATGTCACCACAGAAATTATTCTTGTTATCATTTACCTACTCGAGGACGAGCAGGAATTAAGCTTGGGGATGTTGATACGTCCAAAACGTATCTATAATTTCTGCTTGCTCCATGCCACTTTTGGGTGATATTGCTATGATATTCATACACTTCCATACACTTTTGATCATATTTGTACTAACTTACTAATCCAGTGCACCCCAGTGCCAGTTTCTGTTTTCGGCTATTTTTGTATTTCAGGTTTTCACGTTTCGAGAACTGCCCAGAAAAATCCAGAAAAAATATATAAAAAATCAGCGATCCGGGAACGACACTGCCTCCGAAGGGCAGCCTGGGGGGCACAGGGGCTCCAGGCGCCCTGTGGGCGCCCCCCCCCCTTGGCCGCGCCGGGGGGGGGGGCGCCTCGGCCCCCCGAGAGCCCCCCGGTGCCCTACTTTGGCATATATTTAAAGGACTCTCCGAAACCCTCAAAACAGGACTTCTTTTCGCGGTCCCATCTCTGTTCCGCCGCCGCCGCCGCTTCCAAGATCGGGAGCACCAGGAGAACTCTTCCCGGCACCCTGCCGGAGGGGAGGATCACCACCGGGAGCTTCTCCACCACCATGGACGCCTCCCGGATGACTCGTGAGTAGTCTCCCTTGGACCACGAGTCCATGACCAGTAGCTATGTGATGTTCTCCTCCCGTTCTTGTGCTTCACTAATTAGTCCTCGTGAGTTGCCCTACATGATCGAGGCACCTATGTAATCCTTATGTTGTTGCTATGTTGAGTTTGCTGGGATCCGATGGATTATGAGATTACGTTCAGATTGATCTTGAGTAATATATTTGATTCACCTCTTTTATATTTTAGTTCATAAGTAATTCTTGCATGTTCTCCGTTGTTATTTATTGCTTTGGCCAAGTAGTAGGTAGTGACTCCAAGAGGGAACGTTATGCTCGATTGTGGATTCATGCCCCTCGATGACTAGCTTGAGTGACAGAAACATGAGTCTAGGGGATGTGCTGTTGCCACAAGGGGGAAAACAATGGTGCTTGTGCCCGCGGATGCAAGGATTGTTTACTTTACGCAAAGTTCTTTTAATGCAGTTGTCTGTTGCATTGAGTTTACACTATGGGTGGGACTCGCAACTTAATACCAGCGAGATGTTCTGGATAGATATCTCAAGGTGGATGATTAGTAGTAGATATTGATGGATTTCGGTCTACTTACTTTGGCGTACCGCCCATGCTTTGAACCTCAACCTTTCTTGCAATGTAGTCAGCATTGGTTTGCGTTCGTGGTCCTGTCAATTGCCCAGCTGTAATTTGTTACCTCACATAGCTGTTTTATCGTCTTTTGGGAGAGAGACATCACTAGTGAACATCATGTGACTCCGGTCCATATTACCATCATTGATCACATACACTATTTTACTTTTTGCTATTTTATTTACTATTGCAAAACACTATCTATCACTACTATCATATTGCTTTTAACCCTTTGTGAACTACAAGGCCAGAGAGATTGACAACCTCTCTGTACTCGTTGGGAGCAAAGTTATTTGTATCTGTGTGCAGGTCCACATTGATTGCTAATTGCGCCGTTAGTAGTTGACACCTACCTGTTGAACCTAGGAGTCTCTGGGGATTCGATCCTTGGCATCTTTGCTAGGGGAAAACACTTCTACTTACTGCATCTTACAGCTTCCACTTGGGGTAACCAACGAGGGGTTCGAGGCCCATCAATGCTCTCAGTCGTTACCCGAACGGCAGCAGCATACAGAACCTGAGACCCGAATTTCAGCGAGAATTCGCCAGGCTCAACCTAATGATGGTCACGGAGGGCGAAGTATCCAAGCTAGAAATACAGCCTACACTGATAGAGCGGATAAAGAAGGCTCAACTCGGGCACCCCAGCATCGAAGGGATAAAAAGAAAAGTAAGTCTGGGTAAGGCCTCAGATTTCACCATAGACAGTGAAGGAATATTATGGTTCGGAGACAGACTTTGCGTACCGAATAGCAACGACATTAAACAGCAAATTCTGACCGAAAGTCACACCGCTCCATACTCAATCCACCCTGGAGGTACGAAAATGTATAAGGATATTCAGGAAAGATTTTGGTGGCACGGCATGAAGAGGGATATAGCCACATTTATTGCATGCTGCGATTCATGTCAACGCATTAAAGCCGAGCACCAAAAACCCGCAGGGCTATTACAGCCAAACAAGATACCTGAATGGAAATGGGATGATATCGGAATGGACTTCATTGTTGGACTACCACGGTCACAACACGGTAACGATGCCATATGGGCCATCATAGATAGACTGACCAAGGTGGCACATTTCATACCCGTCAAGACAACACACACCACTCAAAAGCTCGCCAAGCTTTACCTCGCCCGGATAGTATGCCTACATGGTGTTCCCAAGACTATAATATCCGACAGGGGTACTCAGTTCGTCTCAAAATTTTGGGACTAGTTGCAGCAAGCCCTCGGGACACAACTAACATTCAGTACGGCTTACCACCCCCAGACTGGAGGACAAACGGAACGAGTAAATCAAATACTCGAAGACATGCTAAGGGCATGTGTCCTCACCTATGGGGCCAGTTGGGAGGAAAGCCTACCATATGCCGAGTTCGCATATAACAATAGTTACCAAGCTAGCCTGCAGATGGCACCTTTTGAAGCATTGTACGGACGAAGATGCCGTACTCCATTAAATTGGTCGGAAATAGGGGACAGCCGCATATTCGGCCCCGGTATGTTAAAGGAAGCCGAGGAAAGAGTAAAAATGATACGGGATCGACTCAAGACCGCCCAAAGCTGACAAAAGAACTATTACGATCAAAAGCATCGGAAAATAAGTTTTGAGCCCGGTGACGACGTATAACTGCGTGTGTCACCGATGAGAGGACTACAACGATTTAAAGCCAAAGGGAAACTGGCACCACGATTCATCGGACCCTTCCGTATAATTGCACGAAGAGGCACAGTAGCTTACCAGCTGGACCTTCCCAAGGAATTGTCCGACGTCCACGACGTGTTCCACGTCTCGCAACTACGGAAGTGTGTAAGCAACCCAGAGAAACATGTGTCACATGAAAATCTTGACGTGCAACCAGATCTTACATACCGAGAACACCCAGTGAAGATTTTGGAGGAGTCTGAAAGGAGGACCCATCAGAAAACTATTAAATTTCTCAAGGTTCAGTGGAGTGACCACACAGAGGATGAGGCAACATGGGAAAGGGAAGATTTCCTTCGGACAGAACATCCGCACCTATTTGAGGATCAGCTGAAATCTCGGGGACGAGATTTTTCCTAAGGGGGTAGGTGTTGTAACACCCCAAATTTTTGATTTGGTTTTTCTTGCAAACTTTTGGCCTTTTTGAAAGGGGATTGTTTGATCTTTTCTTTTGCCCTTCTAAAATCCCTTTTTTGCCAAAGTTTGTGTGTCTTCTCAAGCTTGGTTTTTAGCCTTGAAGTTCTCCTCTTGTGTTTGGCTCAAGCACAAGTTGAGATTCAAATGGAGTTGTTTGAGTTCATCACTTCTTGTCTTAAAATTCTCAAGTTTAGCCTTGACCTATCTCCCCTTCAAACTTCCTCTTGTCATGATTCCAACAGGAACAATCCTCTCCAAGGCTCTCTTCACACCATGGGACAAGCATTTCATCAATTCCAGCAAGTTTGAACCTTATTGGGATTTTTCTCCTATATATTTCACTTCAAAACAAATTCTGTCTTTTATAGTGGACCTTGGTGATTTACAAAGGAACCACCTTTTTCATCTACCTATTTGGCTCCAAACCAACTCTCCTAGATAGTCCTTAATACCCACAACCTAGATCCATCTTGTTTCACTGGTCCATAGTTCAAATTTTTCAAATTTCACCTGCTGCAAGTTTGGACCAGATTTGTAAAATTTGGTGAAATTCATATTTATCTTCTTCCAAAAATTCTGTGAAAAATCATGCAGCCTCTAGATACATCAAGAGGCCACTCCACCAGAATCAGCTCCAGAGACATTGCACAAATACCAGAATCATTTCATCAAACACCTAACCTACACTGAACTGTTAGCTATTAACTGAAACTGTCGACAGTTAACACTTCGTCAGTTTCGTCAGTTTCGACAGTCGTCGGGCGCGGCGACAAAACACGTATGTGCTTCCTTGGCTCGACGCTGCACTGCAGCTCCTCCTTATCCACGCGCCGCACGGTCACTTGGCAGCTTCTGGGCATCGGTGGCGCCCTGGCCCGACCGCGCCGGCGGCTGCCACGGCCACAACGCCGCCCGTGGCGGCTGACAGACGCAGCACCGCAACTCCACGCCGTTTCGCGCCGCCCAGACCACCCCAGTGCACCGCGTGTCCTTCTCCACAGCCAGCGCACGCCTGGCACGCCGTTGCCATGGCCTGGCACGCGCAGAGCGCCGTTTCTGCCGCCGACAAGCCGCGAGGCCGTTCCGTCGAGGACAGGCCGTAACACCACCTCTACTGCCAAGTTAAGCGCGGGAATGGAGCTTCTGCAGATCATAGATGATGCTCAAGCCCCTAGCCCCGCCGTCCGACCACTGCAGCGCCGTAATTAGCTCGCCGGACTTATCCGTTCGCGGAAGCCACCTCGAGCCGCCTATAAAAGGCACCCCCGAGCTCGTGCTCGAGCACACACGCCTCCACTACGTCCCTAGACCACGCCCAACCTCTGGAAGAGCCCCGAGAGGCTTTTCTTCCCCGGCTCCGGCCAGCTGCCTCCGCCTCGGGCTCCAGCTCCGTTCACTCCGGTGAGGGCTCCTCCGCCGCCGTGAGCTTGAACGTAGTACCCTGGAATCCACCTAGTCCTAACCCCCAGCCCAATTTCTCTCCAGAAACCTTCCCCAACGAGGTCCACGAACACCCGAGCCGCCGTCCGCCGGAGATAAGCTCGGCGTCGATGTGGGACTCGCCGGCACCCAACTCCACCACCGTTCGACGCGAAAGAACACCGTGAAGCTATAGGTACCACTCCCCTCCCCTATCTCGCCGTGGATCGACGCCGGCGATCACCGCAGCACCGTCGCCGACGCGGCTCTGTTTCGTTTTTCAAACCTGACAAGTGGGGTCCCTCTGTCAGTCTCTCACATCTCCCCTCGAACTGTTTTCTGCTGGCGTATTTACGCAAAGTGCGCTTTCCCTCTGCGGGTAACGTACTACGTACCGGTTCGCTTTGTCCTTTTCTGTTCTAGCCCCTGGATCTTTTCTGTTTCATTACAGATGGGTCCCTAGACAGAAACCTTAATATCTTTTAAACTAAAAGTGATTTTGAGTTGATTCTTTTTCTGTCCACCTTTGTTTTCTGTCTAGTTTTTTGTCATATTTATGTGGAAATATTTTGAGCAACTTTATTTGCACGCGCGATATTTATGTTAGTATGTATTTGTTTGAATACATAGATACCGGAGGCCGTGACAGAGACGCGAATCACGCCGAGTTAGGCTCCGACTTTTCAAAACCAGGCAAGCATGTTTGAGCTCTTGATATGATGAGTGTGTTGCATGTTTTGCTCGAGTAGCTCGTTCATAAGCATGATTATACGAGCATATGTGTATGGCGTATTTCATGTAAGTGATGCTTCGGGTGAGTCCCGAAGGAGAATGATGAACCACCTCGATCATATGGTGATATGATGGGGTGGAATACTGGTATTGTTGGAGCATGCCAGTAGTTGGTCAACTCTGTACCAACGGAGATCATGTCACGGTTCCGTTCATCTCCTTTTCAGTACTATCATAGGTCGTCCATTGGGATTACGGTCTAGTCGGTTGTAAACCACTTTCTGAGTACACACCAAGTAGAGGGGCCGGGATGAGGGTTCCATGGCCCTGGATTAAAGCCCGTCATCCGGTCAGGGGGCATGGGTGTTTCCGGTTGGGACCGAGAGGGGGGCACCCCTTAGAGCGCGCATATATAAATTTGATCCCATGCTATTCGAGGTTGTAGCCTCCCCGTCTTAAAGTTTTCCGTGAATGTCGTCGCGGGTGATTCCGGAAGACAGGATGTTAAATGGGTGTGTACTGGTTAGTTGGGTTTCTACTAAAACACCGTAGACGGGGCTAGCCCACGTGGCTAGTAGAACCCGTTGGCTATGAGTTATTAGTACAAGCTCTGCAGAGTTAAAATTCCTTTAGTAGCCATGTTTATGGCCTAGAGTCAATCTTCATATCAACCCGATGACCGTCTCTAGTATATTCTCGGGAGTAACCAGAGTAATATTCTGTTAAGTTCATTTGGTAGATGAACTCACCAACCATCTCAGTATTTACTTTCCGAAGTATTTCATCATCGTACTATAGTTATTTATAAGCCCTTTATGTGATGTCGCTCAGACGTCCGACTGTGGCATTCTTATCTTTATTAAGCCCATTATGTGATGTCACTCAGACGTCCGACTGTGGCATTATTTTCTTTTGTAAGCCCTTTATGTGATGTCGCTCAGACGTCCGACTGTGGCATTATTTTCTTTTGTAAGCCATTTATGTGATGTCGCTCAGACGTCCGACTGTGACATTATTTTCTTTTGTAAGCCCTTTACGTGATGTCGCTCAAACGTCCGACTGTGGCATTATTTTCTTTTATAAGCCATTTATGTGATGTCGCTCAGACGTCCGACTGTGGCATTCTTTTTATTTATAAGCCCTTTATGTGGTGTCGCTCAGACGCCCGACTATGGTCTGTTATCATTTATTATTTCCCTACGAGGCGTCACCCAGACCCTCGTTTGGTCCCGTTATTTTTATCTTTTGGATTTCGGGAGGATTACAGCCCGACTTCCAGTCTTTACTTTCAGTGCATTCATATTTTGTTCCGGTTGCATTTTTGCTGGAATACTCATATGCATTCATGTTGGCATTTGTTATATCTTAAGTCCGAACTGTCTTGCGAGTACATTCAAAGTACTCACCTGGCTTGTTGATTTGGCCAGATGTGGACGAAGGCGATCTCATGGATGAAGAGTTCGATAGCGAGTCCGACGCTTAGAGGAGTCCCAGTCAGTCTCTTGCGATCCTGAAGTTGATCACTGTTTTATAACCGCTTCCGCCTACCACCAAATAAATTCATCGGGTCTCACTCCGACACTCGATGAACTGTAAAATATTGGAGTCACACCACCCACTTCACTGTGACATATTCCATCGTCTTTTATTACGAGTCAGTAGTATGCCACCCTGCCTTGTGCCATATCCGCCTCTATGTAATATATTGGCGCGCTTGTAATAAAATCCGTTGAGCTATCCCTTGCTGAACCTTGTATAATATTCAGTGTACTGGAATTTCTGTATCAAGGAATTGTCTGCCAGCAGGAACTTTATTCCTCGCCGGTTTGATAAAGCGACCAGTCTTCCGGTAATTATTTTTACCGAAGGACCGGCGCGACATTAAGGTCATCCCTGGATCGGTGTGCTGACACACACATTAGTCGAGGAATTATAACAGAGTTTCAATCACACACCTATTACATTGAGATCCTCATAAAGAGTATTTATTACACAAATATGGTTGAATGCCAACTAAATAAGATACTGCGAAAGCTTCGAAGATAAAAGAGTCCATCAACTCCATGGCAAGCACTGAGTGCATGACAACGACCTATCGCACCTTAATCCTTGTCTAAAAACTCTGCAACATGAGATGTTGCAGCCGTGTAGGTCAGCACAAGGAATATGCTGGCAAAGTCACACTATAGCAAAAATGATGATAAAATATCTACCACTAAATGCAGTATTTGGCTGGTGGAGGCTGTAAGGTTTAATTTTGAATAAAGCTAATTTTTCCCTACAATAAAGGAATAAATTTTATTTACTGCTAAGTTACATTAATCAATATTGAGAAGGGTCCTCCATCTCAATCCCAAAATTCACCAATTCATTAGTAACCCAACAGTTTATTAATATAGAGTGTCGATATCAACCAATAATTCAAATACCAGGATACTCAAGATGTCCATAACCGGGGACACGGCTAATCATGATTAGTTTGCACACTCTGCAGAGGTTTGCACACTTTTCCCCACAAGACTCGACCGTATCCATGATCGGAAGATCGAGACATAGCCTTTCGGAAGCATTAACTCTTTACTCTTGGTAGACAGGTACACCTACTTTCCCCTACATCTGCTAGTTTATCACCGAAAGATCTCACACAACTTACTCAACTATGCCAGAGCCCATAATGGCTTGTAGCTGCACACAGAAGTTTCTATGCATGAAAGATTATATGATCCCTTTGAGCCTGGGTGGCATTCCATAGGATGATCACACGGTTCCTTCGGGATCTCCTAGGGCAGCACTGGATTCTCCAGGTACCCTGCAACCAATCCACCCAGATGTGTATTAATGTTGCCACCTTAAACTTCCCCTTAGTTGTTATTACTCCTGCAACTATCATGAATCTCACATACCAATCCACGTCTATGAGCATGGCTAAGCAATAAGTAACAAATCGTATATTCCCGGGGTGATCACAAGTCATTAGGTTCGTACCTCATGAACTACAAAGCATAACCATATGTATCCAAGTCCTACGCATGCAAATCTTTGATGGTATAACTAATGCAATGAAAACTAGGTATTGAAAAGTATGATCAAAGTGTAACTTGCCTTGCTGATGATCTTTAAACCCTAGAGACTCGTAGTATCAAGCTTCGCACTCCGGAAATTCTTTCGCAAGCAAACAATAGCATACACAAGCAATCATGCTCAAGATTCAATGAAAAGATCTCAGGAAACTACGAAAATGAGAAAATAACTGTTGCATCAGAAAACAATTTTCAACAGTACCAAAGTTATGTGAATTTAATCTTAATAGAAATTTTAGGTCAAGAGCTTCGATTTGCAAAAAGAATCAACTCAAACGGAGTTACGAAACTCAAGATACGATCAAAAAAGTTTAAATTCAAATATGTTTGAATACAAAATTTAAAACTTTCAAAAATAAAATTGATTTGGTTTTCTGGATAGATGACATCATAACGAAGAGTTTGGAATTGGTTTCATCTAATTCGGACAGACGAGTAAAAACGTAGTGAACGTTTGAAAACTAGGGATTAAACTATAAGAATTTTATTCGCGAATAGGTCCCTGGCACATATTAACAGAACAAGAAAAATCTATCGAACGAACGTTCGCTAAACAGATCTAAACATGGACTTTCGCTAAATAAATAAAATAAAAAATAAAATGGTTTTAAAAGAAAAACCGAGAACCCAAAAACAAAACGGATCGAACCGGGCATTTTTTTTACTGGTTCGGTGGTTCGGGCGGTTCGACAAAACCCGGCGGGGTGGGCGGTTTCCGTGAGTCCGGCGAGTGGCGGCAACTCCGGCGGGCTGCGGCTCGTCGGCGAGGCGGCGGGGCTCGGCGTGGGGCGCCGAAGGCGGCGGACAGCGGCGGCGGCGCGGGCAGCAACGCGAGAGAGCGGCGGCGGCGTGGGTGCGAGGCGGCGGCGGCTTGGTGTGAGAGGAGGGGGCGGCGGCGACATTTATAGGGGGTCGGGGGAGGCTGCCTTGGGGAAGGGGGCGGCCGAGGCGGCGGGCGGCAGGACTCCTAGTCGGAGACAGAGAGGGAGGCAGCTCGGCGCTGGGTTGGGCCTGGCGGGCATGCTCGGCCGGCCCAGTTCGGCGGCCCAATTTTTTTTTAAAAATAATGTTTTTCCGAAAATACAGAAAAATAGAAAAACATAATAAATATGTTTTTAAAAATCACAAAAAAAAACACACATAACTAGGGCCTTATTAATGACCTTGTGAACATTTTTCTCGGCCTAAATACCTAAAATAAAAACAAATTTTTTAGTACTAATAAAATAAATACTTTTGCAAATAAAATCCAGAAAATATATTTTTACTCAAAATTCAATTTTCAACATTTTTATTCTGTTTTTGAAGAATTTGTATTATCTTCTCTCATTGTTTAAAAATATTGAAAATGAAGATTGGCAAAAATTTATTTGATCCAAACCCACTTTGAAAAATAAATAAAAATTTGTGGGACCTTTTTGGGAAAACTTCCAACTGTCTCACTTGGCTCCTTGAGTTGATTAAAGTCTCTTGGATCAATATCCAACGAAATTAAAATAAAAATTGCTCAAATGATGAATGCATATGAATGATCTAAATAATAACATCCAAATTAAAAATTGGGATGTTACAGCTACCTTGCTGCACTTATTGTTACTATTGTTACTTGTTATTGGTTACAAATCATCTTGCTATCAAACAACTTGTTACCACAATTTCAGTTCTTGCAGAAATTACCTTGCTGAAAACCGCTTGTCATTTCCTTCTGCTCTTTGTTGGTTTCAACACTCTTACTTATCGAAAGGACTATGTTTGATCCCCCATACTTGTGGGTCATCACTTTCATAATAATTTCTTAAGATCATCTCTATCCTTACAAGCAAGAAAGTCCTCGGCTACCACTCCCTCCATAACATAACCCTCAGGTATACCATGAAATTCATATCTAGGAGAACTAGATCTAATAGATGTTTCATAGTTTCCCATTTCAAGGACTTCATCAGTTTCAGCAGTCTCGTCAATTTCAGGATTCTAAGTATTTTTGATTCTAGCAAGTTGTTCATCAAGGAGTTCACCTAGTGAAACAGTCTTATCAAGAAAGGTACTAGCATAATCATAAGCATTATTCATAGCAGAAGTAGCATCATCAATAACTTGCGACATATCAGAGTTGATAATAGGTGGTGGTGTTGCAAGCTTACTTATAACAGAAGGAGAATCAAGTGTAGAGGTAGATGGCAATTCCTTACCTCCCCTCGTCTTAGAGGGAAAGATCTTGGTTTTAGTATCCTTCAGATTCTTCATAGTGACAATCGGATATAAATCCCAAGTGACTCAACAAATATAGCTATGCTCCCCAGCAACGACGCTAGAAAAAAGGTCTTGATAAGCCACAAGTATAGGGGATCGCAACAGTTTTCGAGGGTAGAGTATTCAACCCAAATTTATAGATTCGACACAAGGGGAGCCAAAGAATATTTGTAAGTATTATAAGTTGAGTTGTCAATTCAACCACAACTGGAGATTAAATATCTGCAGCAAAGTGATCAGTAGCACAGTAGTATGATAGTTTTGATAGCAGTACTGACGGTAACAATAGTAGTAGCAGTTTTGTAGCAATTGTAACAGTAGCAACAATAGTAGTAACTTAGCAAGATCAATATGTGGAAAAAAACTCGTAGGCACTGGATTAGTGACATCGTTGGATAATATTCATCATATAACAGTTATAACCTAGGGCGACACAGAACTAGCTCCAGTGCATCGATATAATGTAGGCATGTATTCCGTAGTCATACATGCTTATGGAAAAGAACTTGCATGACATCTTTTGTCCTACGCTCCCGTGGCAGTGGGGTCCATAAGGAAACTAAGGGATATTAAGGCCTCCTTTTAATAGAGAACCGGATCAAAGCATTAACACATAGTGAATACATGAACTCCTCATACTACAGTAATCAATGGAAAGAATCCCAATTATTTTCACCTAGGGTACGCGGATCCTAACATGTAGTAGGTGCACATGACTTGCAAGATCGGATCAAGAACATAGATATAATGGTGATAACATAAATGGTTCAGATCTGAAATCATGGCACTCGGGCCCTAGTGACAAGCATTAAGCATAGCAAGTCATAGCAACATCAATATCCGAACATAGTGGATACTAGGGATCAAGTCCTCTCAAAACTACATCAATTACATGATGAATCTCATCCAACCTCTCACCTACCGGCAATCTTACGAAGGAATCACTCACTCCTGGTGGAATTGGTGATGGAGGATGGTTGTTGATGATGAAGACAGAAGACCCCCCTCTCCAGAGCCCCGTACAGACTCCAGATCCGGCCTCCTGATGAAGAACATGAGGTGGTGACGGCTCCATATTGTAAAACATGTTGAAACTTCCTCTCTTATTTTTTCTCCGAAAGTAGGAATTTTTAGTGGCGAAGTTAGGGTCAGCGGAGCCCCGTGGGCCCCACAAGACACTTGGGCGCGCCTCGGAGGGGGGCTGGCGCACCCTGGTGCCTCGTGGGTAGCCGGGGCACCCCCTCCAGGTGGTTCTGGTTCTAGTATTTCTCTTTTATTCCATAAAAAATCTCAAAAAAGTTTTGTCCGATTCCGAGAACTTTTATTTCTGCACAAAAAACAACACCATGGTAGTTCTGCTGAAAACAACGTCAATCCGGGTTAGTTTCATTCAAATCATGCAAATTAGAGTCCAAAACAAGAGCAAAAGGTGTTCGGAAAAGTAGATACGATGGAGACGTACCAATAGGCAGCACAAAAAATTCAATCGTTACACACATTTATGCACTACTCGGTGGGGCCGGGTGAAACCGCTCGGTGAGACCGACCAGTTCAAAAGATTTGAACTTTAGGCTTTTCGGTGAGACCGGATGAAACCAATCGGTGGGGCTGAGACACACTGATCTAAGCACTTTCCACTCTTCTGTTGCACTGACTGAAACCAAACATAAATTTTGATTGGATTTTTGTTGGCAATAGAAAGTTGGCGCGTGCATTTCGGTGGGATCGAAGGGCCAACTCAGTGTGGCCGAGGTTCTATAGGTTTTGGGCAACGACCATGTATTGTTTATCTCGGTGAGTCTGGGTATGTGTGGTTCGGTGGAACCAAGATGAACTTTAGGGTTTTGGACATAGTGGAATGTGGGAAACTGTTAGAGGATTTTGGAAGAATATTTCTAAGCACTTGAGCTGTTAGTCCATGATCATAACCTCATCTTCATTTGATAGTATTGACTTCCCTATGAACTCAATGTGATCTTGGATCACTTAAATATAAATGAAGAGTCTTGAGCCTTTTGCCAACACCCATCCTTAGCATTTTGAGGGGTCCACTTTCAAATCCCAAGTTGTACTTAAATTGATTCTTCATGAAATAATCTTTGAGGAGGCACTAGTTGAATGATTTATATGTAGTGATGAATTACCAAAACCACCCAGGGTTAAATGTTCTTTTAGGCGTCATGGTGAAGGAGGCGCTAGTGTGTAAATAAAGTGGCCCAGACTCCTTTGCCCGCACATCGTCGTTCTTGTCACTGGCGAGGAGTTGGGATCCTTTTGGTCACACGGATCTGTGTGTTTGCGATCCTGTGATTTGGTCGTCATCGGTGGTCACCGCTGGGCTACTGGTGTGATAGGACGACGTGTGGGTCGAGGATTCCGACCCATGACATTCACGGCTTTGGCCCTGTGGAGCGGTGGTTGTGGCTAGTCCGCTTCTTCGGCTCCATGGGGAGATGCTGCTCCCACTTCTTTTGCTATGGATGTAGGAGATGGCTACGTCATGGATGGAAGATTGGAGGTTGTTCACCGGCAATTCTCCTTCGAACCTGCTTCAGCAAAGTTGGCTGATGCAGATCCGACGCAACGTGGGGGCGTTGCCCTGGCCATCATGGTTTTTCCAAGATCTAGGCCTCCTTTGGTTTGTAGGAATTTTGTAGGAACTCTATAGGATAGGATTTGCAAAGGAAAAATTCCTTTGAAGCCCTTTGGTTTATAGGAATGGATTCCTATTCCTATGTAGGATAGGTATCAATCCTTCACATTTTGGAGGAAAAAACATTAGCCTAGACTCAATGGAAAAATTCCTATCCTATGCACCAAATGGCATCTCTTTCTCTATAGGAATTAAGATGCATGTCATCTCACTTCCTACGATTTTCTTATTCCTATAAAATTCCTATCCTATGAACCAAAGGAGGCCCTAGCCTCTCGCGGTACTATGCGGCTCACAAAGCATTCAAGCAATGGCGCTTCTCCGGATCCAAAGGGATTGGTCGCTCTTATTATCTCTCCAGCGACGACTACAACGAGTTGTGGGCAACAATGACTGTATAGTCGAGTTGGATTTAGCGTTCTTTCGTAACCTGCGTGGATGTACTCATATGTACTGTATGTCTTCTTGTAATGTTTTCCTTAACACAATATAATTTGTAGTATTTCCCTAAAAGAAGTTCAGATTATCAGGTTCATGACGCTGGTTGGGCTGAAAGCCCATGGCCATGAAGTAGAGAATGGGTTGTTCTGATATGACGTGTTTGGTTGCCCATATCAACCCCGACTAGGCCCGCGCGAATAGATTTCGGCCTGTTTTGGTTGTCTGATCTACATCAGATTCGTGACCCGCAAGGAACTTAAAGCACTTCTTAACTAGGCCCGCCAGAAACAGCATAATCAACCGTTTTTAGCGAGCCAGGCCGAGTCGAGCCATATCGAGCGGACATGGGTGGGTCTGGTTGCACAAGAGGATGCGAATAGTATACATCATGTACACAAGCTCCTTCTCTAATCTCCTTCCTTTCGTCCCTTCTAATCTACACAACGGTGCTTCGATTCGAGTAAGTTCTAAACAAAAAAGATGCACATCGGTATTATGGTTCCATTTAGGCGATCGGTTTATAGCTTTGTCGACCACAAATGTTCAATTTCGTGTTCATGTTTGGAACTATTTTGGACGAATTTGATATTTTATCAAATTCGTCACACAGTCAACAATTTGAAATTTCCTTGGATTAGTAGATGCATATTGCAGTTTCACACGACTTTCATGTTGCACATTTTTTGTTTTGACAATCGTAGACGAGTAGATCTACATCTTCTTCATGGATTGTCTATATGCATATATGTGGTTTGTTTTAATGATACTCCTTAATCTTCTTTGCCTAATCCTTTCTAATATTTCCTCTCAGCCTCCTCGTCGGCGTCCTACTACACTAACATTGTCGCTGGTGTCACTCCTTTCTGTCAGGACCCCGATCCTAAGTCACACAGGTCTAGCCTATAACACATCATATCACTTTGCGGCCTCACGCACGGTATCCCCATGGGTGCCACCTTACCTGGCCCGGGACCGTTTGCGCATTTTGGCACACGTATATGATAGTGTCGCTAGCATCCATATGACAGAGAACCCGGGCCGACATGACTAGTTATAAACCAAAAGTGGCACTAGATTACAGAGTTAGGCATACATGACCCAGCAACAAACGTGTCGGTCATCAACGTATGAACCCAAGTCGTAGCAAGCTACAAGGACCTAAAGGAACAACGCGTGACATTTCCCCTAAGGGACAGACACGGGAACAAAGAAGGACACATGCCGGCCAGCCTAAGTGTTCCGGAGCAGTAGCAAGCTACCAAGGCTCAGTGGAAGCACTAGGAGACATTTCCCTGTAAGATAGGCTACCAAAGGTAAACAACTAGGTGTCGGATCCCACACATAGCAATACACATTACACGTACGCATAACATGCAAGTATGTGTTGTACAACAAGGCATCACAACATAACTCAACAACTCATATAGATAAAGGCCCAGAAGAGCCATCATAGCATATATTACAAACAGAGGTCACCTGACCCAACATACAGAGCATACAGGCAACGGAAGCATAACATGTCTGAGTATAGACAACTAAAAATGAAAAGGCTGAGGAGCCTGACTATCTACAAGATCCTACAAGGGTACAAGATCGTAGCTGAGGTAACAAGCTAAACGTCGAAGTCCACGCGGAACCACTAGCGAGACTGAAGTCTCTCTGCAAAAACATAAATTAAGCAAATATGAGTACAAAGGTACTCAGCAAGACTTACATCAGATCTAGCTACATATGCATCAGTATCAACAAAAGGGGGGTGGAGTTTGACTGCAGCAAGCCAGCTTTGACTCAGTGGCTATCCTAAACTACGACTACAAGCAACTCTTTTGAGGTGGCGCACACGAGTCCACATATTCACCAATCAATACACCACTATGGATCCGCTCCTGTCTCCCTACGAGAACGCCATCCATAGCACTCACACTTACCTTGCGCGTTTTAGAGTATCCACTTCCACTTGTCTATGAACTGTAGAGGTAACCCAGAAGTCCATTTCCGCGGACACGGCTATTCGAATAGATTATATATAACCCTGCAGGGGTGTACTTCTTCACACACGCTCTCGCCACTTACCGCCATGTACACGTCATGTATCTCGGCAACCTTCAAGCGGAAGCCTGGCGAGGGTGTCGGCCACGACCTGACTAACCACACAAGTCTCTAGTCCAGGTTTATCGCCTATTTGGGTTCCATCCGTGGGGACATCCGGACGGGGTGTCGCTCACGGCCCCAAACGATGTGTACAGGGTTCCCGCATCACCAAACGGGCGATCGGTACACCGTGCCACGTACCTGCCGCGTCACAGCCCACCCCGAGGGTCAGCGCTGCACACGACCTCCAGTAAACTACAAACACCAGAAACTAGTTGCAACTCCTGGACAGAGGACAAGGGCAGTTAATAAGTCGAGAGGGTCCATTGGTTTCGGGCCCAATGCATGGTAGTAACTGGTCATGGATCAACCAACACAGAACTCAGTTCCTGAGGACGGCTGCAATGAGACAACCCACCATGTACTCCTACATGGCCTCTCATCACTACCTTTACCAAATCGTGTTCACACACTTAGCTCACACAGCAGGACATGTTCATCACCCTTCCAATTCATCCCCGATGAATCAGACCTGACATAACTCTAAGCAATAGCAGGCATAACCAGAAAACATGAATGAGTAGGCACAACATGGCTCAAACAACTCCTACTCATACTAGTGGGTTTCAACTATTTACTGTGGCAATGACAGGTCATGGTGGAAAGGGGTTCAACTACCGCAGCAGGTAACAGTTGAAGTGTTGTTGTCCTAATGCAGTGAAAGAGAGCAAGAGCGAGAGTGTGGGATTGTATCAGAATGCTCAAAGGGGTTTGCTTGCTGGCACTTCTGAAGATAACATTGGGTCTTCATCGGTGTCATCGATCACATCGTCGGAACAACGTCTACTGAGAGGGGACAAACACCGGCAAACAAGAGAGAACACAATCAATGCAATGCGAAAATATGATGCATGATCATGACATGGCAATATGATGTTGATTGAGCTAATGCAACTAGCAACCATATTAAATGAAGTTGGTTTGAACCAAAGATTCAAATTCAAACTCCATATGTGATTATTTAATTGTCATTTAATTGATTTGACCTGATCAGCAGGTTTAACTTGCTCAAACATGCATGAAAATGCCATAAACAGATTCCTTGAATTTTTCTGATCATTTTTCATATATAAATTATTTTCATTGGAGTTATAGATTATTTTTTGTGATTTTTAGAAGTTTTGGCTATTTTCTGAAATAAATAAATCATTCTGATTTATTTAAAATTCCAGAAAACACTTATTGCGTCAGCACTAGGTCATGCTGACATCAGCAAGTCAACAGGGGCTGGTCCAGTCAAACCTGACCAGTGGGGCCCACTGGTCAGTGACTAAGGGCTGGTTTGTGTGCATGACAGGTGGGACCAGTCAACATTGACTTGACCAAAGTCAAAACTGGCACGTGGGGTCCACAGGATTAGTACTAATCTAAACAGGAAAATTAGACTAACCTAATTAGGCGCGAGGGCCCACACGTGAGTGTCAGAAGGGTTAATTAAGCTTAACAGAAAACTTAATTTAAATTAGCAGGGACCAGGGCCCACTTGTTAGCGA
This sequence comes from Secale cereale, assembly GCA_902687465.1. Taxonomy (NCBI): domain Eukaryota; kingdom Viridiplantae; phylum Streptophyta; class Magnoliopsida; order Poales; family Poaceae; genus Secale; species Secale cereale. The sequence goes on from LR738711.1 coordinate 739,166,872, forward strand.
CTCGGGGGAGGTCAAACCCCCGGTCAGAGAGGCCAAACGACCGGCGGCTAGCCGCCGGCGAGGCTGAACGCGGCGGAGGGCGTCGGAAATCCGTCTCCGGCGACGAAAAGAGCGGCGGAGGGGCTTGGCGTGATGCTGGTCCTCGTCCGCATCCAACGGAGCCATCAGCTTGCGCCGGGGAGGACCAGATCGATGGCGGCGAGGGAAGTGCGGTGGCCGGAGTTCGGGCGTGCTCGGGAACGGCGATGAGGTGCACCGTAGGACGAGCAGGTGGGGGTTTTCGACTCGTGGGAGGGTGCGGAGCACGGTGCCGGGTTCGTTGTCAAGCCCAGGTGGCTGCAGCGACGGCGGTGACATCGCCGGCGGCGTGGAGTTCGCGGGCATGGTGTGGGTCGGAGCTAAAACATGCGCGTGGGTAAGGAGATAGGGGGATGAGCAAGAGGGGCTCACGGCGGTTCGTTTGAAGAAGACGGCGAGCCCGGGGGCGGCCTGACGGCGGCGAATCGTCAACGGTGGTCACCGGACGCAGAGGAGGGGAACGACGGCGTTGCGGGTGAGGGGGAGCTCCTGGCGCCGCGTGACATGAAGGAGAGGAAGAGGGGGGACACGGCGGAGCTCGGGGGCTCATCGGAGGGACGAGGGGGAGGCCGTGGCCGTGGCAACGACGAGCGGCGGTGATGGTGGCATTCGGCCGCGCGCGTGGGAAGCGGGGGAGAGAGATAGAGGAGAGGGAAGAAGCACAGGGAGGGGTCGTGGGGGTTCCAGGGGTGTCGTGGCGCTCGTCGAGGGCGTCGGGGAGGGAAGCAGGCAGGGAGGAGGTGGCAAGGCGTCGCTGGCGCGCTCGCCACGCACCTGCCTGTCCTCCTGGCAGGAGGAAGAAGACCACACAGCCCCTGGTGGGCTGGGCCTCTTCTGCCAGGTAAGGCCCAGGTGAGGTTCCACTCTCTCTCTCCTTTTCTAAATTAGTTTCTGTTTTCTATTTGTTTTGCTCTATTTTGATTTAGTACTAATACTAAACCATTTTTGTTGCTTCGGAAATTATTTGTGGATGCAATATGGGTTATTCCAAAACTCCACAAAATGTTTTCAGAATAATTGGAGCATTAAAAATAATTATAGGATTTATTTGCTCCAACTCAAATACATTAGTGAATTAAATCACAAGCCCAAACAATTCCCCATAAAGGTTCAATATTTTTGGTTTGGACCAAAACCCTTGCCAAAATTATCAAACATTACTGAAGGCAATTTTTGGGTTTAATGAAAATATTTTTAGGTTAAACCTAATTGCTTTGATTTGGTGCTAGGGTTTAGTCATCCCCATTTCAAGTTTAACAAAATTTTAAACATGATGCACAGGCAAAAACTATCCTAGGGCAAAGTAAAGCTAGAGATGTGACAACTCACCCCTACTAAACAAGAATCTCGTCTCGAGATTCAAGACGTGAGATAAGAAATCAGAGGGGACACTAACTAACACAATCTTCTCGATCCAGTTTTCCTCCTCGAACTTGTTGATTCATTGCATCATGTAGATCTTGGCATCTTTGATTTCAAAGCTTCATCCAACACGACAACAAAAGAACGTGAATTCTACAGGATTTGATCTTCTCGAAGATCGAGTAATTCAAGATCAACTCATGGATTGAGACGTCGAAACATCTCTTGAGCTGAGACACAGAGTACACCTCCAGGGGGATGGAGTGAAACAAACGATGAAGGTTCACCTAGTGGCAATAATACCACACCTAAGAAGAGGGTGATCGAGGACACCAGACGGGGCACCTTAGAGAAGGTGACTCCTAGAATTATCCCCTTAAGTGGCAAATAGAATTACTTTTGATATAGAGATCATTGAGATTCCCTATACCAGCCTAAGGCAAACACAATCGATCGTTTGACGGAGTCCGAAGGAATGACATTCTCGGGCCAAAATGGATGATGTGGACTACCTTGTAAAAGACAACACAAGGGATGATTTTGCTTATCATCGGAAATGGATGGAACCTATGGTAGGACCACTTTTGAAGATAATCCTGAACAGCAGTTGCTGAGAAGGGCAACCCATGGAAAATTGGCACGATGGTGGTGCAAGCTGGGAACAAAAGGCAAATGCTGGGAATGATTCTGGTAACTGGGGTGAATCCCAACAGTAGAGAGTAAATCTACTCTTGAGGGGTTATAGTATAACCAAGAACACTGGGAGCAATCCCGGTTAGTGTCGAGGATAAAACCTAGTGCTTGTGCGTGCTCTCAAGAACTTGAGCATTCCCATATTCATCAAGGTTTTACCAATATCCGTGTCAAGGATCCTAGCAACACAACATACTACCATGACGAATAATGATGGATGGTGCAGATGCAAAGGAAGATAACACTTTCTCAGATTTCACCTTAGCGGTGTCAAGGGGCAAAATCTGGATGATCGACCGAGAGACATTTAGCACTCCGCTTCTAATGTTCTCCTTGACGTGCTAGTGCAATCCATTTATTAAAATGGTTTGGTACCTAGAACGTCAAGTAAAAGGTCGGACTTCAGGAGCACAAAAGTCCATAAGGAACAACTAGGGAGTAAATCCTACGAAATCCTTATGGGGAGGTGGCCAACTTCTTCAATCAAGGTACTACAACAATAGGTCTTACGGCTGGGTGTGGTGGCCACGACATCCACTTTACCGGTTATCAGGAGACCAATATTATAGCTCTTGGAAAATGCTCCAACCATCATATCTGCCTGAGATTCAGTTCTGGTTGGTGTCAGGATATTCCAGACTCATCGAGTCTAGAAAGATAAAATGAAAGTTTGCAACACAATTCGACGAGATGACGTTGCGAGATTCTCGGGGAGTGAACTACGATAGCAAGCTCCCAAACATGAGCTAGTTCTGCTACATACCTGTGAACACGTTGTCTAAGACAAGCATGACCACGTAGTAGTCTTATAATAAAATACTACCGAGTTTCAGGTTAGGAATCATCATTGAAGATAACGAAGTCTTGTGCATGTCCGTCCGGGCCCTTCGGGAATAGCATTTGAACTTCTTAACCTTAACAAATCAATCAGTGGCTTGGTGTGCTAGGGATACATACAGAATGAAGATGATCAGTCTATCAGACCATAGAATACTTCGCACGTATGCATGACTGACTTGGGATGACTCTAGAGGAGCAATATTGACTTTCTCGAATTCACAACGTCAACTTGCATCAAATGCATGTGAATTAGAGGAAGACACTTCTTTCGTCCGAACATATGCTTCATGAATAGGACATGAAGATAATTGTTATAAAAGTTTCCAACACTAGCTAGATGTTCAACGAAATCATGGAGAAGATGAAAATATTGCTGATGGGCTCAACAACAGGTCATCCAGATTTCCATGAAGATGGAATTCCACAACTAAGTGAACACGGTGATAGCATTGGTCAGACCAAGAGATATGACGGTGTATGCTCGAGGAATCAACCACGAGTAATACAACATTACGAATACCATTGGTTCTGATTTGACTTGACGATAGCCCACACTCAAATCAAATTTTGGACAAGACCATAAATCCAACAATTGTTCACAAGGATCAACCGATCAAGATATCATCTTTCTTCAACACACACACAAAAGATATCCCTTGGAAGGAACTAAGTCAGGCAAGCTTTTATCTTCCAACTCTCCAAGTTGTTGTTTAGTTTAACCAACTAGTTCAGGGTATCCAATACAGATTCTCGGAGAAGGGGTGGTTTATAAGAAAACCAACTTGATCACGAACTCAACATAGCGGTCAGGGAACAATCTGGTAATACTTCCGAGAAGATATTCAGAAAATCACGAACCACCGATATATTACTAAGCTCGAGAGCAACCTTGCTTTTCAGGGCAAGATGATATGATCAAATGAGCGAGGACTTAACAAAATCCTAACTCATCAATCGAGGAGTGCACCAGGAAAGTGGACTAGGTAGCACGATCAACCTTATGGTGATGATTCAACAATCAACTCGCTAAGGATGAGGTTATTGTCCATTTAACTACCAAGCAACGGAGTTGCTAGGGGTATTGATTTCACACTCCACGATTCACCTGACGGCATTCCGGTTACAATAACACAGGGACCGAAGAATGAACGATGATGGCAATAAGTATCACTGTATCAAGGGTTTGTCGGAGGTTGTGCAATTCCCATGACATTCTTAACATAAGGATGGTAATACTCCAGGATAGAACAAGTTAGAAGCTGGATTAGCATTCTCCATCTGCTAAGTACAACTTCTTTGACCCAATCCTGGATATGGATAAGGTACTGGAGTTTGTTTCTCCTAGTCATTCCAGAATAGAATGGCTTGACAGACCACAAGGGTAAAAGGCATCGATGAACACGAATGCACAACTACTCCTGACTATCCACTGATAGACGGGATCATAATACAACCAAAAAGGGGCAACTCAAAGGAACATATAACTCTCCAAGTTGTGGATGCATAGACTAGCATGTCGAACTCTCAACATACTTCTTCCGGATAGTCCATGCAGAAAGGTAGAACTGGCAGAGTCACAATATGAATGGAGTACTACTCAAGAGCACTCTGGTTGTGATCTTTTGGTTCGGGAGAACTTCTGCCAAGGATGGTTCATGGTATTTGGAAGAAGGATATACCACGGACCACGAGGACTATCCCAAGGTTACTAGTATCCTAAAGGAACGAGCAAATACTACCAACAGGATATAAGTGGAGTGAGTCTTGGGTTCAAGAACCCAGAAATAGATTACCTACCAACCAAATGGCATCACGGGATGCTTTCGAGGATAATGGCCAGAATCATCACACCGGGAATACAGAGTATTGCTAGATTACTGGGTGATCTTCTAAGACACCTAGGGTCATAATAATAGTTCCAACACATATGTCGAGGCTACGGAGTACCTCAACACACCGACTAGTGTGGTTAATCTGGCCTGAAAGGACATTCAGAACATGGAGGAATGATTTGCAAATGCATCAGATTGTTTAGAGACCTGGGATGACTCGGACAACATAACGGCTGTAAATGCTTGAAAATACTTTTGAGACTCGTGCACAAAGATAGCATAACCACTCAACATCATAATGTCAAGGTTCTGAGATCAACAATTGAACACACAGAAGTAGAATAAATTGAACTGAGAGTTGAATCCACAATTAACGTGATCCTGATAGACATAAGAGAAAGCCTAGTTCTTAGTCCCCGTGGAATAGAAGAAGGTGACTCAGATCAGAAGGTCATAAGGTAAAGGAGTAAAAAGAGCCTTACGTTCCCTTCCACAATCAATTCCCTTATATAACTAAAGAGTTTTTAGACACAACTTCGACCAGTTTGGCATACTAATCCTACAGGCAGTCAGGCTCTGATACCAAAGCTGTCAGGACCCCGATCCTAAGTCACACAGGTCTAGCCTATAGCACATCATATCACTTTGCGGCCTCACACACGGTATCCCCACGGGTGCCACCTTACCTGGCCCGGGACCGTTTGCGCATTTTGGCACACGTATATGATAGTGTCGCTAGCATCCATATGACAGAGAACCCGGGCCGACATGACTAGTTATAAACCAAAAGTGGCACTAGATTACAGAGACAGGCATACATGACCCAGCAACGAACGTGCCGGTCATCAACGTATGAACCCAAGTCGTAGCAAGCTACAAGGACCTAAAGGAACAACGCGTGACATTTCCCCTAAGGGACAGACACAGGAACGAAGAAGGACACATGCCGGCCAGCCTAAGTGTTCCGTAGCAGTAGCAAGCTACCAAGGCTCAGTGGAAGCACTAGGAGACATTTCCCTGTAAGATAGGCTACCAAAGGTAAACAACTAGGTGTCGGATCCCACACATAGCAATACACATTACACATACGCATAACATGCAAGTATGGGCTGTACAACAAGGCATCACAACATAACTCAGCAACTCATATAGATAAAGGCCCAGAAGAGCCATCATAGCATATATTACAAACAGAGGTCACATGACCCAACATACAGAGCATACAGGCAACGGAAGCATAACATGTCTCAGTACAGACAACTACAAATGAAAAGGCTGAGGAGCCTGACTATCTACAAGATCCTACAAGGGTACAAGATCGTAGCTGAGGTAACAAGCTAAACGTCGAAGTCCACGCGGAACCACTAGCGAGACTGAAGTCTCTCTGCAAAAACATAAATTAAGCAAACATGAGTACAAAGGTACTCAGCAAGACTTACATCAGATCTAGCTACATATGCATCAGTATCAACAAAAGGGGGGTGGAGTTTGACTGCAGCAAGCCAGCTTTGACTCGGTGGCTATCCTAAACTACGACTGCAAGCAACTCTTTTGAGGTGGCGCACACGAGTCCACATATTCACCAATCAATACACCACTATGGATCCGCTCCTGTCTCCCTACGAGAAGGCCATCCATAGCACTCACGCTTACCTTGCGCGTTTTAGAGTATCCACTTCCACTTGTCTATGAACTGTAGAGGTAACCCAGAAGTCCATTTCCGCGGACACGGCTATTCGAATAGATTATATATAACCCTGCAGGGGTGTACTTCTTCACACACGCTCTCGCCACTTACCGCCATGTACACGTCATGTATCTCGGCAACCTTCAAGCGGAAGCCTGGCGAGGGTGTCGGCCACGACCTGACTAACCACACAAGTCTCTAGTCCAGGTTTATCGCCTATTTGGGTTCCATCCATGGGGAGATCCGGCCGGGGTTTCGCTCACGGCCCCAAACGATGTGTACAGGGTTCCCGCATCACCAAACGGGCGATCGGTACACCGTGCCACGTACCTGCCGCGTCACAGCCTACCCCGAGGGTCAGCGCTGCGCACGACCTCCAGTAAACTACAAACACCAGAAACTAGTTGCAACTCCTGGACAGAGGACAAGGGCAGTTAATAAGTCGAGAGGGTCCATTGGTTTCTGGCCCAATGCATGGTAGTAACTGGTCATGGATCAACCAACACAGAACTCAGTTCATGAGGACGGCTGCAATGAGACAACCCACCATGTACTCCTACATGGCCTCTCATCGCTACCTTTACCAAATCGTGTTCACACACTTAGCTCACACAGCAGGACATGTTCATCACCCTTCCAATTCATCCTCGATGAATCAGACCTGACATAACTCTAAGCAATAGCAGGCATAACCAGAAAACATGAATGAGTAGGCACAACATGGCTCAAACAACTCCTACTCATACTAGTGGGTTTCAACTATTTACTGTGGCAATGACAGGTCATGCAGTGGAAAGGGGTTCAACTACCGCAGCAGGTAACAGTTGAAGCGTTGTTGTCCTAATGCAGTGAAAGAGAGCAAGAGCGAGAGAGTGGGATTGTATCAGAATGCTCAAAGGGGTTTGCTTTCCTGTCACTTCTGAAGATAACATTGGGTCTTCATCGGTGTCATCGATCACATCGTCGGAACAGCGTCTACTGAGAGGGGACAAACACCGGCAAACAAGAGAGAACACAATCAATGCAATGCGACAATATGATGCATGATCATGACATGGCAATATGCTGTTGATTGAGCTAATGCAACTAGCAACCATATTAAATGAAGTTGGTTTGAACCAAAGATTCAAATTCAAACTCCATATGTGATTATTTAATTGTCATTTAATTGATTTGACCTGATCAGCAGGTTTAACTTGCTCAAACATGCATGAAAATGCCATAAATAGATTCCTTGAATTTTTCTGATCATTTTTCATATATAAATTATTTTCATTAGAGTTATAGATTATTTTTTGTGATTTTTAGAAGTTTTGGCTATTTTCTGAAATAAATAAATCATTCTGATTTATTTAAAATTCCAGAAAACACTTATTGCGTCAGCACTAGGTCATGCTGACATCAGCAAGTCAACAGGGGCTGGTCCAGTCAAACCTGACCAGTGGGGCCCACTAGTCAGTGACTAAGGGCTGGTTTGTGTGCATGACAGGTGGGACCAGTCAACATTGACTTGACCAAAGTCAAAACTGGCACGTGGGGTCCACATGATTAGTACTAATCTAAACAGGAAAATTAGACTAACCTAATTAGGCGCGAGGGCCCACACGTCAGTGTCAGAAGGGTTAATTAAGGTTAACAGCAAACTTAATTTAAATTAGCAGGGGCCAGGGCCCACTTGTTAGCGACTCGGGGGAGGTCAAACCCCCGGTTAGAGAGGCCAAACGACCGGCGGCTAGCCGCCGGCGAGGCTGAACACGACGGAGGGCGTCGGAAATCCGCCTCCGGCGACGAAAAGAGCGGCGGAGGGGCTTGGCGTGATGCTAGTCCTCGTCCGCATCCAACGGAGCCATCAGCTCGCGCCAGGGAGGACCAGATCGACGGCGGCGAGGGAAGTGCGGTGGCCGGAGTTCGGGCGTGCTCGGGAACGGCGATGAGGTGCACCGTAGGACGAGCAGGTGGGGGTTTTCGACTCGTGGGAGGGTGCGGAGCACGGTGTCGGGATCGTTTTCAAGCCCACGTGGCTGCAGCGACGGCGGTGACATCGCCGACGGCGTGGAGTTCGTGGGCATGGTGGGGGTCGGAGCTACAGCATGCGCGTGGGTAAGGAGATAGGGGGATGAGCAAGAGGGGCTCACGGCGGTTCGTTTGAAGAAGACGGCGAGCCCGGGGGCGGCCTGACGGCGGCGAATCGTCGACGGCGGTCACCGGACGTAGAGGAGGGGAACGACAGCGTTGCGGGTGAGGGGGAGCTCCTGGCGCCGCGTGACATGAAGGAGAGGAAGAGGGGGGACACGGCGGAGCTCGGGGGCTCATCGGAGGGACGAGGGGGAGGCCGTGGCCGTGGCAACGACGAGCGGCGGCGATGGTGGTGTTCGGCCGCGCGCGTGGGAAGCGGGGGAGAGAGACAGAGGAGAGGGAAGAAGCACGGGGAGGGGTCGTGGGGGTTCCAGGGGTGTCGTGGCGCTCGTCCAGGGCGTCGGGGAGGAAAGCAGGCAGGGAGGAGGTGGCAAGGCGTCGCCGGCGCGCTCGCCACGCACCTGCCTGTCCTCCTGGCAGGAGGAAGAAGACCACACAGCCCCTGGTGGGCTGGGTCTCTTCTGCCAGGTAAGGCCCAGGTGAGGTTCCACTCTCTCTCTCCTTTTCTAAATTAGTTTCTGTTTTCTATTTGTTTTGCTCTATTTTGATTTAGTACTAATACTAAATCATTTTTGTTGCTTCTGAAATTATTTGTGGATGCAATATGGATTATTCCAAAACTCCACAAAATGTTTTCAGAATAATTGGAGCATTAAAAATAATTATAGAATTTATTTGCTCCAACTCAAATACATTAGTGAATTAAATCACAGCCCAAACAATTCCCCATAAAGGTTCAATATTTTTGGTTTGGACCAAAACCCTTGCCAAAATTATCAAACATTACTGAAGGCAATTTTTGGGTTTAATGAAAATATTTTTAGGTTAAATCTAATTGCTTTGATTTGGTGCTAGGGTTTAGTCATCCCCATTTCAAGTTTAACAAAATTTTAAACATGATGCACAGGCAAAAACTATCCTAGGGCAAAGTAAAGCTAGGGATGTGACACTTTCGGCCTCCTCTCACTCGTCCTACTACACCGACACGTCGTTCCTTTCAGCCTCATTTCCCTCGCCCTCAATACTCACGCCACCATGGCGCGCACACTCCATTTCTCCTCCCCGACCTCTGCCTCAACGTCCTCCTATTCGTCTCTCCCACGGTCTTTCTCCGCGGCGATGCTAGCAACTCGTTTGCCGCATCACCGACGGGATTGATCGCCCGCGGCTCCATGCTCATCGCGTCAAACGCAGCACCACAACCACTGTCCACTACAGTCGCCGAGGCACTCTGTTCTCACTAACCATCGTCAACCTTGTCGGACGGACGCCATGTTGTTCCCGCCGCCGTGTCGCCCGGTCGGCGTCCTTGCCCGCGGCCTACATTGAAGCCGCCATCACTAGCACACTGCCAAGAAACTCTACTGTGCATTCGTTGTAGTTGTTAAATCTTAATCACGTTGCGTATATGCACCAAACACCGAACACTTGTATCGGCCAGCCAATGCATGCAACCAAACGTTAGACAAGAATTACTCTCTTAATGCAAGCAACCAAACTTTAATTTTTTGCTTGCATTAGCTGAACCAGATCCAACTGAGACAAATATGCGAAGTGCCAAAAACAATGTAGGTAACCAACGTCAATCTTGTACCAAATCCATTCCATCTGTGCTTTTCCTGGGTCTTCCTCGACGCATCGCCTCAAAAA
>LR738711.1:739177208-739222370 GCA_902687465.1 Secale cereale
AAAAAAAAAAAAAAAAAAAAAAAAAAAAACCAGCAGCGGCGAGTTGGCGGGGGAGTCGGGGGACCGGCGGGAAGTCGACGAGGCCCAGGAGCTGTCCGCGCCCCACGCGCGGGATGCGCAGGCCGCCGCCTCGCTGGTGGCCATGGCGGGGTCGAGGATGCGGTCGGCCTCGACCTCGTCCTCGGCAGCAGGGTGATGGCTGGCTGGTGGCGCGAGGAAAAGCTCGTGCACGGCGTCGAGGTGGTGCCCTTCCTTCTCTCTTATTCTCCTCTCTCGATCCCGTTTCTCTGCATCGCGTGGGGTTGGAGGTGGCGAGCCGTGGCGGCGCGGGACGGGGGCGCGGGCATAGGAGCAGGCCAGAGGAGCTCGATGCCGGAGAGGAACGAGGCCGAGCTTGGCGTGCGGCAGACGAGCTCGCCAGGCAGCGCGGCGACGGCCTGGACGCGGACGGCGGAGAGAGAGAGAGAGAGAGAGAGAGAGAGAGAGAGAGAGAGAGAGAGAGAGATTGGTTCTCCGTCGGGTGGGGAACTCCGCCCCGTCCTCCGCCATCCTCTCCCGAATTTGGCCCGCCGCCGAAGAATTTTTTTCCTCCATGTCCTGAATCACGGAGCATGAACTCTGATGATGCGACGGCGACAAAACTGTAACGCGCGGCGCCGTCACTGGCCCACCGTACGCGACTGTTCCCAACCGTATCGCTTCATTTCGACGATTTTCCAGCGAACCGGACCGGCATCACGAAAAAGAAAGAAAGAGAACCGGACCGGGCCGATGAGGACCCTATCTTAAATCTCCACCATTCCACCCTTATCAACCCCGCCCCCAACCCCTTTCGTTATCTATCTTTCCCTCCCTCTCCTAGGCTCCTCTGCTCACTACTGCTGTTGGTTGCTACTACCCATTCTGCTCCTGCACTTCCATCCAGTAATGCCTAGTTTGTAGCCAGTGCACTTCCACCTCAGCCCAGCTGCCTCTCTCCTTACCTTAGCTGATTGCTTGGGAAATTGACCTTCCATTTTGCTTCCTGGGGCCGTCAGCTCATCCTTGCCGGTATACTGTCAAGAGCAGCTGAGCGCCAGGCCATTAGTAAGTTTTTGGAGCCGCTATTATTTGGTTTCATGTGTCATCATGTGTGCATGAATTCACACTCGTGTGGCGTTCTCTTGGCAATTTTTATTTTTAGCGTGTTAATCGACGTCCCTGGTTGTTTCTGTGTTTCGATATGCTTATGCGCAAACATTGCAGTGTGGGCATGGAACAGCGAGCACTGCCTCTCAGTTAAGCTCTCTTAAATTGTTCCTGTTGTGCCCATTTGAAATTGGTACGGTCGTGTATATTTCCAATTTCCAAAACATCTTTGTCTTATTCTCAACTAGTTATGCGGAATCCAGAATTTTGAGCATTTCTGGCTCTGTCATGGCAAATTAGCCTCTTGACTCCTCGAGCCTGTTCCCATGTCCATCGTTGTAGGCATGGTTTGAATTTCAGTCCCCTACTGCTTGTGCAACTTTCTGTAGTTGTGTTCTTTCTATCCATCATTTTGCGAAGATTTATGCTGAAGTGATTTTTCTTCTTCAAAATGGACCAGATGTAACTTAGTCCGTTGGTTCTGCTAATATGCCTTATACTTTATCCCTTCGTAGCTGGCCGCTTGACGATTGTTTTTTGGATTTCGGTTAGTTGTACCATCTATATATCATTACACATGATTATCTCATTTGGAATCATGGGAGGTAAAAAAAATGTCGACTTGAATTCATGTTATAGCGTTAACGCAACCGTTGTTGCTTGCACTTCATTCTCACCTTTGGTACATCTTTTTCTGGTCAATCCTGTGTCGTGGGGTGTATGTAACATGTCAAGGACAGCTCCCTGTTTTGTCTTAACTTCAGTTTTCTAGCCCTACCCCTGCAACCACCATCACTCTCTTGTACTCTGTTCCTTCTAACGTGTGCCACATGTTTAGGCAGCGGTTGTGAATCCAACTGATGTTTAATTTTCTTTTTCACCGTATGGTCTAGGTGGGTATCTTGTGCTGAGCTTGCTTGCCATTTGGCGCGCCCATGGCGCCCAAGAGCAAGCGTGGCAAGGCCAAGGGCGACAAGAAGAAGAAAGATGAGAAAGGTATTGTTGCCATGACACCTTGATTGGCTTTTGCTTGCAATAGTCAGAGTAGACAGTTGCTCTCTTGAACTGATCATTTGCAAATTTCTTTGATGAATTACCAGTGCTCCCTGTGGCCATTGACATCACCGTCAACCTCCCAGATCAGTCCGATGTCATTCTCAAGGTTTAGCTTCTTGCTGATACAGTTCTATTCTGCACTGTTTGCTTTCCTTGATGCATGATTTCAGGAACAAATATCCTTTGTTTGGTGCAGGGGATTTCCACGGACAGGATCATCGATGTGAGGAGGCTGCTCTGTGTCAACACTGCCACGTGTGCAATCACAAACTACTCCCTCTCGCATGAGGTATTTATATTGTTTTATTCTCTCTTCATACAATATTACCGCAGCGAACATCATTTTAATTCAAGTCCTGTTATATGATTTCATTCGTCGGCAGACTCGTGATGGTCACTTAAAGGATGGCGCTGATATTGTGACACTGAAGCCGTATACTCTCACCCTGGTAGAAGGTACACCTTATATATATGCAAAATAAGGATTTATTCACTCAAAGCATCTTTAATCGAACCCAAATAAATTTCTAATTCCCCTAAACCTTTTTACTTACGTTCACCTAATCCATTCCCAAAACGTGCATAACTCCCAGAAGATTTTTAGCTGACCCAAAAAACAACCATCCCCTTCCAACATTTTGGCTTCCATCGCTGTCACACAATGTCCTCTCCGAAACCCTTAGCCACGCGGAAGTAAATTTATTATTTTTAGTGTTGTTTGCCATAATATTTGCTGTAATAGTTAGCAAATAGTAGATGTTTGTAACATAGACGATGGTAAAATATATGTTATACAAGTTTAATTTTAATGCATTTTATTTATTGCGGTTTGATTAGAATGCAGCATCCAAAAGCGCATGATATTTTGGTAGTTAGATTTTAAGAGCGGGTTTTTGAAGTTAACTTTTGCAGTTGGATCGGTGATACCCTTAGATTGGTTAAACCCATTGTTTCTGGACGTGTGTTCTGTAAATTGTACCTTTGCACACCTATACACCTGACAGGACCTTCATTTTCATCATTCTGTCTTTGATTTCCATTTATCTTATTATTACTATTAAATTCTTTCTATAGTGTCTAGAGATAAACCATCCGTAAACCCTACATCTTAAACTCCAAAAATTCACAATGCAGGGCAGTACGACGAGGATAGCGCGTTGATGCACGTACGGCGGCTGTTGGACATCATTGCATGCACCGCCTCCTTCGGCTCTCCGCCGCCGCCACCTCCTCCATCCCCGAAGGATGCCGATGCCACCACCAAGCCTGCAGCAGCTGCCTCCTCGGGTGGGCGCCGCATGGGCTCGCCGCCCCCCCTGCCCAAGGAGTCAACTGCAAAGGATGCCGATGCAGCGGTGGCCAAGGAGGACGCAGTCTCAGCTGAGCTGGAGGCGGAGATGAGTGGTGCATGCCCTCGCCTTGGAGCGTTCTACGAGTTTTTCTCCCTCGCTAACCTCTCACCGCCCCTCCACTGTAAGTAAAACCTCTCTCACAGCCTCACCAAAGCCCTGTACTGTAATTGATCTCTATATTTCACGCTCCCGTTTCATGACTTCTGACTCAAACTGTAAACTTATGACCAAGCTATGCGTCGGCCGGCCAATCCCAGCCCCGGATCGCCCCCCTCCCGAGATATAGATTGCTTTTCACCGTGGCCGTTGGATTTCGCCCAACACACGCGCATAGGAGGAGAACAGCGTCCGCATCTCTCGCTCACATGCGCACACGGGAAGAGACGGCGCCCACATCTCATGCTTACATGGGCGCACGGAGCCTACTCCCACTCGCCTTGTCGTTGCCGGGTCGCAGCGCCGCACTCCCCGTATGCAACACAACCAGCAGAAGCGCCGGCTGGCTCGCTCCCAGCAGTCCTGCCGTCATCGCGGGCACTGGTCGCAGCATCGGGTGTCCGGCTTGCCGCCGTCTGACTCACAGCAGTTGGTGTCCCTGTCATAGCACCGCGTGTTTGTAGCAGTGGCTGTTGCCGCTTGCAGCACTGGTCGTTGCCGATGCAGTAGTGCGGCCCTGGCTCGCAGAAGGAGCCATCACCGTAGCAGCACCATGTCCGCACGCTCATAGCAGCGGGCGCCGCTGTTCGCAGCAGTGGTTGGCGTTGTCGCAGCACCTTGTGGTCACCATCTTAGGTCCGACAACAACAGCGGTAGCAGTCTGGGCGAGTGGTGATCTGAGGGCTTTGCAGCAGATGAGTGTCTGCAAACTCGTGCAGAGATAAGACTGAGGGATCACATGAGTGGTACGTGGGGCCCAGGGGTATGTGGCGAGCACACGATGTGGCCGACGCAATATTAGAATGGGCCGCCCGATACTAATCGTTTTCCTAAACTTATTCGCAACAAATGACTGCCTTGGGGAAATTTTGCCAGCCTCAGTTTAGATTTGGAACCTCCGCCTTTACCTATTTGTCCATATATATTTGCTGTCGGCTTCACCATAGTTTGTCCTTGAGATGGTAGTTCATGCTATTTAACACTTTCCTCATTAGTTTGAATGCTAAGCATGAAATATCAGCTTGAACTTTGTAGAGCTAAACATTTCTCTAGCGTGGCAAATTCTTCCGTTTGCTGAGTTATTTAACTTTTTCAATCAGTTATAAAACGAGTGACTCAACCTCGACAGGAGGAGCAACCGTCTGATGACCATCTCTTCTTCCTTGAGGTAATCATGGGTTATAGTTATATCTTTGAGAGCATTTTTGCACTAAGATACCTGCTCATTACATCACATGTGCCCTAATTGGAGAATTGTTGGCTGACTTTCAGGCAAAACTTTGTAATGGGAAATTTGTCATTGTTGAAGCTCGGAGAAAGGGGTTCTTTAGTTTTGGGAAACAGCGTGTTTTGTGCCACAATCTTGTCGACCTATTGAGGCATCTCAGCAGAGCATTCAATAATGTTCGTTTATCTCACATTCTGGTTATAACTTTTATATTAGGGTAATCTAAATTGTTATCTAATAATCTTGCATCCTGTACTGTATTTTACCTTATTATTGAATATCCCACTTAAAGCTGTAGACACTTCTGGACCAGTGAACTGATATACACTTTAGAGATGAATATAGTTAATAACAGCTGAATTTGGATAAAAAATGTTTTTGTACAGTAGTAATTGACAGAAGATAAATCATCATCAGGCTAAAATTCCTAACTTCCCTCAGCTGCAAGAAGGTTTGAATTGACAACGTCTATTTTGGCAGCAGCACCGAGTCCTCCACCTTTCAAGTTTATATTGCTGAAAATAACTATCTGCGTTGCTATATTTTCTGGTGGCTATGGGAGGACGACTGAATTCGCATTTTCCCTTATTCGGATTGAAACTGCGCACTAAAAATTGATAGTTGAGCATGCCAGTGCATTGTTGTAGGTTTGGAAAATGGCATTTGCCAATACTGTACAGTGGCACGGTGTCAAATTCCCATTCTAGAAAATACTCGAGGTTCTTAATCGCCAACAGTTTTATAGTACCATTTAACTATTTCTGTAAACCACTGTGTAGTCTCATTTTCCGTATGTCTAATTCTTTTCTATGATCTTGTTATATGAATTTAATCCTTTATGGTGCTTGCATATATATTAGGCATATGAGGATCTTATGAAGGCATTTTTGGAACGGAACAAGGTGTGTTGTTACCCCATTTTTTGATGTTTCATTGTACCCATCTTTTTCTAAATTTCAATGGAAACTTTTCACAAGACTGTGACTTTTTATTTCGATTATTGTGTGCTTGGGCATAATGATTGATCTGAAAAGGAGTTGAACATATTTTAATGCACTTTAACTATCAAACAACAATCTGGGCTGTCTTCTAGGAATATCTACCTTCCTTCCACAGTTAAGCTGATGTTCATATTCAGTTTCTTCCATTTGGGGCTCCTCTAGTATTAGTATGTTGCGCTTGATTAATAAATATTTACTTACAGGTTCATAATGAATCATGTTTTTCTATTCCATGCGCCATCAGACAACAGTTTTCCTATCTAATGCTGCATCATGATCTAACTATAACTGCTTGTATGTTGCAGTTCGGAAACTTTCCTTATGGATATCGTGCAAATACATGGCTTGTTCCTCCGATTGCTGCCCAGTCACCATCAACATTTCCTCCCCTTCCTGCTGAGGATGAAACTTGGGGAGGCAATGGAGGTGGTTGGGGAAGGGATGGCAAAAGTGACATGTTGCCATGGGCAGATGAGTTCCTGTATCTCACATCCATGCCTTGCAAAACTGCTGAGGAGAGGGAAATTCGTGACAGGAGAGCATTCCTACTGCACAGTCTATTCGTAGATGTTGCCGTCTTTAGAACTATTGCAGCCATCCGGCATGTAATGGAGAGTACAGATGTGTCAACAGCAATCAAGATAGATGAGGTCTTGCATTCTGAGACGGTGGGAAATTTTAGTATCACTGTCACAAGAGATTCTTCAGATGCAAGCTGCAAACTGGACACTAAGATAGACGGAAGCCGAGCCACAGGAATGGACTCTAAGCATCTTGGAGAGAGAAACCTTTTGAAAGGAATAACTGCAGACGAAAACACTGCTGCACATGTATAAGTTCAAAATTAAGGTGATCTTTTTCATATTCAGGTAAAAGAGAGACTTTTCCTAATTTTGTCTCTAATTTGCAGGATGTTAACAGTTTGGGCATCGTGAATATTAGATACTGTGGGTATGTTGCTGTAGCAAAGGTTAACAATTACGAGAAAACTATTGTGACTTCTTCTATTAAGCCTGCTGATATCACGGATCAACCTGAAGGGGGTGCCCATGCATTGAACATTAACAGGTTGGTAGCAATGCTTTCTGTTGTTTTTGTAGTTATCCACAAAGCTTATGCTGTTTATCCCATGTTTTTAATTATATTTATATTTATATTTATTGTTTTTAGTTTGAGGATGCTCCTAAATGAAGCCAATGCAACTGGAGAAAAAAAGTTGCCAACACAAAGTCATAGGCAGGAAGAACTAACTGCAGCACAAACTTATGCTGAGAACTTGTTGAAGGAAAGTCTTCAAAATCTTGAGGAAGAGGAGACTGATAAACAATCTTTTATGAGATGGGAACTTGGTGCCTGTTGGGTTCAGCACTTGCAAGATCTGAAAAAATCTGACAAAGACAAAAAACAAGGTGATGGGAAGGAAAAGAAGAAAATAGTGGACAAAGCTGCGAAAGAGACAAAGATTGAAGGGCTTGGGAAGCCTCTCAAAGCTCTTAAGCACCCGAAGAATGCGGTTGATGCTTCTGGCAAGGGATCCTCATCAGGGAACACAAGTTTGACTGATGCAACAAGCTCTGGGGAAAGCCAGAAAGTCAAGCCATCATCTGTTGAATCGCTTCAAGGAGACTGCATCGCCTCCGAGCATGAAATCTTGCTGAAGGATGTATTACTGGATTCCGCCTTTACAAGGTTGAAAGATTCAGACACAGGACTCCACCAGAAGGTAGAAATGCATTAATTTTCATAGCAAGTGATGATTTCACATCTGCCCTTTGGTGTCTTGCATATCCAGCTCATACCCTCCTCATTTCAGCATTTAGTTTCAGAAAATAAATGTCCTATTTAAAATAGAGTTTCCTTATAATTATTAATCTTTGGCAATCATATAACTGTCATTATTAACTTTCATGTGCTATTGTGTTTACCAATATTGGGAATATCAAGGTATGCCGCGGATGGGTTCATGAAGTGTGTTCTTACCGGACACACAACCTCAAAGTTGTGGAGCTTGCCTCAGGCACACTAGGGGTTGATAAATCATAGTGCAGTTGGCTAGGGGTCCCTTGCTTTCCCAATCTACACCTAATCGAGGCCTCGCTTCGGCAGGGTGCCGATGCTTGTTCTTCTAAATTAAAATTTCACTGGTGCTAGTCCTGTGGCTGAGTGTTTTATACATCAGTGCGTAGTAATTTCAAACAACATCAACTATGCAAGTTTTTTCACCTTTCTTGATTCTGCCAGATCCGCTTCTGAATTCTACAAAATAATATAATCAATTGTATGAAACATACTACGTATTCTTTTAGCACCCTTGCTTACCAATTGCCCATTTGTAGCTACTAATCGTGCATAAAATTCATAGACTAATCTCTTGTGCTCCACAGTCACCATCTGAGTTGATTGAGATGGCTCTGAAGTTCTATGATGAAGTTGCGCTTCCTAAGCTGGTACACATCATCTTACGAAACATGAATAAGTCCCACATGCTTATCCTTTTTAGTCAAGAGGCATAATAACTAACCAAGAAATAATTTAGGTTGCCGATTTTGGTTCATTGGAACTTTCACCTGTTGATGGTAGGACCTTGACAGATTTCATGCATACCAGGGGCCTACAGATGCGCTCCCTAGGACGAGTTGTAAGTTTGTAACAATTTTTCATTTGAACATGATGATGCCATTTATTTTTTAGTGTTTGATATGTGCTAATCTAAGAATTACATGCGTAGGTCAAACTTTCAGAGAAGCTCTCACATGTACAGTCCCTTTGTGTGCATGAAATGATAGTGAGAGCATTCAAGCATATTGTCCGATCTGTGATTGCAGCTACTTCAGACATGCGACAGTTAGCATTAACTATAGCTGCAGTGCTCAACTTACTTCTTGGTGTTCCCGAATCTGAATTTTCTGGAAGTTCTCCTGCTGTGCATCCCCTCGTATGGAGATGGCTTGTTGCTTTCTTGAAAAAGCGATACCAGTATGAGCTCAGAGAGCAACATTATGTTGATGTGAGGAAATATGCTATACTGAGAGGACTATGCCATAAGGTAAACATGTTTGAATCTTTTTAACATTTCTCACACCCCGGTGCATTTTATTGAGATTAAAAGTTGCTTTTAGGTGGGCATTGAATTGGCACCCCGAGATTTCGTCATGGATTCTGCTTTCCCATTTTACAAACAGGACATTATTAGCCTTGTGCCCGTACATAAGGTAAAAGTATTTTCCTCTGTCAATTGTTTTTATTATACAAAAATCACATTAACTATGCTGTCATGGCTTGATCATCACATATGACTATCAGTGTTTTGAGAACTTGTTAGATATAATGAGTGCACATAAACACAACTGACACGTTTTAAAAAAAAATGCAGCAAGTTGCGTGCTCATCTGCAGATGGGAGGCAACTTCTAGAATCCTCCAAAACGGCTCTTGACAAGGGTAAACTTGAAGATGCTGTTAATTATGGAACCAAGGTACCTTCTTGTAAAATCTTGTGCATTTCTTTTTTGCAATTCCTTAGCTGTCATATCTTGGGAACTGATAAATTATTCTATCTATGAATGCAGGCTCTTGCCAAGCTCATAATGGTGTGTGGTCCCTATCATCGAATGACGGCTGGAGCTTATAGCCTTCTAGCTGTTGTTTTGTACCACACTGGTGATTTTAATCAGGTAAATGCTTATTCAGCTGCACAGCGGATAGTTTGTAAGAATTGCTATGCATGTTTTGAAGACAATTGAAGTGATAGCACTGTTTAGTTAAGTGAGGATTGTTGAACATCAGAGATAGAAAGATTTCTGCATTCTCTGCTAAGCATGTTTTCTGGTACACTGAGCAAAAGATACTTAAAGGTGTTACAATTTTGAATTACACTAATTATAACACGGAAGAAACATGTAGGGAAGAATATAGTACTCCCTCCGATCCATATTACTTGTCGCAGAGTTAGTACAACTTTAATACAAAGTTGTACTAAGTCTGCGACAAGTAATATGGATCGGAGGGAGTACAAATTTCTGATAAAAGTGAGATTTTCTTCCATTTTTAGTAGGAATTATGTTAACATCAGCGGATCTTATTTTTCTGCATATTAATAACTAGTGAAGTTGAAAATTGCAGGCTACAATATATCAGCAAAAGGCCCTAGATATCAATGAGAGGGAACTTGGGCTTGATCACCCTGATACGATGAAGAGTTACGGAGACCTTGCTGTTTTCTACTATCGTTTACAACATACAGAACTGGCTCTGAAGTAAGTTCAGTATATGAAATACCCTTTTTTATTTCATGCAGCAAATCTACAGTTTCGCAAGGGCCGAGCAAAATAGTCATTCCAGGTGTAAGTTGAAGAAAAATTTACATATATAAAAAAGAGTAGGATACCTCCCTTAGGGTATCTTATCTAGTAAAGTGTTATGCCATGTTGATGAATTTTGCCATATTAAATAGTCTTGCTATTGCTGCCAAGAATATGTTTACTATCTTCTCAGGTTATAGCTGTTTTTTCATGAACTTATTATGCAAATGTGCATACTTGGTTCTCTCTCTATATGCTTTATTGTTTGGATTAAAAAACTAATCTTGTCTTATGATAACAATGCTAAGAGTGAGTAGAAACTAGCTGCTTAGTCTTCCGAGTCTCCAATTTCTTTGTAGTGTGATTTTGTGTCCGAGGTGCTATCTCTCAGGTCTCACTTCATTATTGTTAATTACAACATTTGAAATAATATAACTAGACCCTAGCATGAATGCCGTCAACATATAAGCATCAAACATAATGCTGGCAGATGTTACAAACTCATAAATGCTAAATGAATCCTTAGGTGGTGATATGTTTCCCTGATATTTTAGCTAAACCACAAGCATATGTAGTATCTTTTTAATTCTTGGGCAAGGTTGCAGAGGGTAAAAATGGTATGGTATTTGCTTCTGGCCTCAAATTATTAATTTATGTCATGTAAATCTCTTATTGAGGATGGATCATAATTCCCTTAAGGTCATATGTCTTAAAAGACTGAAGAGTCAATAAGTGTTTATTTACCTGTGTATGAGCTTGTCTTAAAGGTTATTTTGTAGATATCAAAGCTATTGCACTATGTGAAAAATCTAAGGATTTGAATAAATAGTAGGGCGTTATACCTGCTATCTTCTTGATACTCCTTGCAGTGTATGATCCTAATGATTTAGATTCATTGGTACAGTGTCTACAAAAAATTAACCTTTGGTGCAAAATAGGTACGTCAAGCGTGCATTATATCTTCTACATCTTACATGCGGGCCATCTCATCCAAACACAGCCGCGACATATATTAATGTAGCCATGATGGAGGAAGGCTTGGGGAATGTGCATATAGCTCTTAGGTACTTGCACAAAGCTTTAAAATGCAACCAGAGATTACTTGGGCCAGATCATATCCAGGTAATTGTCTTTCTCAGCATTTAAAAAGAATTCTTCTGGCAAGTGGCATACTTTTGTTATTTTAGGGCGAAATGTATACTTAGTGAGAATAATTGGTAAATGTGAATGGTGTTCATCTCGCGCCGCTTTACAAATCTCACTTATTGACTTGACAATACATAAAAAAGTCTTAAAGTGGATACTTTCAATGATTTAACAAGCTATTGTGGATGCCAAAACAATCAAGAATGAATTGTTAGTCAGTTCCAAGATACATTTGTCAATGATAAGTCAAATTATCCAAGGCTAGGCGTTGTCAAGACCACGTCATTGGACCTCTCCAGCCAGGGCACGGGCCACGAAGCCCAAAGAGAGGCATCACCGACAAAGGAGGAAACTTACTATGCGACATATAAGGAATCCCTATAG
This sequence comes from Secale cereale, assembly GCA_902687465.1. Lineage (NCBI taxonomy): Eukaryota > Viridiplantae > Streptophyta > Magnoliopsida > Poales > Poaceae > Secale > Secale cereale. The sequence goes on from LR738711.1 coordinate 739,188,960, forward strand.
GATATAGGAAAGGCTGAATGTTTTGGATTCAATACCAGTCCGGACTCCTACCCCCTAGATGTCTGATGCACCGACATGGTGACCGCCATGCCGGTGCTATATAAGGGCAACATGTACATGGTAGCAGGGATCCAGTTTTCGCATAGCCTAGATCCTATACACCACGTAGAGATTTCGATGCTTCCCGTTGAGACCTAGCATATTTCGACTGCTGCACCGGGCGAGGAAGGGCTGACCTCGGCTGTCGCGCAAGTGGCGCAGAATGCACAGCCCCGGCCCTGGCAACTGAGTGTGGCGGCAGGGCTCGTGGTGTCGGACGCCCCGCCAAGTTGCGTGCGGAGAACTGAGTCGAGGAAGTGCCAAAGGGTGTCCGTGCGGTTCATCGTGACGATGGAAGTCTGGGAGAAGTAGTCCCTCACATGTTCCACAACTCAAGAAAATACAAAAGCTTTGTGCCTCAATGCATTTCAGACCCAGAAATAAGTTTTTATTTATCGTTTTCCATGATTAACTGTTAGATTCAAGTGACATATTCTTCTGTTGTGTGTAGACTGCTGCAAGCTACCATGCTATCGCCATTGCTCTCTCATTGATGGAAGCGTATTCATTGAGTGTTCAGCATGAGCAGACAACCTTGCAAATCCTTCGTGCAAAGCTTGGACCAGATGATCTCCGGACTCAGGTTTATTTCTACTAAATAATATTATTGAAATGCTGAAAACGCACTACCTCTTTTACCAATGGGTGTCATTTTAGAATACATTGAGTATAAAAGAATTAACTTTGAGCACTAATATAAACTAATGTATTTTATTTTAAATACGAAAACAATATTAGTAGATTTTCCATCAAAGTACTTCTGTAATACTAATTGTGCATTCGAGAGCAAGTCAATGCCCAAATGACATCTACTCCCTCCGTTCCGATTTACTCGTCGTCGTTTTAGTTCAAATTTGAACTAAAACCACGACGAGTAAATCGGAACGGAGGGAGTAGTTAGTAACAGAAGTACCTCGATTCTTTTCCGACTTGAACTAGTATCTTAGCTATGAAGAGAATCATTCCCTTTTTCGATTATTTGCAAGGACATCCTTTATATTGTTGCCTTCTACATCACAGGATGCTGCAGCCTGGCTTGAATACTTTGAATCTAAAGTAATTGAGCAACAAGAAGCTGCCCGCAATGGAACTCGAAAACCCGATGCATCAATAGCTAGTAAAGGACACCTAAGGTACGATTTAGTTCTGCCAATGAAAGCAAAATTAATCATTAGAGAAACTTCTGTTGTGTTGTGCTAGCTAGTGCACAGCACATAATCTGGTATCAGTTATCATAAATATTTAGATAATGTACACTGTCTTGGACTATACAAATGCTGTATTAACTGTATTTGTTTGCCCTTGCAGTGTATCTGATCTTCTTGATTACATCAATCCCAACAAAGAAAGCAAAGGAAGAGATTCTGAATCAGGAAAGAGGAGGTACTCAAGCATAAAGGTTAGTTTCTATTTTTTACTTCGGCTAAAATTGTTTTCAAGATAATAATTATGTTTTCATTAAGGAACAAGTTTAGCTATGGCAGAGAGAAATCAGAGCCGCGAGATGGTTACCATTGTATAATACTCCCTCCGTCCGGAAATACTTGTCATCAAAATGAATAAAAATGGATGTATCTAGATGTATTTTGGATCTAGATACATCCTTTTTTGTCCAGTTTGATGACAAGTATTTTGGGACGGAGGGAGTAGTATTAAATGAATAATTAAACTCACAGTGCAATTGGTCAGTTTTAAAAGAGAAAAAGGGAGACTTACAATTGTTCACTACAAAGTCAGTTCTTGTTAATATTGCTGACTGGCAGCAAATAGTATATTTCTGTTTACATAGTGGTTAAGTAGATAACATGCCCCCATAATATTTTATATGGGATCTTGATTAGTTTTCAGTTTTTTCTATTTAGTTTTATGAAGAAATAGTTTTCTACCCGAGAGTATATTAAGCTCTCCTTGATTGGGCAGCCAATTTTTGTATCTTGCGTGGATTGAGCCTGTGCCGGTGGCTCTCATTTATTCTGTAGTGTTACGAATATGATATCTGTCCCTGGGGAGTTCATCATGATAGCAGCTCACTGAATATCTATGGTTAATACTGCCCCATCCAATCAAGTACTGTATTTGATATCGCTACCATGTAAGTGTGTATGTTAGATAATCTGGTCAGGTATTCGATGGTTACTCTGTCTATGCTCTTCCTGTATATCTGGAACTCAATGGGCCTTGTTTCCTTTTCCCACAATGCTAAAAGTTACACTACATTTTTGTTCTATGAAAAGATTCATGTTATCACTCCAATAACTTGACGTTTAGTATTTTAGCATTACTGTACATGCCACTTTAGAATTTAATCATTGTATACTCGTCCTGTCAGGTTTTATCACATTCAAGTGAGGATTCAAGCGTAGCAAGTCCTGATATATCTCCAAGAGATTGTGCTATTGCAATCGAAGGCGAGGAAAAGCAAATTAAAGAGCCGTTGCAAGATGATAGTGCTAAGATCATGGATATCCTTGACACTGAGGTTAAAGAGAGTGCTTTATCCGTGGATGCTTCACCACCTTCTGAACAGCTGGTAGAGAGAGCTGAGGTGAACATCAATTCACCTGAGGAAGCTTTTGATGAAGAACATGATGATGGTTGGCAGCCTGTTCAAAGACCTAAAACAGCTGCAGTTTTAGGAAAACAGATAAAGCATTACCGTCCTGCCATCAGGAGGACGTATGACCCTGAGAATCATGCTCCAACAGATGCTTCCCAATATAAGCCAAGGACTTCCTATTCAAATAACCGTTATTACTTCTTAAAGAAGAAAACTGTCGTACCTGCAGCATACACAGATCCTCAGCAGCATATGAAAGTCCAGGCATCAAGTGCCAGGTTTGGTCGCAAGATATACAAGGCTATGACCTACCGGATTAAGCCAGGGACAGCATCTGCAGAAGTGCAAGATACTTCTGGAATCACAGAGCAGACGGGTGGTCAAGAAGAATCCCAAATAGCTTATTCACATGTACACAATCGTTCAGCAGATCTGAAAGGAAGTGAGCCACATGGACCATGGGTTGAAAGTACTGGAAACCCACCATCCTACAAAGATGTTGCATTGGCACGTCCAGGTACAATAGCCAAGACTCAAGTACAAAAACCTAGAGATGATGTACTGCAACCATCACTTGGTCAAATTATCGCACAAGAAATGAAGGATTCCTTGGTAGATGCAGTTCAAGTGGACCAGAGGTACGTGTCCTCAAGTACCAATAATTCCAAAGAGGTAAACATTGTTCCAGCAGAAATGCAGCATTCAGAACAAAGAGAAGAGTCACATAGGGAACATGAAATTGACGACACTGGGAAAGATAGTTTACCAGATAAATTAACATCAGATACTGAGAAACCTTCTGGCAGTGACCCTGCAGATAGTAAAACAGACATGACCTTATTCAGTAACAAAGATCAAGAACCAACAAGTAGTGACAATTTTGGTGCAGCTGCCAAGTTCTCAGATTCAACAGTGCCTGCAAAAGGTGAAAAGAGTGGAAAGTCTGGCACACAATTTCTTGAAGAATCACTACCTACTAGTGGTGAACCTATTACAGTTGCAGCCCATACAATAAGTATGCAGGGAGGCGTTGGAGGTGTTGAAAGTGAGAAGTCAAAGCCTGACTTGCTCCTTGGTAATATTGACATAAGAGAGATGTCTAATAAGAAGCTATCTGCTGCTGCACCTCCATTCAATCCATCTCCTCCAGCTATCCTTAGCCCAATTGCTGTAAGTGTCGGTCTCCCACCACCAGGTGCCGTTCCAGGTGTCGGCCCTTGGCCTATGAATGTCTCCATGCATCCTGGACATTCAAATATGGTGCCAAACGGTCCTCCGCTGTGCACATCCCCACATCATTTATACCCCCCTGCTCCTCGGTCTCCTAGTCTCTTGCATCCTGTGCCATTTCTTTATCCACCATATAGTCAACCGCAGATGGTTTCAAGCAGCACATTTCCCATGAACACTACTATTTTTCGCCCTAACCATTATGGATGGCAACCTTATATGAGACCAGCTGCATCTGAGTTTGTGCCTGGACCAGCATGGTCAAACAATCATCCAGTCGCTTACACCCCCAGCCCACATGTTGCTGACACTATCTCTCAGTCTTTAGCAGATAGACATGTCCTATCTGATGAAGCTGTTGTTAGCATAGGACCTTCGCTGGACAGCAATATGGTTGCGGTAAAGGAGGAAATGGAGGTCCCTGTGGAGGTAGGCAGTGGTAATTTGACCAGCAATAATACTTTGGGAGAGGAACATGACAGAGAGTTAAAGGATGCTGTTAATGTTGCACTTAATCCTCACAAGCCAGGAGACAGCATATCTAATATTGGTGGAACGAAGCTGGGAGGCAACGTGAAGAATGAAGATGAGGGTAGCTTTAGGATATTTGTAAAGGGGAAAAGCAGGCGAAAGCAAACTCTGAGGATCCCGATAAGTTTGCTTAACAAGACATATAGCTCGCGTTCCTTCAAGCTTGACTTCAACAGAGTAGTCAGAGAGAATGACATCTTCAGGCCATCGGGCGTTTCTTTTGCTGAAGTAGTTTCTTCTGGCAACTGAGAAATATTCCACCAGAGTTGATTATTGACCTATGACATTATTACCGAAAGAGAACTACGATGGATCTCCATTTGAAAGATCTTATTTTTGTCTGAGCATTCGGAAGGCAGCAACAATGCTCCTTCAGTGTTTCAGGTAACCATTTTACAAATATTATAAGAACCTTTTGCTCCCCAATAATTTTATTTTGCTCCCCTATTATAGATCTCAATCATATAATATGTTAGGTGTGTATTTTCTATTTTTAGATATGAAATTCATCAATCCAAGCTACTCTGAAAAGATAAATGTGTTTTCTTTTTCCACTTTAAATAAGGTATGGCTCCCTTCTCAGTAATCATTTTAGCCAGTTAAATGTTGAACTTGTTTGTACCCAATATATGGATCAGTTTTTGGTGTAGTTCTTTTTTTTTTTGGAAAAGGAGGCTTGCCCCGGCCTCTTGGTAATGATTACTGTTGAAGTGTATATGTGGAGGATCAGTTCGGACTTTTGGTTGCGTTGGCTAGTGCGTGAAGCTTAACATGATATCAGGGCCTAGTTGGCTAGTGCATGAAGCTTAACAATTACATCTTGCTACAAACATATATAAAAAGATTAGTGTTCTTTGAAGCACCTTTTTGACCTGCACAGATACGGTGCATGTAAAGAGGGGGTTAGTCACTGCTCGAATAAAAAGATGGACAAGAGAAAACTTATCTTATTTTCTCAGTTCAGCCATGTTAAAGTACAAAGTTCTCATGTTACATCTTTCATCTATGTATTAATAGTAGCATATTATAGCATCTTTTCTTGCTATTTATTTGCAGCTTCCATGCTACCTTTTCTTGTAGTGATGTGTAGCTAACTGTTTTCTGTTCACAACTGCTCTCAGGTGGACAATTCCGTGTGGAGTGCAGAAGATACGCAGACAGTTTTGTGAGATTCAGAACTAACAGAAGGTGGAAGTGTTAGCAAAAAATACCTGGCGGACTGATACTTTTCTACAATTTTGATAGACTAAGTAGAATGTTTTCCTCGAAAATTTGGGCTAAAATTTTGGTCGTATGAAACCTAGCTTCTAGAAATTTAGAAATTTGGTTGCTCCCTGCATCCTCTAATAATCTCTCGTGTCTTCTGTGAGAAATTGACGTTATTCTTTTGATGAGAATAGTGATAAGAGCATCTCCATCAGCCCCCTTTCCCCGAATTTTTTTCCTGTGATAGCAGAGTTGGAAGGAAAACGTACTCTAGCAGCTCCCTTTTCCCCAATAAATTAATTTTTTTTTTAAAAGGACGACCCCGGTCTCATCTGGGAGATGCATGCGGCCATTTAATTAAATTATTCTCGATGACCTTACAAAGTAGAACATCAATATGTCGGAATCCGCCATCTTAGTAACATCTTCCGCTACTCATATCCATATGATGAAGGGGTGCAAGCCGGGCCATATACCCAGGCATCTCACCTATGCCTAACATCTAAAGCCGGAGGTCCCGACCTAGTCATCTATCGGGTCCAGGGCACAAACCGATCTGACGCACTCACATGTGTCATCGCTGCCATCTTCAACTGGTCCGTATTAAGGTGTCAACCTTGATAGGTCCTCCGCCATCAACGCCACGACGACACCAAACGACGACCTCCACCGACGCGAGCCTTGGAAGGTCCTCTACCATGGACGCCACCACGACACCAAACCATGACCTCCACCTACGCGAGTACATCTCCAAGCAACATACGTAGATCCATGCTAGGGCACCACAGCCATCGCCCACCACCCACAAGCATCACCCAACCCCCAAGGTTCCCAAAGCGGCGCCTTCAAGAAGGGAGCGACGCCGTGAGCGCTGTCGCCGCCCAACAAAGTTAGGGCTTTCGCCCAGGAGACCTAGGGGAAGGGGAAATGAGGAGATCATTCCATACCGACGTCTCCAAGGAGGGGAACAGCGCCCTAGGCATCGCCGTCGGCGCGGCCGGCCAGGGATTTGGCCCGAACTAGATCCCCGCCACCAGCAGCTCCTCCTGTACAGAACCGGCGACCAAGGGAAGCGCAACCCGACCAGGCTGGCCCGCACGCCAAACAGGGGAGGAGGAGAGGCGGCGAATCGCGCGCACCGACCGCCGCAGAAGCCGCTGCCAGCCGCCAACGACCACCGAGATCCCACCGCCCGCGCGGCCAGGACGCCAGATCCACCGCCCGCATGGCTGCTCGCCGGAGCCTGTCGTGCCTCGCCAAAGGAGCCGCCGCTCCAGATCCGGGACTCCCCACGCAGGGGCAGAGTAGCCGAGACCCCGCTGCCACCATCCTTGGCGCCCCGGGCTTGCCCGGTGGCTGCTTCAGGCGGCGGCGAGGAGGTGGGGCGAGGTGGGGAAGGGCCGCGATGGCGCGGCTAGGGTTCCCCCGCCGCCGCCGGGGGAGGCGACGCGGGGGTCGTGCGAGGGGTTGGGGACGAGGGACGAGAGGAGATGTTTCAATAAATTATTTGTGATCATCCAAAAAGAGTCCATTGTCACCTCAGCCATGTATGCGGGTGTCATGGTCGTGAACGGGCAGATAGCTAAGGGTATACTCGATGCGCCATGTATGTGGGTCTCGTGGATGGGCAGATAGCTAAGAGCAAGTCCACTCCAACACGCCGACCCAAACAGACGCGTGTTTTTTTGTCCGTTTTTCATCGTTCTAGGTTGGCCGTCCCCTCGGCGTTCATCCTATTTTTGTTTTGGGTGGGTCACACGCCTCCCAAAGTTCATGCTCACGCCATGCCAACGGCCGACATATAATGCTAGCCTTCAAAAATCACCATACAGCTCATGCAGGCACACTTGCCAGTGGCAAGCACACATGCCAACACAAAAAGGGGCGGGAATTCGACCAAGCCATCTTGGCCATGGTCATGCCAACACACTTGCCGGCATACAAAAAAGGGATGACGCTCTCTGCCATAGATCACTCGTCATCGAACTTGATCATGTTGTCCTGCATCTTCTCGAACCATGGCCTCTTCCTCGGGGACACGGTGTTGAGGTCCACCTTCATGATCTCCACCCCCGTCATCATGCTAGTGAGTGTCACTTCTTTCGCATTGGTCTTAGCATTGGTGGCCTCAATCTCGAGCATCTTGGCTTCCTTCTCCGCCTCCATCTGAAGCATCCTAGCTTGCTTCTCCACCTCCATCTCAAGCCTCCTCCTTTGGATCTCCATGAAGGCGTTCATTTGCTCTTCCTTGTCTTGCCACCGCTTTTCTTCTCTTGTGTCCTTTTTGCTCATCATGCCCTCCACGGTTTCAAGCAAGGCAAGTGACGATGCATCGCGCCCGTCCTCCTTGAAGTTGGTCTTCCCCCGCGGTCATGACTTTTCGCCCTCCCCATGCTCCTCCACGGCTGCCTTCCCCCCACGCGCCATGAGGGCGGCATATTGCGGCTTGAACTTCTCCTCCCCGTTGATGACCACCCAACAATGGGAGAGGTGGAATGACTTGTCATCATGTTGGACCTTGAATGCCCCCAAAGCTTGGAATGCCGACAATTGAAAAGCATGCAAGCACATGGGCAAATGGATATGCAAGCATAACGGGAATGTAAACGAAGAGGGGCGCATGTATACTATATCTTGCATGTCGATGTCGCTCACGTGGCGTACCTTGATGCTCTCAAGGGTGGCACAGAACTTGTTGCACTCTTGTTGTATCACCCTTCATCGCTTTGAAAGGGAAACCCTGATGGAAATATGCCCTAGAGGCAATAATAAAATGGTTATTATTATATTCCCATAATCATGATAAACGTTTATTATTCATGCTATAATTGTATTGACTGGAAACCTAAATACATGTGTGAATACATAAACAAATAATGTGTCCCTAGTAAGCCTCTACTAGACTAGCTCGTTAACCAAAGATGGTTAAGGTTTCATAACCATGGACATGAGTTGTCATTTGATAATGGGATCACATCATTATGAGAATGATGTGATGGACAAGCCCCATCTATTAGCTTAGCATTTGATCGTACAATTTATTGCTATTGCTTTCATGTATGTCAAATACATATTCCTTTGACTATGAGATCATGCAACTCTCGGATACCGGAGGAATACCTTGTGTGCTATCAAACGTCACAACGTAACTGGGTGATTATAAAGATGCTCTACATGTATCTCCGAAGGTGTTTTGTTGGGTTGGCGTGAATCGAGAATAGGATTTGTCACTCCGAGTATATGAGAGGTATCTCTGGGCCCTCTGGGTAATGCACATCATAATAAGCCTTGCAAGAAAATGACTAATGAGTTAGTCACGGGATGATGTATTACGGAACGAGTAAAGAGACTTGCCGGTAACGAGATTGAACTAGGTATAGAGATACCGACGATCGAATCTCGGGCAAGTAACATACCGACGGACAAAGGAAATTGTGTATGTTGTCATATCGATTCGACCGATAAAGATCTTCGTAGAATATGTAGGATCCAATATGGGCATCCAGGTTCCGATATTGGTTATTGACCGGAGAGGTGTCTCGGTCACATCTACATAGTTCTCCAACCCATAGGGTCTGCACGCTTAATGTTCATTGACGATATAATATTATATGAGTTATGTGATTTGGTGACCTAATGTTGTTCGGAGTTCCGTATGAGATCACAGACATGACGAGGAGTCTCGAAATGGTTGAGAGGTAAAGATTGATATATAGGACGATGGTATTAGGACACTTCAAGTGTTCTGGAGGGTATCAGGTACTTATCGGGTCACCGGAAGGAGTTCCAGGCACCCCCAATAAAAGATATGGGCCTTATGGGCAAGGAGGGGAAACACACCAGCCACAAAGGGCTGGTGCGCCCCCCATACGGGCCGGGAAACATGGAGAAGGAAAGGAAATAAAGGCAATAGGATTCTCCCTTACTTCCCCCTCTCCCCTCTTTCTTTCCCCCTCCAACAAACATGGCAGGGGGGCGCGGCCAAGAAGGACCCCAAGTAGGATTCGGCCTACTTGGGGCACCCCATGGCAACCTCGCCTCACCCGCCCACATATATTTATGTGGGGGGCACCCTAGCACACCCTAGACAATTTCTTAGCAGTGTGCGACGCCCGCCTCCACCGTTTACACCCCCGATCATATTTTCGTAGTGCTTAGGCGAAGCCCTGCGGAGATCACTTCACCATCACCGTCACCATGCCGTTGTGCTGACGGAACTCATCTACTACCTCGACGTCTTGCTGGATCAAGAAGGTGAGGGACGTCACCGAACTGAACGTGTGCAGAACACGGAGGTGTCGTGCATTCGGTACTTGATCGGTTGAAGCGCGAAGAAGTTCGACTACATCAACCACGTTGTGAAACGCTTCCGCTTACGGTCTACGAGGGTACGTAGATGTTGGGGAACGTAGCATGCAATTTCAAAAAAAAAATCTACGCTTACGTAAGATCTATCTAGGAGATGCATAGCAATGAGAAGGGGAGAGTGTGTGTACGTACCCTCGTAGACCGAAAGAGAAAGTGTTTGACAACGCGGTTGATGTAGTCAAACTTCTTCTAGCTCCGATCGATCAAGCAACGAATGCACGGCACCTCCGGGTTCTGCACACGTTCAGCTCGATGACGTCCCTCGTCCTATTGATCCAACAAAGGTGTCAAGGAAGTATATGAGTTCCGTCAGCACGACGGCATGGTGACGGTGACGGTTATGTGATCCGCGCGGGGCTTTGCCTAAGCACTACGAAGATATGACCGTGGGAGTATATCTTGGAGGGGGGCGTCACACACCGCTAATAGATGTTGTGTGTTCTAGGCGCCCCCTCCCCATGTATATATAGGTGGGAGGGGGAGGGTAACAGCCTTGGGGTGCCCCAAGTAGGAGGAATCCTACTTGGGGGCCTAGTCCAATTCGGCCCCCCCTTACCATATTTTCCGAAGGGGGAAAGAAGGAGAAGGGACGAGGGAAGGAAGGGGGAGACCGAATCCCTACCCTTCCTTCTCTCTTCCCCTCTTTCCTTCCTCCTCTGGTTCAGCCTATATGGGGGGGGGGGGCGCAGTAGCCCCTGCTGGCTGCTGTGTTTCCCCTCTTGGCCCATTAGGCCCATATCTTTTGCCGAGGGTGCCCGGAACCCCTTCCGGTGACCCGATATGTACCCGGTACCCTCCGGAACACTTCCGGTGTCTGAATACTTTCGTCCTATATATCAATCTTTACCTCTCGACCATTTCGAGACTCCTCGTCATGTCCGTGATCTCATTTGGGACTCCGGACAACATTCGGTCACCAAATCATACAACTCATATAATACTAAATCGTCATCGAACATTAAGCCTGCAGACCCTACAGGTTCGAGAACTATGTAGACATGACTGATACGTCCAAAACGTATCTATAATTTCTGCTTGCTCCATGCCACTTTTGGGTGATATTGCTATGATATTTATACACTTCCATACACTTTTGATCATATTTGGACTAACCTACTAATCCAGTGCACCCCAGTGCCAGTTTCTGTTTTCGGCTGTTTTTGTAATTCAGGTTTTCACATTACGAGAACTGCCAGGAAAAATCCAGAAAAATTATATAAAAAATCAGCATTCCAGAACCTACCTTGCGCCCGAAGGACAGCCGGGAGGGGGGGGCACCAGGGCCCCAGGCGCCCTGGCGGCGCCCCCCCTGGGCCGCGCCGGGGGGGCGCCTGGGCCCCCCGAGCCCCGTCTGGTGCCCCCCTTTGGCATATATTTAGAGCTTCCTTCGAAACCCTCGGGACGGGAACTCTTTTTCGCGATCTCATCTCTGTTCCCCCGCCGCCGCCGCTTCCAAGATCGGGAGCACCAGGAGAACTCTTCCCGGCACCCTTCCGGAGGGGAGGATCACCATCGGGAGCCTCTCCACCACCATGGACGCCTCCCGGATGAGTTGTGAGTAGTCTCCCTTGGACCATGAGTCCATGACCAGTAGCTATGTGATGTTCTCCTCCCGTTCTTGTGCTTCACTAATTAGTCCTCGTGAGCTGCCCTACATGATCGAGGCACATATGTAATCCTTCCGTTCTTGTGCTTCACAGATTCTGTCATGTTTTGCCTTTCCTTCATTTTGCAAACCAAGAGCTTGCTTTTTCTTTGCAAAAACCTTTTGGCAATCTTGAGAAATAGTAGAACTTCAAGAATATCTTTATTTCCAGCAAGGTGCAATTATTTTATTAAGGGTACTAACCTCGCTAATCAGATTATGATGAGTTATGTATGAAGGGAGTTTTCAAGTGTGCGAGGGAAGATGATAAAACGATTCAGGAGTGTCAAGCGCTCAAGCTTGGGGATGCCCCCGTGCACCCCCAAGAAATATTCAAGGAGACTCAAGCGTCTAAGCTTGGGGTGCATCCCCTTCTCCATTAACATTATCTGTTCGTCTTTCGTTCCGCTATATTTTTATCACTTCATGTGTTATGTGCTATGCTTGGAGCGTCTTGCTTTTAGTTTTCTTTTTAGTTTTTCATAACGAGTCAGAACTCAACGTTCTTTATGTGGGAGAGAAACACGCTCCACTTCTACCTAGAACATAACATAGAATTTACATGTCTATCTTTGCTGTGTGTGTTCTTTGTCTTTTAATAGCTACTATCATGCTCTGCTCTTAGTATTCATGCTTATCTTTTTAAAGAGCTTTTGTTTAGTTGGTTGCTTGAACTCTCTTTAATTACCATGCTCACCTTATTAAGAGAGTTTGCTTCCGTTGCATTGGTTAATATGTCTATGATAAAGATGCTACATGCATAATGGTGCTTAGTAGTTCAGGTTTTCTTATGGTTAGTCTCAAATAGCTGGGGGGTTCCCAATGTGTTATTGGAGTACCAACATGATTTGTTTGCCTATGATGTGGTATGGTTTAGTAATATCTTCCCTCAAGAATTTATTTTGATTGACTTGGCGTATGCTCACGCATATTTAAGACTGTAAAGAAAGTCTGTCAAGCCTTGATGATCTTTTATTTCTGAGTAGCGATATAACTACCATGCCTGATTCAATGTTGCTTTGTCGCTCTGCATGATTATGACCGTCATTGCTCTCTTAGTTGGTCGCTCCCAGTCTTTTGCTAACCTCCACCTGTACTAAGCGAACTAACTTTGCAATACATAGCTCATGGGAAAGTAGCTTAAAAACTATTGTGGTAAAGAATATTTTGCCTGTGTATCTTATTTCTTATAAGTTGCTTGCTGAGCGGTAACCATGTTTCTGGGGATGCCATCAACTGTCACACTTTTGTTGAATATCATGTGAGTTGCTATGCATGTTCGTCTTGTCTGAAGTAAGGGTGATTTGCCGTGGGTTGAATGGTTGAGTATGCATATTGTTAGAGAAGAACATTGGGCCGCCAACCAAAGCCATGTATAACGGTGGAAGTTTTAGCTTGGACATTAATCCTTAATCTCTTATGAGAATATGCTTATGCATTGAAGAGGAGTCCATCATCTATTTTCTATGTTGTCCCGGTATGGATGTCCTCAAGTTGAGATCTATCAAAAACGAGAAATCAAATGCGATTTATCTCCTTGGACCTTTGTACAGGTGGCATAGAGGTACCCCTTTGTGACACTTGGTTGAAACATATGTAATGCAATGATAACCCATGGAAATCCGAGCTAATTAGGACAAGGTGCGAGCACTATTGGTATTCGATGCATGAGGCTTGCAACTTATAGGATGTCTTATGCATGACACATATGAAGTACTACTACCGTTGACATAATTGCTTCTATGTTTTCAAAAAAAAAAGCTCTAGCACATAACCATTCTTTTACTTTTTGAGTCTCCACCTTCTTTCTTCAAGCACCAACTATTGAGAGCATGATTGTTATTCCGAGTGTAATGTGTATTGTCCCAAAGTAGCATTGTCTTTTGCATGATTGTGATATCGTTTATTCTAAAATCATTGTATCTAGTCATCACTTAAACCTTGGAGGTGCCCCTGCATTTATGTTTTGCTTCACTAAAGGGGGCAAGCTAGATATCACTTTATCATATTTGCACACCATGTTCATTGCAAATCTATTTGATGCTTCAATGTCATGTTGTAAAACTTTTAGTCATTTGTGATTTTCTCATGAGGCAACTTAATTACTACAGATTCATTGTCTCAGTAAGCTTTTGTCATATGACTATGAAAAAGTCCTATATGGTTAATAGCATGTCACCACAGAAATTATTCTTGTTATCATTTACCTACTCGAGGACGAGCAGGAATTAAGCTTGGGGATGTTGATACGTCCAAAACGTATCTATAATTTCTGCTTGCTCCATGCCACTTTTGGGTGATATTGCTATGATATTTATACACTTCCATACACTTTTGATCATATTTGGACTAACCTACTAATCCAGTGCACCCCAGTGCCAGTTTCTGTTTTCGGCTGTTTTTGTATTTCAGGTTTTCACATTACGAGAACTGTCAGGAAAAATCCAGAAAAATTATATAAAAAATCAGCGTTCCAGAACCTACCTTGCGCCCGAAGGACAGCCAGGGGGGGGGGCACCAGGGCCCCAGGCGCCCTGGCGGCGCGCCCCCCTGGGCCGCGCCGAGGGGGCGCCTGGGCCCCCCGGGCCCCGTCTGGTGCCCCCCTTTGGCATATATTTAGAGCTTCCTTCGAAACCCTCGGGACAGGAACTCTTTTTCGTGATCTCATCCCTGTTCCGCCGCCGCCGCCGCTTCCAAGATCGAGAGCACCAGGAGAACTCTTCCCGGCACCCTGCCGGAGGGAAGGATCACCATCGGGAGCCTCTCCACCACCATGGACGCCTCCCGGATGAGTTGTGAGTAGTCTCCCTTGGACCATGAGTCCATGACCAGTAGCTATGTGATGTTCTCCTCCCGTTCTTGTGCTTCACCAATTAGTCCTCGTGAGCTGCCCTACATGATCGAGGCACATATGTAATCCTTATGCTGTTGCTATGTTGAGTTTGCTGGGATCCGATGGATTATGAGATTATGTTCAGATTGTGCTTGAGTAATATATTTGATCTACCTCTTTTATATTTATGTTCATAAGTAATTCTTGCATGTTCTCCGTTGTTATTTATTGCTTTGGCCAAGTTAGAGGTAGTGACTCCAAGTGGGAACGTTATGCTCGATTGTGGGTTCATGCCCCTCGATGACTAGCTTGAGTGACAGAAACATGAGTCTAGGGGATGTGCTGTTGCCACAAGGGGGAAAACAACGGTGCTTGTGCCCGCGGGTGCAAGGATTGTTTACTTTACGCAAAGTTCTTTTAATGCAGTTGTCTGTTGCATTGAGTTTACACTATGGGTGGGACTCGCAACTTAATACCAGCGAGATGTTCTGGATAGATATCTCAAGGTGGATGATTAGTAGTAGATATTGATGGATTTCGGTCTACTTACTTTGGCGTACCGCCCATGCTTTGAACTTCAACCTTTCTTGCAATGTAGTCAGCATTGGTTTGCGTTCGTGGTCCTGTCAATTGCCCAGCTGTAATTCGTTTACCTCACATAGCTGTTTTATCGTCTTTTGGGAGAGAGACATCACTAGTGAACATCATGAGACTCCGGTCCGTATTACCATCATTGATCACATCCGCTATTTACTTTTCGCTTTTACTTACTATGGCAAACATTATCTATCACTACTATCATTTGCGTTTAATCCTTTGTGAACTACAAGGCCGGAGGGATTGACAACCTCTCTGTACTCGTTGGGAGCAAAGTTATTTGTATCTGTGTGCAGGTCCACGTTGATTGCTAATATCTGGCGCCGTTAGCAGTTGACACCTACTTGTTGAACCTAGGAGTCTCTGGGGATTCGATCCATGGCATCTTTGCTAAGGGAAAATCTTCCACAACACTGCATCTCACACCTTCCACTTGGGGTAACCAACGAGGGGTTAGAGGCCCATCAAGGAGTTTTTCTGGCGCCGTTGCCGGGGACTCCACTCTTCAGGATAGGGGAGTTGCACGCTATCTTTTACCTTTGCTTTTTAGTCTTGTTAGTTTACCTTTCAGTTTTGCTTTAGTATCCTTTATCGAAAATCACAAAAATAGTTATCTTGCTTGCTTGCTACTATGGGTTCCACCGAGAACACCAAGTTGTGTGACTTCACTAGTCACAACAACGATGACTTTATCAGCACACCTATCACTACACCTGCCACTTCAGCACCTTCATATGAAATTAAACCTGCTTTACTGAACTTAGTCATGAAAGATCAATTCTCCGGTGCTGGAGATGATGCTGCTTTACACTTGAACACCTTTGTTGAACTTTGTGATATGCAAAAGTACCAAGAAATAGATGGTAATATTGTTAAGCTTAAGCTTTTTCCTTTCTCCTTGAGAGGAGGAGCTAAAATTTGGTTTCAGTCTTTGCCTAGAAATAGCATAGATTCATGGGACAAGTGCAAAGATGCTTTTATCGGAAAATACTATCCACCTGCTAAAATTATCCAACTTAGAAGTAACATAATGAATTTTAAACAATTGGATAATGAACACGTTGCCCAAGCTTGGGAACGTATGAAATCTCTTATCAAGAACTGCCCTACTCATGGTTTGACTACTTGGATGGTTATCCAAACTTTTTATGCAGGCTTGAACTTTACCTCGCGGAACTTGTTAGATTCGGCCGCGGGAGGAACTTTTATGTCAACTACACTTGGTGCTGCCACGAAGCTTCTCGATGAGATGATGACCAACTATTCCCAATGGCACACCGAACGCGCTCCAACAGGTAGGAAGGTAAACTCTGTCGAGGAGATTTCCTCCCTTAATGAAAAAGTTGACTTGATCATGTCTCTACTTTCGAAGCAATCTTCTATTGATCCTCGCGATGTTCCTTTAAATTCTTTGATTGCTCAAGAACAAGTAGATGTGAATTTTATCTCTAGAAACAATTTTAACAACAATGCTTATAGGAGTAACTTTGGTAACAATCCTAGACCGTTCCCCTCTAATTCTTCTGGGAACAACAATGCTTATCCTACTACCAAGAACTCCACTACTAAACTAGAGACTATGTTTAAAGATTTCATCACTACCCAAAAAGCCTTTAATAAAAGTGTAGAAGAAAAACTACATAAACTTGATGATCTCTCTTTGAAGGTAGACCATTTAGCCAATGAGGTAAAATTGCTAAAAATTAAAACTTATCCTCTTGAGGAGAGGGAAGTCACTCCTATAAATGCTATTCAAGTGCGAATTAATGAAAACATTAGGATGATGGCTAAACTTAAAGAGAGATGGGCTAGAGAAAAGGAGGAAGAAGAGAGAATCAAGAGCCTTCCTACCCACCACACTGTTGCTACTATCCAAGTTGTTGAGGATGTTCAAACTCTTAGCACCCAATGTACTCCTGGTCCCATTAGACCTATTAATGGTGATGCTATGACTATAGAAACTACCAAACAAGTGAACCTAAAGGACAGCACTACCACTTTACTTGATGCTAATGACCTTGATTTTGATAATTGCACTCTTACCGAAGTTATTGATTTCCTTCACAAGATGTCTAGAGATCCCCGCACTAGCACGCTTAACCTTGCCTTCACAGAGCATATCACTAATGCTCTCATCAAAGCTAGGGAGGAGAAACTTAGAGTAGAAGCCTCCATACGTAGAAAGCTAGAAGATGGTTGGGATCCTATGATAAAAATTAAATTGAATGACTTCTCTTGCTATGCATTATGTGATGTTGGAGCTAGTACCTCTGTTATGCCCAAAAGAATATATGATATGCTTAAATTGAAACCTTATGATTCTTGTTCTTTTGATGTTCGTCTCGTTGATTCTTCCATAAAGAAACCTTAGGGGAGGATCGACGATGTTCTTATTGTTGTTAATGATAATTATGTTCCCGTTGATTTCACTATTATGGATATTGAATGTGATCCTTCATGTCCAATTATTTTGGGACGACCCTTTTTACGCACCGTTGGTGCTATCATTGACATGAAAGAGGGTAATATAAATTTCAGTTTCCTCTCAAGAAAGGGATGGAACACTTCCCTCGTAAGAAGATCAAGTTACCTTTTGAGTCCATTGTACGGGCTAGCTATTCTTTTACTCTTGATAAAACTTGATCTATATGCATTATGCCTAGCTTAAAGGCATAAAAGAAAGCGCTTTTGGGAGGCAGCCCACATGAATAAATTTTTATATTTTGCTTTTGTTGTGTCTTGATGTTGTTTACTACAGTAGCATCATCATTGTATCTTTGCTTTTCATATTTGTGCCAAGTATAGCCTCTGATTGCTAGAAAGTTCAAAAGTTGTGAGGTGCTGTCCAGGAAACAGATTCTGTCCTTGGATAGAAAAATTCGTATAAAATCACCAGATCATCTTTTTGTTCTGAATTGTTTGGACAGCGTTCTCTATATAATTGTCTTTCGTGCGTCTGTTCTGAGTTTTTTGATTTGAGTTGCAGAAGTACCCCGAACAAATCAATTACTACCTGATGTTCTGTTTTTCATAGATTCTGTCCTGTTTTGCCTTTCCTTCATTTTGCAAACCAAGAGCTTGCTTTTTCTTTGCAAAAACCTTTTGGCAATCTTGAGAAACAGTAGAACTTCATGAATATCTTTATTTCCAGCAAGGTGCAATTATTTTATTAAGGGTACTAACCTCGCTAATCAGATTATGATGAGTTATGTATGAAGGGAGTTTTCAAGTGTGCGAGGGAAGATGATAAAAAGATTCAGGAGTGTCAAGCGCTCAAGCTTGGGGATGCCCCCGTGCACCCCCAAGAAATATTCAAGGAGACTCAAGCGTCTAATCTCGGGGATGCCCCCGTGCATCCCCTTCTCCATCAACATTATCTGTTCGTCTTTCGTTCCGCTGTATTTTTATCACTTCATGTGTTATGTGCTATGCTTGGAGCGTCTTGCTTTTAGTTTTCTTTTTAGTTTTTCATAACGAGTCGGAACTCAGCGTTCTTTATGTGGGAGAGAAACACGCTCCACTTCTACCTAGAACATAACATAGAATTTTCATGTCTATCTTTGCTGTGTGTGTTCTTTGTCTTTTAATAGCTACTATCATGCTCTGCTCTTAGTATCCATGCTTATCTTTTTAAAGAGCTTTTGTTTAGTTGGTTGCTTGAACTCTCTTTAATTACCATGCTCACCTTATTAAGAGAGTTTGCTTCCGTTGCATTGGTTAATATGTCTATGATAAAGATGCTACGTGCATAATGGTGCTTAGTAGTTCAGGTTTTCTTATGGTTAGTCTCAAATAGCTGGGGGGTTCCCAATGTGTTATTGGAGTACCAACATGATTTGTTTGCCTATGATGTGGTATGGTTTAGTAATATCTTCCCTCAAGAATTTATTTTGATTGACTTGGCGTATGCTCACGCATATTTAAGACTGTAAAGAAAGTCTGTCAAGCCTTGATGATCTTTTATTTCTGAGTAGCGATATAACTACCATGCCTGATTCAATGTTGCTTTGTCGCTCTGCATGATTATGACCATCATTGCTCTCTTAGTTGGTCGCTCCCAGTCTTTTGCTAACCTCCACCTGTACTAAACGAACTAACTTTGCAATACATAGCTCATGGGAAAGTAGCTTAAAAACTATTGTGGTAAAGAATATGTTGCATGTGTATCTTATTTCTTATAAGTTGCTTGCTGAGCGGTAACCATGTTTCTGGGGATGCCATCAACTGTCACACTTTTGTTGAATATCATGTGAGTTGCTATGCATGTTCGTCTTGTCTGAAGTAAGGGTGATTTGCCGTGGGTTGAATGGTTGAGTATGCATATTGTTAGAGAAGAACATTGGGCCGCCAACCAAAGCCATGTATCATGGTGGAAGTTTTAGCTTGGACATTAATCCTTAATCTCTTATGAGAATATGCTTATGCATTGAAGAGGAGTCCATCATCTATTTTCTATGTTGTCCCGGTATGGATGTCCTCAAGTTGAGATCTATCAAAAACGAGAAATCAAATGCGATTTATCTCCTTGGACCTTTGTACAGGTGGCATAGAGGTACCCCTTTGTGACACTTGGTTGAAACATATGTAATGCAATGATAACCCATGGAAATCCGAGCTAATTAGGACAAGGTGCGAGCACTATTGGTATTCGATGCATGAGGCTTGCAACTTATAGGATGTCTTATGCATGACACATATGAAGTACTACTACCGTTGACAAAATTGCTTCTATGTTTTCAAAATAAAAAAAAAGCTCTAGCACATAACCATTCTTTTACTTTTTGAGTCTCCACCTTCTTTCTTCAAGCACCAACTATTGAGAGCATGATTGTTATTCTGAGTGTAATGTGTATTGTCCCAAAGTAGCATTGTCTTTTGCATGATTGTGATATTGTTTATTCTAAAATCATTGTATCTAGTCATCACTTAAACCTTGGAGGTGCCCCTGCATTTATGTTTTGCTTCACTAAAGGGGGCAAGCTAGATATCACTTTATCATATCTGCACACCATGTTCATTGCAAATCTATTTGATGCTTCAATGTCATGTTGTAAAACTTTCAGTCATTTGTGATTTTCTCATGAGGCAACGTAATTACTACAGATTCATTGTCTCAGTAAGCTTTTGTCATATGACTATGAAAAAGTCCTATATGGTTAATAGCATGTCACCACAGAAATTATTCTTGTTATCATTTACCTACTCGAGGACGAGCAGGAATTAAGCTTGGGGATGTTGATACGTCCAAAACGTATCTATAATTTCTGCTTGCTCCATGCCACTTTTGGGTGATATTGCTATGATATTTATACACTTCCATACACTTTTGATCATATTTGGACTAACCTACTAATCCAGTGCACCCCAGTGCCAGTTTCTGTTTTCGGCTGTTTTTGTATTTCAGGTTTTCACATTACGAGAACTGTCAGGAAAAATCCAGAAAAGTTATATAAAAAATCAGCGTTCCAGAACCTACCTTGCGCCTGAAGGACAGCTAGTGGGGGGCACCAGGGCCCCAGGCGCCCTGGCGGCGCCCCCCCCCTGGGCCGTGCCGAGGGGGCGCCTGGGCCCCCCGGGCCCCGTCTGGTGCCCCCCTTTGGCATATATTTAGAGCTTCCTTCGAAATCCTCGGGACGGGAACTCTTTTTCGCGATCTCATCTCTGTTCCGCCGCCGCCGCCGCTTCCAAGATCGGGAGCACCAGGAGAACTCTTCCCGGCACCCTGCCGGAGGGGAGGATCACCATCGGGAGCCTCTCCACCACCATGGACGCCTCCCAGATGAGTTGTGAGTAGTCTCCCTTGGACCATGAGTCCATGACCAGTAGCTATGTGATGTTCTCCTCCCGTTCTTGTGCTTCACCAATTAGTCCTCGTGAGCTGCCCTACATGATCGAGGCACATATGTAATCCTTATGCTGTTGCTATGTTGAGTTTGCTGGGATCCGATGGATTATGAGATTATGTTCAGATTGTGCTTGAGTAATATATTTGATCTACCTCTTTTATATTTATGTTCATAAGTAATTCTTGCATGTTCTCCGTTGTTATTTATTGCTTTGGCCAAGTTAGAGGTAGTGACTCCAAGAGGGAACGTTATGCTCGATTGTGGGTTCATGCCCCTCGATGACTAGCTTGAGTGACAGAAACATGAGTCTAGGGGATGTGCTGTTGCCACAAGGGGGAAAACAACGGTGCTTGTGCCCGCGGGTGCAAGGATTGTTTACTTTACGCAAAGTTCTTTTAATGCAGTTGTCTGTTGCATTGAGTTTACACTATGGGTGGGACTCGCAACTTAATACCAGCGAGATGTTCTGGATAGATATCTCAAGGTGGATGATTAGTAGTAGATATTGATGGATTTCGGTCTACTTACTTTGGTGTACCGCCCATGCTTTGAACTTCAACCTTTCTTGCAATGTAGTCAGCATTGGTTTGCGTTCGTGGTCCTGTCAATTGCCCAGCTGTAATTCGTTTACCTCACATAGCTGTTTTATCGTCTTTTGGGAGAGAGACATCACTAGTGAACATCATGAGACTCCGGTCCGTATTACCATCATTGATCACATCCGCTATTTACTTTTCGCTTTTACTTACTATTGCAAACATTATCTATCACTACTATCATTTGCGTTTAATCCTTTGTGAACTACAAGGCCGGAGGGATTGACAACCTCTCTGTACTCGTTGGGAGCAAAGTTATTTGTATCTGTGTGCAGGTCCACGTTGATTGCTAATATCTGGCGCCGTTAGCAGTTGACACCTACTTGTTGAACCTAGGAGTCTCTGGGGATTCGATCCATGGCATCTTTGCTAAGGGAAAATCTTCCACAACACTGCATCTCACACCTTCCACTTGGGGTAACCAACGAGGGGTTAGAGGCCCATCAAGGAGTTTTTCTGGCGCCGTTGCCGGGGACTCCACTCTTCAGGATAGGGGAGTTGCACGCTATCTTTTACCTTTGCTTTTTAGTCTTGTTAGTTTACCTTTCAGTTTTGCTTTAGTATCCTTTATCGAAAATCACAAAAATAGTTATCTTGCTTGCTTGCTACTATGGGTTCCACCGAGAACACCAAGTTGTGTGACTTCACTAGTCACAACAACGATGACTTTATCAGCACACCTATCACTACACCTGCCACTTCAGCACCTTCATATGAAATTAAACCTGCTTTACTGAACTTAGTCATGAAAGATCAATTCTCCGGTGCTGGAGATGATGCTGCTTTACACTTGAACACCTTTGTTGAACTTTGTGATATGCAAAAGTACCAAGAAATAGATGGTAATATTGTTAAGCTTAAGCTTTTTCCTTTCTCCTTGAGAGGAGGAGCTAAAATTTGGTTTCAGTCTTTGCCTAGAAATAGCATAGATTCATGGGACAAGTGCAAAGATGCTTTTATCGGAAAATACTATCCACCTGCTAAAATTATCCAACTTAGAAGTAACATAATGAATTTTAAACAATTGGATAATGAACACGTTGCCCAAGCTTGGGAACGTATGAAATCTCTTATCAAGAACTGCCCTACTCATGGTTTGACTACTTGGATGGTTATCCAAACTTTTTATGCAGGCTTGAACTTTACCTCGCGGAACTTGTTAGATTCGGCCGCGGGAGGAACTTTTATGTCAACTACACTTGGTGCTGCCACGAAGCTTCTCGATGAGATGATGACCAACTATTCCCAATGGCACACCGAACGCGCTCCAACAGGTAGGAAGGTAAACTCTGTCGAGGAGATTTCCTCCCTTAATGAAAAAGTTGACTTGATCATGTCTCTACTTTCGAAGCAATCTTCTATTGATCCTCGCGATGTTCCTTTAAATTCTTTGATTGCTCAAGAACAAGTAGATGTGAATTTTATCTCTAGAAACAATTTTAACAACAATGCTTATAGGAGTAACTTTGGTAACAATCCTAGACCGTTCCCCTCTAATTCTTCTGGGAACAACAATGCTTATCCTAGTACCAAGAACTCCACTACTGAACTAGAGACTATGTTTAAAGATTTCATCACTACCCAAAAAGCCTTTAATAAAAGTGTAGAAGAAAAACTACATAAACTAGATGATCTCTCTTTGAAGGTAGACCATTTAGCCAATGAGGTAAAATTGCTAAAAATTAAAACTTATCCTCTTGAGGAGAGGGAAGTCACTCCTATAAATGCTATTCAAGTGCGAATTAATGAAAACATTAGGATGATGGCTAAACTTAAAGAGAGATGGGCTAGAGAAAGGGAGGAAGAAGAGAGAATCAAGAGCCTTCCTACCCACCACACTGTTGCTACTATCCAAGTTGTTGAGGATGTTCAAACTCTTAGCACCCAATGTACTCCTGGTCCCATTGGACCTATTAATGGTGATGCTATAACTATAGAAACTACCAAACAAGTGAACCTAAAGGACACCACTACCACTTTACTTGATGCTAATGACCTTGACTTTGATAATTGCACTCTTACCGAAGTTATTGATTTCCTTCACAAGATGTCTAGAGATCCCCGCACTAGCACGCTTAACCTTGCCTTCACAGAGCATATCACTAATGCTCTCATCAAAGCTAGGGAGGAGAAACTTAGAGTAGAAGCCTCCATACGTAGAAAGCTAGAAGATGGTTGGGATCCTATGATAAAAATTAAATTGAATGACTTCTCTTGCTATGCATTATGTGATGTTGGAGCTAGTACCTCTGTTATGCCCAAAAGAATATATGATATGCTTAAATTGAAACCTTATGATTCTTGTTCTTTTGATGTTCGTCTCGTTGATTCTTCCATAAAGAAACCTTTGGGGAGGATCGACGATGTTCTTATTGTTGTTAATGATAATTATGTTCCCATTGATTTCACTATTATGGATATTGAATGTGATCCTTCATGTCCAATTATTTTGGGACGACCCTTTTTACGCACCGTTGGTGCTATCATTGACATGAAAGAGGGTAATATAAAATTTCAGTTTCCTCTCAAGAAAGGGATGGAACACTTCCCTCGTAAGAAGATCAAGTTACCTTTTGAGTCCATTGTACGGGCTAGCTATTCTTTTACTCTTGATAAAACTTGATCTATATGCATTATGCCTAGCTTAAAGCCATAAAAGAAAGCGCTTTTGGGAGGCAGCCCACATGAATAAATTTTTATATTTTGCTTTTGTTGTGTCTTGATGTTGTTTACTACAGTAGCATCATCATTGTATCTTTGCTTTTCATATTTGTGCCAAGTATAGCCTCTGATTGCTAGAAAGTTCAAAAGTTGTGAGGTGCTGTCCAGGAAACAGATTCTGTCCTTGGATAGAAAAATTCGTATAAAATCACCAGATCATCTTTTTGTTCTGAATTGTTTGGACAGCGTTCTCTATATAATTGTCTTTCGTGCGTCTGTTCTGAGTTTTTTGATTTGAGTTGCAGAAGTACCCCGAACAAATCAATTACTACCTGCTGTTCTGTTTTTCACAGATTTTGTCCTGTTTTGCCTTTCCTTCATTTTGCAAACCAAGAGCTTGCTTTTTCTTTGCAAAAACCTTTTGGCAATCTTGAGAAACAGTAGAACTTCAAGAATATCTTTATTTCCAGCAAGGTGCAATTATTTTATTAAGGGTACTAACCTCGCTAATCAGATTATGATGAGTTATGTATGAAGGGAGTTTCAAGTGTGCGAGGGAAGATGATAAAAAGATTCAGGAGTGTCAAGCGCTCAAGCTTGGGGATGCCCCCGTGCACCCCCAAGAAATATTCAAGGAGACTCAAGCGTCTAATCTCGGGGATGCCCCCGTGCATCCCCTTCTCCATCAACATTATCTGTTCGTCTTTCGTTCCGCTGTATTTTTATCACTTCATGTGTTATGTGCTATGCTTGGAGCGTCTTGCTTTTAGTTTTCTTTTTAGTTTTTCATAACGAGTCGGAACTCAGCGTTCTTTATGTGGGAGAGAAACACGCTCCACTTCTACCTAGAACATAACATAGAATTTTCATGTCTATCTTTGCTGTGTGTGTTCTTTGTCTTTTAATAGCTACTATCATGCTCTGCTCTTAGTATCCATGCTTATCTTTTTAAAGAGCTTTTGTTTAGTTGGTTGCTTGAACTCTATTTAATTACCATGCTCACCTTATTAAGAGAGTTTGCTTCCGTTGCATTGGTTAATATGTCTATGATAAAGATGCTACGTGCATAATGGTGCTTAGTAGTTCAGGTTTTCTTATGGTTAGTCTCAAATAGCTGGGGGGTTCCCAATGTGTTATTGGAGTACCAACATGATTTGTTTGCCTATGATGTGGTATGGTTTAGTAATATCTTCCCTCAAGAATTTATTTTGATTGACTTGGCGTATGCTCACGCATATTTAAGACTGTAAAGAAAGTCTGTCAAGCCTTGATGATCTTTTATTTCTGAGTAGCGATATAACTACCATGCCTGATTCAATGTTGCTTTGTCGCTCTGCATGATTATGACCATCATTGCTCTCTTAGTTGGTCGCTCCCAGTCTTTTGCTAACCTCCACCTGTACTAAACGAACTAACTTTGCAATACATAGCTCATGGGAAAGTAGCTTAAAAACTATTGTGGTTAAGAATATGTTGCCTGTGTATCTTATTTCTTATAAGTTGCTTGCTGAGCGGTAACCATGTTTCTGGGGATGCCATCAACTGTCACACTTTTGTTGAATATCATGTGAGTTGCTATGCATGTTCGTCTTGTCTGAAGTAAGGGTGATTTGCCGTGGGTTGAATGGTTGAGTATGCATATTGTTAGAGAAGAACATTGGGCCGCCAACCAAAGCCATGTATCATGGTGGAAGTTTTAGCTTGGACATTAATCCTTAATCTCTTATGAGAATATGCTTATGCATTGAAGAGGAGTCCATCATCTATTTTCTATGTTGTCCCGGTATGGATGTCCTCAAGTTGAGATCTATCAAAAACGAGAAATCAAATGCGATTTATCTCCTTGGACCTTTGTACAGGTGGCATAGAGGTACCCCTTTGTGACACTTGGTTGAAACATATGTAATGCAATGATAACCCATGGAAATCCGAGCTAATTAGGACAAGGTGCGAGCACTATTGGTATTCGATGCATGAGGCTTGCAACTTATAGGATGTCTTATGCATGACACATATGAAGTACTACTACCGTTGACAAAATTGCTTCTATGTCTTCAAAATAAAAAAAAAGCTCTAGCACATAACCATTCTTTTACTTTTTGAGTCTCCACCTTCTTTCTTCAAGCACCAATTATTGAGAGCATGATTGTTATTCTGAGTGTAATGTGCATTGTCCCAAAGTAGCATTGTCTTTTGCATGATTGTGATATCGTTTATTCTAAAATCATTGTATCTAGTCATCACTTAAACCTTGGAGGTGCCCCTGCATTTATGTTTTGCTTCACTAAAGGGGGCAAGCTAGATATCACTTTATCATATTTGCACACCATGTTCATTGCAAATCTATTTGATGCTTCAATGTCATGTTGTAAAACTTTCAGTCATTTGTGATTTTCTCATGAGGCAACTTAATTACTACAGATTCATTGTCTCAGTAAGCTTTTGTCATATGACTATGAAAAAGTCCTATATGGTTAATAGCATGTCACCACAGAAATTATTCTTGTTATCATTTACCTACTCGAGGACGAGCAGGAATTAAGCTTGGGGATGTTGATACGTCCAAAACGTATCTATAATTTCTGCTTGCTCCATGCCACTTTTGGGTGATATTGCTATGATATTTATACACTTCCATACACTTTTGATCATATTTGGACTAACCTACTAATCCAGTGCACCCCAGTGCCAGTTTCTGTTTTCGGCTGTTTTTGTATTTCAGGTTTTCACATTACGAGAACTGCCAGGAAAAATCCAGAAAAGTTATATAAAAAATCAGCGTTCCAGAACCTACCTTGCGCCCGAAGGACAGCCAGTGGGGGGCACCAAGGCCCCAGGCGCCCTGGCGGCGCCCCCCCTGGGCCGTGCCGAGGGGGCGCCTGGGCCCCCCGGGCCCCGTCTGGTGCCCCCCTTTGGCATATATTTAGAGCTTCCTTCGAAATCCTCGGGACGGGAACTCTTTTTCGCGATCTCATCTCTGTTCCGCCGCCGCCGCCGCTTCCAAGATCGGGAGCACCAGGAGAACTCTTCCCGGCACCCTGCCGGAGGGGAGGATCACCATCGGGAGCCTCTCCACCACCATGGACGCCTCCCAGATGAGTTGTGAGTAGTCTCCCTTGGACCATGAGTCCATGACCAGTAGCTATGTGATGTTCTCCTCCCGTTCTTGTGCTTCACCAATTAGTCCTCGTGAGCTGCCCTACATGATCGAGGCACATATGTAATCCTTATGCTGTTGCTATGTTGAGTTTGCTGGGATCCGATGGATTATGAGATTATGTTCAGATTGTGCTTGAGTAATATATTTGATCTACCTCTTTTATATTTATGTTCATAAGTAATTCTTGCATGTTCTCCGTTGTTATTTATTGCTTTGGCCAAGTTAGAGGTAGTGACTCCAAGAGGGAACGTTATGCTCGATTGTGGGTTCATGCCCCTCGATGACTAGCTTGAGTGACAGAAACATGAGTCTAGGGGATGTGCTGTTGCCACAAGGGGGAAAACAACGGTGCTTGTGCCCGCGGGTGCAAGGATTGTTTACTTTACGCAAAGTTCTTTTAATGCAGTTGTCTGTTGCATTGAGTTTACACTATGGGTGGGACTCGCAACTTAATACCAGCGAGATGTTCTGGATAGATATCTCAAGGTGGATGATTAGTAGTAGATATTGATGGATTTCGGTCTACTTACTTTGGCGTACCGCCCATGCTTTGAACTTCAACCTTTCTTGCAATGTAGTCAGCATTGGTTTGCGTTCGTGGTCCTGTCAATTGCCCAGCTGTAATTCGTTTACCTCACATAGCTGTTTTATCGTCTTTTGGGAGAGAGACATCACTAGTGAACATCATGAGACTCCGGTCCGTATTACCATCATTGATCACATCCGCTATTTACTTTTCGCTTTTACTTACTATGGCAAACATTATCTATCACTACTATCATTTGCGTTTAATCCTTTGTGAACTACAAGGCCGGAGGGATTGACAACCTCTCTGTACTCGTTGGGAGCAAAGTTATTTGTATCTGTGTGCAGGTCCACGTTGATTGCTAATATCTGGCGCCGTTAGCAGTTGACACCTACTTGTTGAACCTAGGAGTCTCTGGGGATTCGATCCATGGCATCTTTGCTAAGGGAAAATCTTCCACAACACTGCATCTCACACCTTCCACTTGGGGTAACCAACGAGGGGTTAGAGGCCCATCAAGGAGTTTTTCTGGCGCCGTTGCCGGGGACTCCACTCTTCAGGATAGGGGAGTTGCACGCTATCTTTTACCTTTGCTTTTTAGTCTTGTTAGTTTACCTTTCAGTTTTGCTTTAGTATCCTTTATCGAAAATCACAAAAATAGTTATCTTGCTTGCTTGCTACTATGGGTTCCACCGAGAACACCAAGTTGTGTGACTTCACTAGTCACAACAACGATGACTTTATGAGCACACCTATCACTACACCTGCCACTTCAGCACCTTCATATGAAATTAAACCTGCTTTACTGAACTTAGTCATGAAAGATCAATTCTCCGGTGCTGGAGATGATGCTGCTTTACACTTGAACAACTTTGTTGAACTTTGTGATATGCAAAAGTACCAAGAAATAGATGGTAATATTGTTAAGCTTAAGCTTTTTCCTTTCTCCTTGAGAGGAGGAGCTAAAATTTGGTTTCAGTCTTTGCCTAGAAATAGCATAGATTCATGGGACAAGTGCAAAGATGCTTTTATCGGAAAATACTATCCACCTGCTAAAATTATCCAACTTAGAAGTAACATAATGAATTTTAAACAATTGGATAATGAACACGTTGCCCAAGCTTGGGAACGTATGAAATCTCTTATCAAGAACTTCCCTACTCATGGTTTGACTACTTGGATGGTTATCCAAACTTTTTATGCAGGCTTGAACTTTACCTCGCGGAACTTGTTAGATTCGGCCGCGGGAGGAACTTTTATGTCAACTACACTTGGTGCTGCCATGAAGCTTCTCGATGAGATGATGACCAACTATTCCCAATGGCACATCGAACGCGCTCCAACAGGTAGGAAGGTAAACTCTGTCGAGGAGATTTCCTCCCTTAATGAAAAAGTTGACTTGATCATGTCTCTACTTTCGAAGCAATCTTCTATTGATCCTCGCGATGTTCCTTTAAATTCTTTGATTGCTCAAGAACAAGTAGATGTGAATTTTATCTCTAGAAACAATTTTAACAACAATGCTTATAGGAGTAACTTTGGTAACAATCCTAGACCGTTCCCCTCTAATTCTTCTGGGAACAACAATGCTTATCCTAGTACCAAGAACTCCACTACTGAACTAGAGACTATGTTTAAAGATTTCATCACTACCCAAAAATCCTTTAATAAAAGTGTAGAAGAAAAACTACATAAACTAGATGATCTCTCTTTGAAGGTAGACCATTTAGCCAATGAGGTAAAATTGCTAAAAATTAAAACTTATCCTCTTGAGGAGAGGGAAGTCACTCCTATAAATGCTATTCAAGTGCGAATTAATGAAAACATTAGGATGATGGCTAAACTTAAAGAGAGATGGGCTAGAAAAAGGGAGGAAGAAGAGAGAATCAAGAGCCTTCCTACCCACCACACTGTTGCTACTATCCAAGTTGTTGAGGATGTTCAAACTCTTAGCACCCAATGTACTCCTGGTCCCATTGGACCTATTAATGGTGATGCTATAACTATAGAAACTACCAAACAAGTGAACCTAAAGGACACCACTACCACTTTACTTGATGCTAATGACCTTGACTTTGATAATTGCACTCTTACCGAAGTTATTGATTTCCTTCACAAGATGTCTAGAGATCCCCGCACTAGCACGCTTAACCTTGCCTTCACAGAGCATATCACTAATGCTCTCATCAAAGCTAGGGAGGAGAAACTTAGAGTAGAAGCCTCCATACGTAGAAAGATAGAAGATGGTTGGGATCCTATGATAAAAATTAAATTGAATGACTTCTCTTGCTATGCATTATGTGATGTTGGAGCTAGTACCTCTGTTATGCCCAAAAGAATATATGATATGCTTAAATTGAAACCTTATGATTCTTGTTCTTTTGATGTTCGTCTCGTTGATTCTTCCATAAAGAAACCTTTGGGGAGGATCGACGATGTTCTTATTGTTGTTAATGATAATTATGTTCCCGTTGATTTCACTATTATGGATATTGAATGTGATCCTTCATGTCCAATTATTTTGGGACGACCCTTTTTACGCACCGTTGGTGCTATCATTGACATGAAAGAGGGTAATATAAAATTTCAGTTTCCTCTCAAGAAAGGGATGGAACACTTCCCTCGTAAGAAGATCAAGTTACCTTTTGAGTCCATTGTACGGGCTAGCTATTCTTTTACTCTTGATAAAACTTGATCTATATGCATTATGCCTAGCTTAAAGGCATAAAAGAAAGCGCTTTTGGGAGGCAGCCCACATGAATAAATTTTTATATTTTGCTTTTGTTGTGTCTTGATGTTGTTTACTACAGTAGCATCATCATTGTATCTTTGCTTTTCATATTTGTGCCAAGTATAGCCTCTGATTGCTAGAAAGTTCAAAAGTTGTGAGGTGCTGTCTAGGAAACAGATTCTGTCCTTGGATAGAAAAATTCGTATAAAATCACCAGATCATCTTTTTGTTCTGAATTGTTTCGACAGCGTTCTCTATATAATTGTCTTTCGTGCGTCTGTTCTGAGTTTTTTGATTTGAGTTGCAGAAGTACCCCGAACAAATCAATTACTACCTGCTGTTCTGTTTTTCGCAGATTCTGTCCTGTTTTGCCTTTCCTTCATTTTGCAAACCAAGAGCTTGCTTTTTCTTTGCAAAAACCTTTTGGAAATCTTGAGAAACAGTA
Organism: Secale cereale; assembly: GCA_902687465.1. Taxonomy (NCBI): domain Eukaryota; kingdom Viridiplantae; phylum Streptophyta; class Magnoliopsida; order Poales; family Poaceae; genus Secale; species Secale cereale. The sequence continues at coordinate 739,219,991 of LR738711.1, forward strand.
GAACTTCAAGAATATCTTTATTTCCAGCAAGGTGCAATTATTTTATTAAGGGTACTAACCTCGCTAATCAGATTATGATGAGTTATGTATGAAGGGAGTTTTCAAGTGTGCGAGGGAAGATGATAAAAAGATTCAGGAGTGTCAAGCGCTCAAGCTTGGGGATGCCCCCGTGCACCCCCAAGAAATATTCAAGGAGACTCAAGCGTCTAATCTCGGGGATGCCCCCGTGCATCCCCTTCTCCATCAACATTATCTGTTCGTCTTTCGTTCCGCTATATTTTTATTACTTCATGTGTTATGTGCTATGCTTGGAGCGTCTTGCTTTTAGTTTTCTTTTTAGTTTTTCATAACGAGTCGGAACTCAGCGTTCTTTATGTGGGAGAGAAACACGCTCCACTTCTACCTAGAACATAACATAGAATTTTCATGTCTATCTTTGCTGTGTGTGTTCTTTGTCTTTTAATAGCTACTATCATGCTCTGCTCTTAGTATTCATGCTTATCTTTTTAAAGAGCTTTTGTTTAGTTGGTTGCTTGAACTCTCTTTAATTACCATGCTCACCTTATTAAGAGAGTTTGCTTCCGTTGCATTGGTTAATATGTCTATGATAAAGATGCTACGTGCATAATGGTGCTTAGTAGTTCAGGTTTTCTTATGGTTAGTCTCAAATAGCTGGGGGGTTCCCAATGTGTTATTGGAGTACCAACATGATTTGTTTGCCTATGATGTGGTATGGTTTAGTAATATCTTCCCTCAAGAATTTATTTTGATTGACTTGGCGTATGCTCACGCATATTTAAGACTGTAAATAAAGTCTGTCAAGCCTTGATGATCTTTTATTTCTGAGTAGCGATATAACTACCATGCCTGATTCAATGTTGCTTTGTCGCTCTGCATGATTATGACCATCATTGCTCTCTTAGTTGGTCGCTCCCAGTCTTTTGCTAACCTCCACCTGTACTAAGCAAACTAACTTTGCAATACATAGCTCATGGGAAAGTAGCTCAAAAACTATTGTGGTAAAGAATATGTTGCCTGTGTATCTTATTTCTTATAAGTTGCTTGCTGAGCGGTAACCATGTTTCTGGGGACGCCATCAACTGTCACACTTTTGTTGAATATCATGTGAGTTGCTATGCATGTTCGTCTTGTCTGAAGTAAGGGTGATTTGCCGTGGGTTGAATGGTTGAGTATGCATATTGTTAGAGAAGAACATTGGGCCGCCAACCAAAGCCATGTATCATGGTGGAAGTTTTAGCTTGGACATTAATCCTTAATCTCTTATGAGAATATGCTTATGCATTGAAGAGGAGTCCATCATCTATTTTCTATGTTGTCCTGGTATGGATGTCCTCAAGTTGAGATCTATCAAAAACGAGAAATCAAATGCGATTTATCTCCTTGGACCTTTGTACAGGTGGCATAGAGGTACCCCTTTGTGACACTTGGTTGAATCATATGTAATGCAATGATAACCCATGGAAATCCGAGCTAATTAGGACAAGGTGCGAGCACTATTGGTATTCGATGCATGAGGCTTGCAACTTATAGGATGTCTTATGCATGACACATATGAAGTACTACTACCGTTGACAAAATTGCTTCTATGTCTTCAAAATAAAAAAAAAGCTCTAGCACATAACCATTCTTTTACTTTTTGAGTCTCCACCTTCTTTCTTCAAGCACCAACTATTGAGAGCATGATTGTTATTCTGAGTGTAATGTGCATTGTCCCAAAGTAGCATTGTCTTTTGCATGATTGTGATATCGTTTATTCTAAAATCATTGTATCTAGTCATCACTTAAACCTTGGAGGTGCCCCTGCATTTATGTTTTGCTTCACTAAAGGGGGCAAGCTAGATATCACTTTATCATATTTGCACACCATGTTCATTGCAAATCTATTTGATGCTTCAATGTCATGTTGTAAAACTTTCAGTCATTTGTGATTTTCTCATGAGGCAACTTAATTACTACAGATTCATTGTCTCAGTAAGCTTTTGTCATATGACTATGAAAAAGTCCTATATGGTTAATAGCATGTCACCACAGAAATTATTCTTGTTATCATTTACCTACTCGAGGACGAGCAGGAATTAAGATTGGGGATGTTGATACGTCCAAAACGTATCTATAATTTCTGCTTGCTCCATGCCACTTTTGGGTGATATTGCTATGATATTTATACACTTCCATACACTTTTGATCATATTTGGACTAACCTACTAATCCAGTGCACCCCAGTGCCAGTTTCTGTTTTCGGCTGTTTTTGTATTTCAGGTTTTCACATTACGAGAACTGCCAGGAAAAATCCAGAAAAATTATATAAAAAAATCAGCGTTCCAGAACCTACCTTGCGCCCGAAGGACAGCCGGGGGGG
>LR738711.1:739223389-739288947 GCA_902687465.1 Secale cereale
TCAACCTTTCTTGCAATGTAGTCAGCATTGGTTTGCGTTCGTGGTCCTGTCAATTGCCCAGCTGTAATTCGTTTACCTCACATAGCTGTTTTATCGTCTTTTGGGAGAGAGACATCACTAGTGAACATCATGAGACTCCGGTCCGTATTACCATCATTGATCACATCCGCTATTTACTTTTCGCTTTTACTTACTATTGCAAACATTATCTATCACTACTATCATTTGCGTTTAATCCTTTGTGAACTACAAGGCCGGAGGGATTGACAACCTCTCTGTACTCGTTGGGAGCAAAGTTATTTGTATCTGTGTGCAGGTCCACGTTGATTGCTAATATCTGGCGCCGTTAGCAGTTGACACCTACTTGTTGAACCTAGGAGTCTCTGGGGATTCGATCCTTGGCATCTTTGCTAAGGGAAAAACTTCCACAACACTGCATCTCACACCTTCCACTTGGGGTAACCAATGAGGGGTTAGAGGCCCATCAATGACCGAGACACTTCTCCGGTCAATAACCAATTGCAAAACCTGGATGCTCATATTGGTTCCTACATATTCCACGGAGATCTTTATCGGTCGAACCGTAATGACAACATATGTTATTCCCTTTGTCATCGGTATGTTACTTGCCAGAGATTTGATCGTTGGTATCTTCATACCTAGTTCAATCTCGTTACGGGAAAGTCTCTTTACTCATTCCGTAATACATTATCGCGCAACTAACTCATTAGTCACTTTGCCTGCAAGGCTTCTTATGATGTGTATTGCCGAGAGGGCCTAGAGATACCTCTTCAATTCTCGGAGTGACAAATCCTAATCTCGATCTATGCCAACTCAACAAACACCTTCGGAGATACCTGTAGAGCATGTTTATAATCACCCAGTTACGTTGTGAAGTTTGATAGCACACAAGGCATTCCTCCGGTATCCGGGAGTTGCATAATCCATAGTTGAAGGAACATGTATTTGACTGAAGAAACCAATAGCAGTAAAATTGAACGATCATTATGCTAAGCTAACGGGTGGGTTATGTCCATCACATCATTCTCCTAATGATGTGATCCCGTTATAAAATGACAACTCATGTACATGGTTAGGAAACCTTAACCATCTTTGATCAATGAGCTAGTCTAGTAGAGGCTCACTAGGGACATAGTGTTTGTCTATGTATTGACACATGTATCAAGGTTTCTGATCAATACAATTCTAGCATGAATAATAAACATTTATCATGAATAAGGAAATATAAAATAACAACTTTATTATTGCCTCTAGGGCGTATTTCCTTCAGTAGAGACACTCTCCCCCTCGTTGCTATGCATCTTCATGGATAGATCATTGCGTGTGCGTATAATTTTTGTGTTTTCCATGCAACGTTTCCCAAATGTGGCATCATGAGCCAGGTCTATGCGTAGATGATATGCATGAGTAGAACGCGAAGAGTTGTGGGCGGTGATCGTCATACTGCTTACCACCAAGGTCTTATTTTGATTCGGCGGCATTGTAAGATGAAGCGGCCTAGACCAACCTTACATGTCCACGTACATGTGACCGGTTCCACCGACAGACATGCAACTTATTTTGCATAAAGGTGGCTGACGGGTGTCTGTTTCTCCTACTTTAGTTAAATCGAATTTGACTACGGCCGGTCCTTTTTGAAGGTTAAGACAACAAACTTGATAAATCTATTGTGGTTTTATGCCGTAGGTAAGAACGGTTCTTGCTAGAAGCCCGTAGCAGCCATGTAAAACTTGCAACAACAAAGTAGAGGACACCTAACTTGTTTTTGCAGGGCATGTTGTGATGTGATATGGTCAATATGTGATGAGTTATACGTTATTGTATGAGATGATCATATTTTGTAAATTATCGGCAACCGGCAGGAGCCTTATGGTTGTCTCTTTATTGTATGAAATGCAAGCACCATGTAATTGCTTTACTTTATTGCTATGAGTTAGCAATAGTCGTAGAAGCAATAGTTGGCAAGACGACCACGATGCTACGATGGAGATCAAGGTGTCAAGTCGGTGACGATGGAGATCATGACGATGCTTTGAAGATGGAGATCAAAAGCACAAGATGACGATGGCCATATCATGTCACATATTTTGATTGCATGTGATGTTTATCTTTATGCATCTTATTTTTCTTAGATCGGCGGTAGCATTATAAGATGATCCCTTCACTAAATTTCAAGGTAATTGTGTTCTCCCCGAGTATGCACTATTGCTACAGTTTGTCGTTTCGAGACACCATAGGATGATTATGTGTGATAGACTCTACGTTCACATACAACGGGTGTAAGATAGTTTACATACGCATAATACTTGGGTTAAACTTGACGAGCCTAGCATGTGCAGACATGGCCTCGGAACACTGGAGACCGAAAGGTCGAACATGAGTCATATAGTAGATATGATCAACATAGAGATGTTCACCATTGATAACTACTCCATCTCACGTGATGATCGGACATGGTTTACTTGATTTGGATCATGTTTCACTTAGATAACCCAAGTGTGACGCCCGAAGACCGACGTCCCAGAAGATCCCAGAAGATTCCAGAAGATTCCAGATGTTCCGGGATCTCCCGTGTGTTTTATTGTGCTTGTGTTATTTTATTTTGCATTGCATCATGTCATCATGCCATCATGTCATTTTTTTATCTTGCATCTCAACTTAAATAATCCGTGTGGGCCTTCGGTCCATTTAAATCGAGGGAAGGTGACTTCTCTTTATAACATATAAAAGCCTCTCAATATTATTAGGGAGCTATATTAATTATTCCATTTGTTTGGAATTACCCGCAACACACTTGCATAATTTTTCCTCATGCCTCTCAATTCTAGTTTCACCGTCAAAACCTTGTCTTAATTCTTTTCCGTTGTTTCGAGGTTCCTCCAAAATTTCGAACATTTTTGGACACTTCTATAATCACGTCTTAGTTCAAACCTATTTGAATTAAATTCAAATATGTTTGAATTATTTCTCTCGTTTTTGCCTTTTCTAATTTTCTCGGACCGTGCTATTTTTTTGACGCCCGAGAAAAATATTCCCTTGTGCAATTCTGCTCCTAACCCCCTCTATCTTTTCTTTCTTTGTCTTTTTTTCCTTTCTTTTCTCTCTTTTATTAAGAGCAGCCACCTCCCAGTCATTTTATCTCCTCCCTGGCCCAGGCCTCCTCAGGCATCAGGCCCACCGGCCCGGCCACCACCTAACCCTAGCCGCTACATCCCACCGAATCCCTTCGCTCGTCCCTCCCAGAGCCGCCGCCAGCCTCTCCTTCGCGCGAGCCCCGCACCCCCCCTTTCTCCTCGTTCCCGCAGCTCTCTCTCCCCTCGAGCCCTGTTTCCCCCCGTTTGCTCTCCCTCGCTTCCCATCTCGCCCGAGCCGCCAGGTCGCCCGAGCCCCATCTCTCCTCCGCACCAGCCCCTCCAGGCCCCGTTCTCGCTCGCTCGCCTCCGGGCGCCCCAAGGCCAGGAGCGCCGCCTCCCTGCGCGCCCCGGGGCTCCATCCCGTCGACCACCAGCTGCTGCGACGCCGCTCCTCCGTCGCCAAGGCGCAGCAGCGCCGAGCCCCTCCATCCTGCGCCGCGACCGCGCCAAGGCCTCCAGCTCGGTTGCCTCCCTCCTTCCTCCTCGAAGCAGCAGCCGCCGGCCTCCCCGTCGTCGCGCGAGCTGGCGCCTCTCCAGCGCCGCGTCGCGCCCCCATCTCCTCGTCTCTTCCTCGGCAGGTCCGGCCAGAGACATCCGCGCCCCAGGGCCGCTGGTCAGAGGCTGCAGCAGCCTTCGCGCCGGCGTCCCGTCCAGCGCCTCCTCAAGCTCTGCCCGACGTCTCCAGCGAGGCCAACGCCCCGCCGCATCTTCTTCGGCCAGGATATGTGCCTCTCCAGCCAGGCCTCTGCCTCGTCGCCGACCGCAGCCTTTTTTTTTTCCTTTTTTGTTGTTTTGTTGCTATTATTGTTATCTCAAGTAACCATGGAGCAGCAAGTATAACTACTTTTGGACCCGAACGTCTACCGTCGCCCGAAACAACTACCGTCGCCCGAACGTCTACCGTCGTCCCGTGTACCTCTACGGCAAGTACCTCGACGACATGTACCACTACGGCTCAAGTTCCTCTCCGATACGGCCAAGTACCACGACGACCGAACGGCTACGGTGACGTGTACATCTACACCGAGATTGGACCGACGAACGTTTTGAGTCCTCTAGTACCACGACGCCGTCGAATGCCAAGTACCTCTACGTCGCAAGAACCCAGACCGGCGAGTGCGAAGACCCTCAAGTACCTCTACGGAACGAGTTCAACTACACGACGCGTCAAGTACCCCTTCGGATGCGTCAAGTTCGACTACACATGGAGATCCCGTGTACCCCGACGTCGCAAGTACCACGACACGTAACGTGAACGTCTACCGTCGCCGAAGACCCGTGAACAACTACTTCCTCTTCGGCCGCGAGTACCACTACTTCCACTACGATCTAGAACCGCTCCGAGAACGTTTGTTCCGAAGGTATAACCCCGAGACGACCCCGTGGATGACCCGTGGATGAATGTTGTGGTTGTATGAAATGTTTCCCGTGTGTGCACCGTGCCCGTTGTGCCCTTCTTTTGTCGTGTTCCTCGGTTGCCTCGTCACCGACTCGTGGGAACCCGGTGACGGGATCACCCCACCTTTCATCTTGTTTGACTCGCTCACGCCATCTATCTTTTGCACCGGTCTCTCAACGAGTTACCGGAACCGATATGATGCGTTGCATCATTTTCGGATCGTTGTCGTGGCACCCTTTCTTTCCACCACGATGACTAATTCTCCTTATCATCTATATCTCTTTTAAGTCAACCTTTTAATAATTGCATAAAACTTGTTCATGTCATCCGCATCATGTTAACAACATTGATATGTTAAATTGTTGTTTGCTTATAATTACTAAACATGCTCATGGGGATTTTTCGGATATGTTGTTGTTATTTCCGGCCTCATTTAAAATGCCTAAATAGTGTAGTTTCTTTATGCTTCACCTCTTGCCATGTTAAAAACATTTAATCTTGTCTTGTAAATAAACTAGAGTCAATTAAATAATTAAAATGTGGTGTTTCGTCAATATGCAACTCTTGCATATTGAGCTCCACTTAACTCGTAGTGTTGTTTGTGCACTTTGCTATGCCATGCATATTTAAACCGGACATGCATCATACTTGGATGTGCATCGTATGCTATGTTAATGCTTGTGTGTTTACCGTGTTGTTTGTTTCTTTCCGGTTTGCTTCTCTTGATAGCTTCGGTTTCGTTCCGGAGTTGTGAGGTTTCTCTCGTCTGTGTTGCTCCGTCTACTTCATGGATCCGTTCTTCTCCCTTGTGGAATTCCAGGCAAGATGACCGAACCCGGATACCATTACTATCTTTGCCTATTGCTAGTAGTCTCGATCTATAGTTTTGCCTCGATGCCCATGTCTTCCCTGTCAGCCTCCTATTTGTAACCATGAACCTGTCTAACCACCCTACCTATGCAAACCGTTGCTTGGCTAAGTACGCTTCGCTCAGCCCTTCTTATAGCATTGCTAGTTGCAGGTGAAGATCGAAGATGCTTGCTTCATGTTGAAGATTGGTTGGGTTATATCACACTATATAATTGCTTAAAAATGAAATCATCTATATATTGGCAAGGGTGGAAGGCTAAGCCTTTTGCTTGGTGATTTGTTCCACTCATGCCGTTAGGAACCGTATAAACCGGTGTTATGTTCCTTGATTATGCGTTCCTAACACGGTTGGGGTGTATGGGACCCCCTTGATAAAACGCTAAGTGCTAAGTCTTTTCCAGCAAGTCCCAACATTGGTACTATTTGCCTAATAACTAATAAAACTTGCATATGGGACTAGCTATCCCTTTTATTTTAATTCAACCCCCCTGGGCCAGTGCTCGATGTGAGTGTTGGTCCAAACTAGAGTCGTGTGCGGGGCCCCCCCTTGGCAACTTGGGTATTTCGGCCACTGTACGTTGTGCTCATCCGGTCGTGGCCTGAGACTAGATACGCGCGGCTACTATCAGGGTGTCGGCACGCCGGGAGGATTTGCTGGATTAGCCTTACCTTAGTTCGGTTTAACTTGAGCACGGGATTCCGAGAATACTCGGGTCTTCCCACCTATGGAGTTGCGACTCCGCGGATCGTGGGCTTGTAATGGGTCAAGTTGGAACACCCCTGCAGGGTTTGAACTTTCGAAAGCCGTGCCCGCGGTTATGTGGCAGATGGGAGCTTGTTAATATCCGGTTGTAGAAAACTTGACACAATGTTTCAATACACTACCAGCGTGTGTACCGTGACTGTCAATTTCCGAATAGGGATTCGGGAGTTGAACACGGTGGGGTTATGTTTGACCGGCTTTAGTTAGGATCACTTCGTGATCATCTTTTGACCGAGGCTTTTCTCTTCTCGCTCTCGTTTACGTAAGTTAGTGCTAGTTGCTGCTGCAGACACTTGTTGTTCCTTCACCTCTTGTTCTTTCTTCAGCCTTGTCCTCACCCAAGGCTTAAATAGTCTTGTTACCCGGGAACGGGATTGCTGAGTCCTCTGTGGCTCACAGTTACTTCACCACACCAGATGCAGGTTCAGCCGAGCTTGATGCAGGAGTTGGATCAGTTCTTCACCGGGAGTTCGATGAAGAGTTTGGCTGTATGCTTGTGACGTTTTCGACGATCAGTAGTGGTTTCTACTAGGATTCGTTCCTGACCTGTGGCTTTATGTTGTTTTGGTATCTTTCTTTTGGATCTTCACCCGTAGTCGGGTTGTGATGTTTGAATGATGATTTGCTTATGTAATGTATTGTGTGAAGTGGCGAGTGTAAGCCAACTATCTCCTTTTTGCAATTTAATCCCTCTTTTACATGAGTCGTGCAAAGATACCAAACTTGAGATCATTCTAGGATGGGCTTATACCTTTAAGTCGTGCCTCGACACGTAGGAGGTATAGTCCCATCCTGGGCATTACACCGAGGGATGTTAATTTAAGTGGGAGTTCATTAGTAATTTGATTAATTGAACTTAATTTATCATGAACTTAGTCCTGATAGTATTTGCATATCTATGTTGTAGATCAATGGCCCGTGCTACCGTTCCCTCGAATTTAGTGCGTTTTAGGAGAAAGCTAAGATGAAATATGATGGTAGCAAATACACGGACTGGGTCCGTAACTTGAGGATTATCCTCATTGCTACACAGAAGAATTATGTCCTTGATGCACCGCTAGGTGACGCACCTGCTGCAGGAGCTGAAGCAGATGTTATGAATGTCTGGCAAGCTCGATCTTATGACTACTCTATAGTTCAGTGTGCCATGCTTTACGGCTTAGAACCGGAACTTCAAAGACATTTTGATTGTCATGGAGCATATGAGATGTTCCGGGAGCTGAAATTGACATTTCAAGCTAATGCCCAGGTTGAGAGATATGAAGTCTCCAACAAGTTCTATAGCTGCAAGATGGAGGAGAATCTGTCAGTGAACACATACTCAAAATGTCTGGGTATCATAACCACTTGACTCAGTTGGGAATCTCTCTTCCACCTGAGAGTGTTATTAACAAAGTTCTTCAATCACTGCCACCAAGCTACAAAGGCTTCGTGATGAACTATAATATGCAAGGGATGGATAAGACAATTCCCGAGCTCTTCACGATGCTGAAATCTGTGGAGGTAGAAATCAAGAAAGAGCATCAAGTGTTGATGGTTAACAAGACCACTAGTTCAAGAAAAAGGGCAAGGGGAAGAAAGGGAACTTCAAGAAGAACAACAAGCAAGTTGCCACTCCCGAGAAGAAGCCCAAAGCTAGACCCAAGCCTGAAACTGAGTGCTTCTATTGCGAAGGAAATGGTCACTGGAAGCGGAACTACCCCAAATATTTGGCGGATAAGAAGGATGGCAGAGTGAACAAAGGTATATTTGATATACATGTTATTGATGTGTACCATACGAGTACTCGTAGTAGCCCCTGGGTATTTGATACTTGTTAGGTTGCTAAGATTAGTAACTCGGAACAGGAGTTGCAGAATAAACGGAGGCTAGTTGAGGGTGAGGTGACGATGTGTGTTGGAAGTGGTTCCAAGATTGATATGATCATCATCGCACACTCCCTATACTTTCGAGATTAGTGTTAAACCTAAATAAATGTTATTTGGTGTTTGTGTTGAGCATGAACAAGATTGTATCGTGTTTATTGCAATATGGTTATTCACTTAAGTCAGAGAATAATTGTTATTCTGTTTATATGAATAAAACCTTCTATGGTCATACACCCAAGGTGAATGGTTTATTGAATCTCGATCGTAGTAATACACATATTCATAATATTGAAGCCAAAAGATGCAGAGTTGATAATGATAGTGCAACATACTTGTGGCACTGCCATTTAGGTCATATTGGTGTAAAGCTCATGAAGAAACTCCATGCTGATGGGCTTTTGGAATTACTTGATTATGAATCATTTGATACTTGCGAACCATGCCTCATGGGCAAGATGACTCCGGAACAATGGAGCGAGCTAATGACTTATTGGAAATAATACATACCGATGTATGCGGCCCGACGAGTGTTGAAGCACGCGACGGGTATCGTTATTTTCTCACCTTCACAGATAATTTGAGTAGATATGGATATATCTACTTAATGAAACACAAGTCTGAAACATTTGAAAAGTTCAAAGAATTTAGAGAGAAGTAGAGAATTATCGTAACAAAAAAATTAAGTGTCTACGATCCGATCGCGGAGGCGAATATTTGAGTTACGAGTTTGGTCTTCATTTGAAACAATGTGGAATAGTTTCACAAGTCACGCCACCTGGAACACCACAGCATAATGGTGTGTCGGAATGTCGTAACCGTACTATATTGGATATGGTGTGTTCTATGATGTCTCTTATCGATTTGCCTTTATCATGTTGGGGTTATGCATTAGAGACAGCTGCATTCACGTTAAATAGGGCACCATCTAAATCCATTGAGACGACACCGTATGAACTATGGTTTGGCAAGAAACCAAAGCTGTCATTTCTTAAAGTTTGGGGTTGCAATGGTTATATGAAAAAGCTTCAGCCTGATAAGCTCAAACCCAAATCGGAGAAGTGCATCTTCATATGATACCCAAAAGAAAATGTTGGGTACACCTTCTACCACATATCCGAAGGCAATATTTTTTTTTGCTAAAAATGGGTCCTTTCTAGAGAAGGAGTTTCTCTTGAAAGAAGTGAGTGGGAGGAAAGTAGAACTTGATGAGGTAATTGTACCTTCACTCGAATTGGAAAGTAGATCATGAGAGAAAACCATTCCCGTGATGCCTACACCAACTAGAGAAGAAGCTAATGATAATGATCATGAAACTTTGGATCAAGTTACTACCGAACCTCGAAGGTCAACCAGAACATGTACCACACTAGAGTGGTATGGTAACCCTGTCCTAGAAGTCATGTTGTTAGACAACGGCTAACCTTCAAACAATGAAGAAGCTATGATGAGCCCAGATTCTAAAAAATGGCTTGAGGCCATGAAATATGAGATAGGATCCATGTATGAGAACAAAGTATGGACTTTGGAGGACTTGCCTGACAATCGGCAAGCCATAGAGAATAAATGGATCTTCAAGAGGAAGACGGACGCTGATGGTAATGTTACTATATACAAAGCTCGACTTGTCGCAAAAGGTTTTCCACAAGTTCAAGGAGTTGACTACGATGAGACTTTCTCACCCGTAGCGACGCTTTGGTCTTTCGAATCATGTTAGCAATTGCCGCATTTTATGAAATCTGGCAAATGGATGTCAAAACTACATTCCTTAATGGATTTTTGAAAGAAGAGTTGTATATGATGCAACTAGAAGGTTTTGTCGATCCTAAAGGTGTTAACAAAGTGTGCAAGCTCCAATGATCCATGTATGGACTGGTGCAAGCATCTCAGAGTTGGAATATACGCTTTCATGAGGTGATCGAAGCATATGGTTTTATGCAGACTTATGATGAAGCCTGTATTTACAAGAAAGTGAGCGGGAGCACTACAACATTTCTGATAAGTACTCCATCCGTCCCAAAATACTTGTCATCAAAGTGGACAAAAAGGGATGTATCTAGAACCAAAATACATCTATATACACCCCCTTTTATTCATTTTGATGAAAAGTATTTTCGGACGGAGGGAATATATGTGAATGACATATCGTTGATCGGAAATGATGTAGAAATTTATGTAAAGCATAAAGGAGTGTTTCAAATGAGTTTTTCAAAGAAAGACCTCGGTGAAGCTGTTTCAAATGACTTTTCCAAATGAGTCTCTAGAGATTGATCAAGACCCTTGATAAGACTTTCAATGAGTACATACGTTGATAAGATTTTGAAGGAGTTCAAAATGGATCAGTCAAAGAAGGAGTTCTTGCCTGAGTTGTAAGGTATGAACTTGAGTAAGACTCAAAAGCCCGACCACGGCAGAAAAATATAGAGAGAATGAAAGTCATTCCCTATGCCTCAGCCATAGGTTCTATAAAGTATGCCATGCTGTGTACCAAACATGTTGTGTACCTTGCCGTGAGTTTGTCAAGGGGGTACAATAGCGATCCAGGAGTAGATCACTGTACAACGGTCAAAATAATCCTTAGTAACTGGATGACTAAGGAAATGTTTCTTGATTATGGAGGTGATAAAGAGTTCGTCGTAAAGGGTTACGCCGATACAAGCTTTGACACTAAATCCAGATGACTCTAAGTATCAATCTGGATGCGTATTGAAAGTGGGAGCAATTAGCTAGAGTAGCTCTATGCAGAGCATTGTAGACATAAAAATTTGCGAAATACATACGGATCTGAATGTGACAGACCCGTTGACTAAACTTCTCTCACAAGCAAAACATGATCACACCTTATTACTCTTGGGTATTAATCACATAGCGATGTGAACTAGATTATTGACTCTAGTAAACCCTTTGGGTGTTGGTCACATGGCGATGTGAACTATGGGTGTTATTCACATAACGATGTGAACTATCGGTATTAAATCACATGGCGATGTGAGCTAGATTATTGACTCTAGTGCAAGTGGGAGACTGAAGGAAATATGCCCTCGAGGCAATAATAAAGTTGTTATTTATATTTCCTTATATCATGATAAATGTTTATTATTCATGCTAGAATTGTATTAACCGGAAACTTAGTACATGTGTGAATACATAGACAAAACAGAGTGTCCCTAGTATGCCTCTACTAGACTAGCTCATTGATCAAAGATGGTTATGTTTCCTAACCATAGACATGAGTTGTCATTTGATCAACGGGATCATATCGTTAGGAGAATGATGTGATGGACAAGACCCATCCGTTAGCTTAGCACTATGATCGTTTAGTTTTACTGCTATTGCTTTCTTCATGACTTATACATGTTCCTATGACTATGAGATTATGCAACTCTCGAATACCGTAGGAACACCTTGTGTGCTATCAAACGTCACAACGTAACTGGGTGATAATAAAGATGCTCTACAGGTGTCTCCGAAAGTGTTCGTGGTGTTGGCATAGATCAAGACTAGTATTTGTCACTCCGAGTGTCGGAGAAGTATCTCTGGGCCCTCTCGGTAATGCACATCATAATAAGCCTTGCAAGCAAAAGACTAATGAGTTAGTCACGAGATGATGTATTACGGAACGAGTAAAGAGACTTGCCGGTAACGAGATTGAACTAGGTATAGAGATACCGACGATCGAATCTCGGGCAAGTAACATACCAATGACAAAAGGAACAACGTATGTTGTTATGCGGTTTGACCGATAAAGATCTTCGTAGAATATGTAGGAGCCAATATGAGCATCCAGGTTCCGCTATTGGTTATTGACCGGAGATGAGTCTCGGTCATGTCTACATAGTTCTCGAACCCGTAGGGTCCGCACGCTTAACGTTTGATGACGATCGGTATTATGAGTTTATGAGTTTTTATGTACCGAAGGAGTTCGGAGTCCCGGATGAGACCGGGGACATGACGAGGAGTCTCGAAATGATCGAGACGTAAAGATCGATATATTGGACGACTATATCCGGACATCGGAAAGGTTCTGAGTGATTCTGGTATTTTTCGGAGTATATGGGCCTTATTGGGCCATACGGGAATAGAGGAGAAAGGCCAAAAGGAAGGAGGCGCGCTCCCCCCCTCTGGTCCGAATTGGACAAGGGGTGCAGCCCGCTTTTCCTTCTCCCTCTCCACCTCTTTCCTTCTCTCCTACTCCAAAAAGGAAAGGGGAACCTACTAGGACACACAAGTTAAATTTTTTTAGCCGTGTGCGGTGCCCCTCTCCACAGAAACACACCTCGGTCATACCGTTGCAGTGCTTAGGCGAAGCCCTGCGCCGGTAGATACATCATATCTGTCACCACGCCGTCGTGCTGGCGAAACTCTCCCGTGAAGCTCAACTGGATCAAGAGCTCGTGGGGCGTCATCAAGCTGAACGTGTGCTGAACGCGGAGGTGTCGTACGTTCGGTGCTTGATCGGTTGGATCACGAAGAAGTTCGACTACATCAACCGCGTCACTTGACGCTTCCGCTCCCGGTCTACGAGGGTACGTAGACACACTCTCCCCCTCGTTGCTATGCATCCAGTAGATAGATCTTGCGTGATCGTTGGAAAATTTTGAAAATACTACGTTCCCCAACAGTTAATCACATGGCAATGTGAACTAGATTATTGACTCTAGTGCAAGTGGGAGACTGATGGAAATATGCCCTAATAAAATGGTTATTATTATATTTCATTAATCATGATAAAGGTTTATTATTCATGCTTGAATTGTATTGACTGGAAACCTAAATACATGTGTGAATACATAAACAAATACCGTGTCCCTAGTAAGCCTCTAATAGACTAGCTCATTAATCAAAGATGGTTAAGGTTTCATAACCATGGACATGAGTTGTCATTTGATAGATCACATAATTATGAGAATGATGTGATGGACAAGACCCATCCGTTAGCTTAGCATTTGATCGTACAATTTATTGCTATTACTTTCATGTATGTCAAATACATATTCCTTTGACTATGAGATCATGTAGCTCCCGGATACCGGAGGAATACCTTGTGTGCTATAAAACGTCAAAACATAACAAGGTGATTATAAATAAGCTCTATAGGTATCTCCGAAGGTGTTTCGTTCGGTTGGCGTGAATCGAGATTATGATTTGTCATTCCGAGTATCGGAGAGGTATCTGTGGGCCGTCTCGGTAATGCACATCATAATAAGCCTTGCAAGCAAATGACTAGTGAGTTAGTCACGGGATGATGTATTACGGAACGAGTAAAGAGACTTTCCCGTAACGAGATTGAACTAGGTATAGAGATATCGATGATCGAATCTCGGGCAAGTAACATACCGAGGGACAAAGGGAATTGTGTATGTTTTCATAATGGTTCAACCGATAAAGATCTTCATAGAATATGTAGGAGACAATACGGGCATCCAAGTTCCGCTATTTGTTATTGACCGGAGAGGTGTCTTGGTCATTTCTACATAGTTCTCGAACCCGTAGGGTCCGCACGCTTAACTTTCGTTGAAGATATATTATTATATGAGTTGTGTGATTTGGTGACCGAATGTTGTTCGGAGTTCCGGATGAGATCACAGACTTGAAGAGGAGTCTCGAAATGGTTGAGAGGTAGAGATCGATATATAGGACGATGGTATTCGGACACCGGAAGTGTTCCAGAGGGTATCATGTACTTATTGGGTCACCGAAAGGAGTTCCGGGCACCCCTAGCAAAAGATATGGGCCTTATGGGACAAGAGGGGGAATACACCAGCCACAAGGGGCTGGTGCGCCCCCCATATGGGCCGGTGAAAGTGCAACTAATCCCCGGGTGGTTTTGGTAATTAATAACAACATATAGCTCATTGAACTAATATCATTTCAAGATAAATATTTCGGGAAGTTCAATGATTGGCATGGCATGGACTAGATATGTGGACCCCTCAAAATGCTAAGGACAAAGATTGGCAAAAGCTCAATACTCTACATTTCCATTTAGTGATCCAAGATCACATTTAGTCCACAGGAAAGCCAATACTATTAAAAGGGGCTGAGGTGTTGCTTAATGATCTAGTTGCTCAAGTGCTTAGTGATATTGGTCCAAAACCTCCAGCCACTTTCTCATATTCCACATATGTCCCAAACCTAAAGTCAAACTCGGCCCCAAAGATTTGATCTATCCGGCGCCACCGAGTTCACTTGACATAGCCACTGCCACAAACCCTAGACAATTCGGTCTCACCGATATGGATCTCCGTGTCACCGTGATGGCAATGTAAACTCTCTGTGATCCTTTCGTAACGTTTCAATCTAATCGAGAAGAGCGATCGGTCCCACCGAGTTTGCATGGTAAACTCTTTGTGATCCTTTTGAAACGTTTTGGTCTCACCAAAATTAGCGATCGGTCCCACTGAGTTTGCTTGACCACTTCTCTGTAATGCTATTTGCTGAAATCGGTCTCACCAAGTTCATGCAATCGGCGCCACCGAGATGAGGTTGCCCTAGCCCTAGCACAACGGTCCCACCGAGTTGATCATGTCAATCCCACCGAGATTCCTAACGTTCATATTTTGAACTGCTTCGGTCTGACCGAGTTCATCTATTTGGTCTGGCCGAGTTGGGTCAAATTTGTGTAACTGTTGGATTTTGTGTGGAGGCTATATATACCCCTCCACCCCCATCTCCATTTATGAGAGAGCCATCAGAACGTGCCTACACTTCCACTACACATTTTCTGAGAGAGAACCACCTGCTCATGTGTTGAGACCAAGATATACCATTCCTACCACAAGAATCTTGATCTCTAGCCTTCCCCAAGTTGCTTTCCACTCAAATCATCTTTCCACCATATCCAAATCTGTGAGAGAGAGTTGAGTGTTGGGGATACTATCACTTGAAGCACAAGAGCAAGGAGTTCATCATCAACACACCATCTATTACCTTTTGGAGAGTGGTGTCTCCTAGATTGGTTAGGTGTCACTTGGGAGCCTCCGACAAGATTGTGGAGTTGAACCAAGGAGTTTGTAAGGGCAAGGAGATCGCCAACTTCGTGAATATCTACCCGAGTGAGGCAAGTCCTTCGTGGACGTTTCCCATGGTGGGATAAACAAGGTTGCTTCTTCGTGGACCCTTCGTGGGTGGAGCCCTCCGTGGACTCGCGCAGCCGTTACCCTTCATGGGTTGAAGTCTCCATCAACATGGATGTACGATAGCACCACCTATCGAAACGACGCCAAAAATCTCTGTGTCTCCATTGCGTTTGCACTCTCCAAACCTCTCCCTTTACCTTCATATGCAATGCTTTACTTTCCGCTGCCACACTCTTGGAATTGCATGTGTAGGTTGGTTACTTGACTTGTCCTAATTGGTAAAATCTGCCAACACTTAAAATTGGGAAAAGGCTAGATTTTTTATTTGGTCAAGTAGTCTAATCACCCCCCTCTAGACCTACTTTCGATCCTACAGCTGGCCAATGTGAAGAAGGAAAGGAAAGAAAGGGAATAGGATGCCCCCTTACTTTCCCCTCTCCCCTCTTTCCTTCCCCCTCCAACAAACATGGCAGGGGGCACGGCCAAGAAGGACCCCAAGTAGGATTCAGCCAACTTGGGGCGCCCCATGGCAGCCTCATCTCTCCCTCCCACCTATATATATGTGGGGGGCACCCTAGCACACCCCCAGACAATTTCTTAGCCGTGTGCGGCGCCCTCCTCCACCGTTTGCACCCCCGGTCATATTTTCGTAGTGCTTAGGCGAATCCCAGCGGAGATCATTTCACCATCACCGTCACCACTCCGTTGTGCTAATGGAACTCATCTACTACCTCGACGTCTTGCTGGATCAAGAAGGTGAGGGACGTGACCGTGCTGAATGTGTGGAGAACATGGAGGTGACGTGCGGTCGGTACTTGATCGGTTGAAGTGCAAAGAAGTTCGACTACATCAACCACGTTGTCAAACGCTTCCACTTATGGTCTACGAGGTTACGTAGACACACTCTCCCCCTCGTTGCTATGCATATACATGGATAGATCATTACATGTGCGTAGAATTTTTTTGTTTTCCATGCAACATTTCCCAACACACCCACTCACACTTGCTTTTCATTTGGTACGGCGCATACTTCTTGCGTTCATGGTACTCACGATGAACGTGAATCCAAAAGGTTGATGCCTTTTGTTCGGCGCCGAACTTGGGGTCTTGCCCAATGTCCCTCCAACACTCACAAATGATCTTGTCCTCGGACGGCGTGTATGCCTTCGTCCACTTGCTTTTGCGCTTCGGCTTAGCCCCGGATTGGTTAACGAGCTTGTCCTTCAACAAAGGCTCCCCGTCGATGTCCATTTCATCCTCTTCCTCAAGATCGTAGTCCTCTAGGAACTCGTGGTTGAGGGGGAAGCCACCTAGGCCAACCTGATCTTCCATGAAGGCATCGTGCATGCCAGCTTGATCATAGGTCGCCGGCTTGAATGGC
This sequence comes from Secale cereale, assembly GCA_902687465.1. Lineage (NCBI taxonomy): Eukaryota > Viridiplantae > Streptophyta > Magnoliopsida > Poales > Poaceae > Secale > Secale cereale. Next base: position 739,239,902 of record LR738711.1, read on the forward strand.
GCTCAAACGTCTTGGCTTTGCGCCTCATCGGAATGGTAGCGAGCCGCAGAGGCAGCGGCCGCAGCACCACCTTCAAAGATGATGTTGCTCTCCATCATGAAACGGTTGGCCGTTTCATCGTCGCTAGGCAGCATTCTGTCGAACAGGTTGCGGGCGTCGGGGGGAGCACGTCTGCTGGCATAGCTATTTTCCTCTCATCTTCACATGATGTTTGAACCACATATTGCCAGAATATGAAATCCATTGTTTTCTTTAAATTGGGATATGCTTATGACCATGGCATTGCAATTATATGGCTATGATATGTGTCGCTGTTATAATAATCTTAATTTCACACATATATACTTTGATCAACATTGTATATTTTTGTCCTTTTGGTCTCCAATTTTGTTTGTTGTGGCAGACGCATATGCATTGGCCTTTATAATACCAGGACCTGGAAATATACATGTCAACGGGTGGTGGTTTATTGCTCGTTCAACTGACGGTGGGCATTTGATGCTCATTCGCACATAACAAAAGTGACCAAACCATTTCATCTGACTACATGCAGTACAATGCATGGGGCATTCGCGACTGTGATGGCTATGGCTGCTTTGTGTTCGAGAATGATACCAGCCCCGCTGGCCCAGGCGCATTCAGCTGGAGGCGGGTTTACAGCCTCAACACCCACTCCATGTTCATCGGGCTCAATTATCCAATCATCCAACCAACCATCAATCATATCATCAACGATGATTACCGTGCTATGCAAGTTCTATCCGCCGAGGGGAACTGTGTTTACACATCGTGCCATGGGTTTCATGAATCACCATATCTAGAGATTCGTCAACACAGCTGATGTCTACTACGCAACCTTCTTCTTGTAGACTCGTGTTGGGCCTCCAAGCGCAGAGTTTTGTAGGACAGTAGCAATTTTCCCTCAAGTGGATGACCTAAGGTTTATCAATCCGTGGGAGGCGTAGGATGAAGATGGTCTCTCACAAACAACCCTGCAACCAAATAATGAAGAGTCTCTTGTGTCCCCAACACACCCAATACAATGGCAAATTGTATAGGTGCACTAGTTCAGCGAAGAGATGGTGATACAAGTGTAATATGGATAGTAGGTATAGGTTTTTACAATCTAAAAATATAAAAACATCAAGGTAGCAAGTAGGAAACGTGGGCAAAAACGGTATTACAATGCTTGAAACCAAGGCCTAGGGTTCATACTTTCACTAGCGGAAAATCTCTCAACAATGATAACATAGTTGGATCATATAGCAATCCCTCAACGTACAACAAAGAATCACTCGAAAGTACCTATGGCGGAGAACAGAAGATGAAATTGCTTGTCGGGTACAAAACCACCTCAAAGTTATTCTTTCTGATCGATCTATTTGGCTATTCCTATAAGTGTCACAAACAACCCTAGAGTTCGTACTAAAATAACACCACATGACACACATCAATCAACCCTAATGTCACCTAGATACTCCAATGTCACCACAAGTATCCGTGGGCTAATTATACGATATGCATCACACAATCTCAGATTCATAATATTCAATCCAACATAAAGAACTTCAAGAGCACCCCAAAATTTCTATCGAAGAACAGAATATAAAAACGCATACCAACCACTATGCATAGATTACCCCAATGTCACCACGGGAATCTGCAAGTTGATAACCAAAACATACATCAAGTGGATCAATAGAACATCCCATTGTCACCACGGATATCCCATCGCAAGACATACATCAAGTGCTCTCACTGTTGGAAAACGTAGCATGCAATTTCAAAAAAATTCTACGCTCATGCAAGATCTATCTAGGAGATGCATAGCAACGAGAGGGGAAGAGTGTGCCCATGTACCCTCGTAGACCGAAAGCGGAAGTGTTTAGACAACGCGGTTGATGTAGTCAAACTTCTTCTCATTCCGACCGATCAAGCACCGAACGTATGGCACCACCGAGTTCTGCACACGTTCAACTCGACGATGTCCCTCGAACTCTTGATCCAGCAGAGTGTCTAGGAAGTAGATGACTTCCGTCAGCACAACGGTGTGGTGACGGTGATGATGAAGTAATCTGCGTAGGGCTTCGCTAAGCACTACGAGATTATGACTGTGGGGGTAAACGGTGAAGGGGGCGCAACACACGGCTAACAATGATGTTGTCTTAGGCGCCCCCCTCCCCCACATATATATAGGTTAGAGAGGGGAGGAGGCAGCCATGGGGGCGCCCAAGTAGGCCGAATCCTACTTGGGTTTGCACCCCAATTCGCCCCCCTTCCTTATTTGGTGTAGGGGAAAGGAAAGAAAATGGGGGAGAGAAGGAAAGGGGGAGGCCGAATCCTCCTCCTTCCTTCCTCCTTCCCCTTCCTTTCCTCCTTCTCCTATTTGGCCTAGGGGGGCGCACCAGCCCACTAGGGGCTGGTCTGTCCCTCACTTGGCCCAATAGGCCCATAACTTTGCCAGGGGGGCCCGGAACCCCTTCCGGTGACCCGATATCACCCGGAACACTTCCGGTGTCCAAATATCATCGTCCTATATATATGAATATTTACCTCTTGGTCATTTAGAGACTCCTCGTCATGTACGTGATCTCATCCGGGACTCCGAACAACATTCGGTCATCAAATCACATAACTCATATAATACAAAATCGTCATCAAACGTTAAGCGTGCGGGCCCTACGGGTTCGAGAACTATGTAGACATGACCGAGACACCTCTCCGGTCAATAACCAATAGAGGAACCTGGATGCTCATATTGGCTCCCCCATATTCTACGAAGATCTTTATCGGTCGTACCGTAATGACAGCATATGTTATTCCCTTTATCAGCAGTATGTTACTTGCCCGAGATTCGATCGTTGGTATCTTCATACCTAGTTCAATCTCGTTACCGGCAAGTCTCTTTACTCGTTGCATAATGAATCATCCCGCAATTAACTCATTAGTCATATTGCTTGCAAGGCTTCTTATGATGTGCATTATCGAGAGGGCCTAGAGATACCTCTCCGATATTCGGAGTGACAAATCCTAATCTTGATCTATGCCAACCCAACAAACACCTTCAGATATACCTGTAGAGCATCTTTATAATCACCCAGTTACGTTGTGACGTTTGATAGCACACAAGGCATTGCTCCGGTATCCGGGAGTTGCATAATCTCATAGTCGGAGGAATATGTATTTGACGATCACTATGCTAAGCTAACGGATGGGTCATGTCCATCACATCATTCTCCTAATGGTGTGATCCCTTTAATCAAATGACAACACATGTCTATGGTCAGGAAACTTAACCACCTTTATTTAGCGAGCTAGTCTAGTAGATGCTTACTAGGGACTTAGTATTTTTTCTATGTATCCACACATGTATCAAGTTTCTAGTTAATACAATTCTCGCATGAATAATAAATATTTATCATGAAATAAGGAAATATAAAATAACAACTTTATTATTGCCTCTAGGGCATATTTCCTTCAATATCCCACTTGCACCAGAGTCAATAATCTAGATTACATAGTAATGATTCTAACACCCGTGGAGTGTTGGTGCTGATCATGTTTTGCTCGTGGAAGAGGCTTAGTCAACGGGTCTGCCACATTCAGATCCGTATGTATTTTACAAATCTCTATATCTCCCTCCTTTACTTGATCGCGGATGGAGTTGAAGTTTCTCTAGATGTGTTTGGTTCTCTTGTGAAATCTGGATTCCTTTGCCAAGCAATTGCACCAGTGTTGATCATGTTTTGCTCGTGGAAGAGGCTTAGTCAACGGGTCTACCACATTCAGATCCGTATGTATTTTGCAAATCTCTATGTCTCCCTCCTTGACTTGATCGCGGATGGAGTTGAAGCATCTCTTGATGTGTTTGGTTCTCTTGTGAAACCTGGATTCCTTTGCCAAGCAATTGCACCAGTGCTGTCACAAAAGATTTTCATTGGACCCGATGCACTAGGTATTACACCTAGATGGGATATGAACTCCTTCATCCAGACTCCTTCATTTGCTGCTTCCGAAGCAGCTATGTACTCTGCTTCACACGTAGATCCCGCCACGACGCTCTGCTTGGAACTGCACCAACTAACAACTCCACCATTCAACAAAAATACATATCTGGTTTGTGACTTAAAGTCATCCGGATCAATGTCTAAGCTAGCATCGACGTAACCATTTAGGACCAGCTCTTTGTCACCTCCATAAACAAGAAACATATCCTTAGTCCTTTTCAGGTACTTCAGGATGTTCTTGACCACTGTCCAGTGATCCGCTCCTGGATTACTTTGGTACCTCCCTGCTAGAATTATAGCAAGGCACACATCAGGTCTGGTACATAGCATTGCATACATGATAGAACCTATGGCTGAGGCATAGGGAATGACTTTCATTTTCTCTCTATCTTCTGAAGTGGTCGGGCATTGAGTCTTACTCAACTTCACACCTTGTAACAAAAGAAATGACCCTTTCTTTGACTGATCCATTTTTAACTTCTTCAAGACTTTATCAAGGTATCTGCTTTGTGAAAGTCCTATCAAGCGTCTTGATCTATCTCTGTAGATCTTGATGCCCAATATATAAGCAGCTTCACCGAAGTCTTTCATTGAAAAATTCTTATTCAAGTATCCTTTTATGCTATCCAGAAGTTCTATATCATTTTCGATTAACAATATGTCATCTACATATAATATCAGAAATGCTATGGAGCTCCCACTCACTTTCTTGTAAATACAGGCTTCTCCGAAAGTCTGTATAAAACCATATGCTTTGATCACATCATCAAAGCGTATATTCCAACTCCGAGATGCTCTTGCAGCAGTCCATAGATGGATCGCTGGAGCTTGCACACTTTGTTGGCACCTTTAGGATCAACAAAACCTTTTGGTTGCAGCATATACAACTCTTCTTTAAGAAATCCATTGAGGAATTGAGTTTTGACGTCCAATTGCCAGATTTCATAATCATAAAATGCGGCAATTGCTAACATGATTCGGACAGACTTAAGCATCTCTACGGGTGAGAAAGTCTCATCGTAGTCAACTCCTTGAACTTATCGAAAACCTTTTGCGACAAGTCGAGCTTTGTAGACAGTAACATTAACATCAGCGTCAGTCTTCTTGAAGATCCATTTATTCTCTATGGCTCGCCGATCATCGGGCAAGTCCACCAAAGTCCACACTTTTTTCTCATGCATGGATCCTATCTCAGATTTCATGGCCTCAAGCCATTTTGCGGAATCTGGACTCATCATCGCTTCCTCATAGATTGTAGGTTCATCATGGTCTAGTAACATGACTTCCAGAATAGGATTACCATACCACTCTAGTGCGGAACATGCTATGGTTGACCTACGTGGTTCATTAGTTACTTGATCTGAAGTTTCATGATCATCATCATTAGCTTCCTCACTAGTTGGTGTAGGCATCACATGAACAATTTTCTGTGATGAGCTACTTTCCAATTCGAGAGAAGGTACAATTACCTCATCAAGTTCTACTTTCCTCCCACTCACTTCTTTCGAGAGAAACTCCTTCTCTAGAAAGGATCCATTCTTAGCAACAAAGATCTTGCCTTCGGATCTATGATAGAAGGTGTACCCAACAGTTTCTTTTGGGTATCCTATGAAGACGCACTTCTCCAATTTGGGTTCGAGCTTATCAGGCTAAAGCTTTTTCACATAAGCATCACAACCCCAAACTTTAAGAAATGACAGCTGATAACCCACAAGTGTAGGGGATCAGTTGTAGCCTCTTTCGATAAGTAAGAGTGTCTAACCCAACGAGGAGCTAAAGGCAGAACAAATATTCCCTCAAGTTCTATCGACCACCGATACAACTCTACGCACGCTTGACGTTTACTTTACCTAGAACAAGTATGAAACTAGAAGTACTTTGTGGTTTTTGTGGGATAGGTTTGCAAGAATATAAAGAGCACACAAATATAAACTAGGGGTTGTTAAGGTAAAGACACAACTAATTTAATGATAGCGAGTGTGGAAAAGTGGTGGTAGGAGTTGCGAAATTGCCCCTAAGCAATTGACTACGTTACTAGACCGATAGCAAGTTTTATGTGGGAGAGGCCACTGCTAGCATGTCATCCCTTACTTGGAATTCTATGCACTTATAATTGGAACTATTAGCAAGCATCCGCAACTACTAACGTTCATTAAGGTAAAACCCAACCATAGCATTAAGATATATTGGTCCCCCTTCAATCCCGTATGCATCAATTTCTACGCTAGGTTGAAGCTTCTGTCACTCTTGCCCTCCAATACGTAGTCCTATCAACATACAACTAACCCTATGGTGTGATCCACGCGCGCGCTCATATGATGGGCACCAAAGGACAGCAACATAACCACAAGCAATTTAAGTCAATCATAGCAATTCACCAATCACCGATAGGACAACGATAATCTACTCAGACATCATAGGATGGCAACACATCATTGGATAATAATATGAAGCATAAAACACCATGTTCAAGTAGAGGGTACAACGGGTTGCGGGAGAGTGGACCGCTGTAGATAGATGGGGGAAGGTGATGGAGATGTTGGTGAAGGTGACGGAGGTGTTGGTGTAGATCGCCGTCACACGATGATGGCCCCGGTGGCACTCCGGTGCCACCGGAAGCGAGGGGGAGAGAGCCCCCCTCCTCCTTCTTCTTCCTTGACCTTCTCCCTAGGTGGGAGAAGGGTTTCCCCTCTGGTCCATGGCCTCCATGGTGGCGGAGGGGCGAGATCCCCTCCAAGATTGGATCTGTCTCTGTGTCTCTCTCTGTTTCTGCGTTCCCAGATTTCGGCCCTTCACCGTTTCTTAAATTCCCGGAGATCCGTAACTCCGATTGGGCTCATCTTTTGACACGATTTTTATTCGGAAATTAGCTTTCTTGCGGCGAAAGAAGGGCATCAACCGCCTTACGGTGTGGCCTAGAGGGCCCAGGGTGCGCCCTGGGCAGGGGGCGCGCCCCCCACCCTCGAGGCCCACTCGGGCATCGTCTCGTGTGGGTTTTGCTTCCCAAAATTCACATATATTCCAAAAAAACTCCATCCGTTTTTATTCCATTTGGACTCCGTTTGATATGGATATTCTACGAAACAAAAAACATGCAACAAACAGGAACTGGCACTGGGCACTGGATCAATATGTTAGTCCCAAAAAATAGTATAAAAAGTTGCCAAAAGTATATGAATGTTGTAGAATATTGGCATGGAACAATCAAAAATTATAGATACGACGGAGACGTATCAACATCCCCAAGTTTAATTCCTGCTCGTCCTCGAGTAGGTAAATGATAAAAAGATAGTTTTTGATGTGGAATGCTACCTAACATAATCTTGATCATGTAATCTAATCATGGCATGAATATTAAGACACGAGTGATTCAAAGAAATAGTCTATCATTTGACATTAGGACGATAATACTTCAAGCATACTAATAAAGCAATCATGTCTCTTCAAAATAACATGGCCAAAGAAAGTTATCCCTACAAAATCATATGCTCTGGCTATGCTCCATCTTGACCACACAAAGTATTTAAATCATGCACAACCCCGGTTTTAGCCAAGCAATTGTTTCATACTTTAGTATTCTCAAACCTTTTCAACTTTCACGCAATACATGAGCGTGAGCCTTGGACATAACACTATGCATGGAATAGAAGGTGGTGATAGACAAAAGGTGGGAGAAAGTCTCACATCAACTAGGCAAATAAATGGACTATGGAGATGTCCATCAATCGATATCAATGTGAGTGAGTAGGGATTGCCATGCAACAGATGTACTAGAGCTATAAGTGTATGAAAGCTCAAAAGAAAACTAGTGGGTGTGCATCAACTTGCTTGCTCATGAAGACCTAGGGAATTTGAGGAAGCCCGTCGTTGGAATATACAAGCCAAGTTCTATAATGCAAATTCCCACTAGTATATGGAAGTGACAAAACAAGAGACTCTCCATTATGAAGATCATGGTGCTACTTTGAAGCACAAGTGTGGAAAAGAATTGTAGCATTGTCCCTTCTCTCTTTTCTCTCATTTTTTTGTTTTTTTTTGTTTTTTGTTTTTTTGGATCGGCTTTCTCTCTCTTTTTTTAGCCCCTCTCTATTTTTTTGGGCCATCTTTTTTTAAATTTGGCCTTTCCTCACATGGGACAATGCTCTAATAATGAAGACCATCACACTTTTATTTACTTACAACTCTAAGCTAGAACAAAATATGACTCTATGTGAATGCCTCCGGCGGTGTACCGGGATGTGCAATGATCTAGCGTAGCAATGACATCAAAAAACGGACAAGCCATGGAAACACCATGCTAGCTATCTTACGATCATGCAAGGCAATATGGCAATGATGGTGCGTGTCATAATAAACGGAACGGTGGAGTTACATGGCAATATATCTCGGAATGGCTATGGAAATGCCATAATAGGTAGGTATGGTGGCTGTTTTGAGGAAAGTATATGGTGGGTGTATGGTACCGGCGAAAGTTGCGCGGTACAAGAGAGGCTAGCAATGGTGGAAGGGTGAGAGTGCGTATAATCCATGGACTCAACATTAGTCATAAAGAACTCACATACTTATTGCAAAAATTTATTAGTCATCGAAACCAAGTACTACACGCATGCTCCTAGGGGGGAGGTTGGTAGGAGTTAACCATCGCGCGCCCCCGACCTCCACACAAAGGATGACACTCAATAAATAAATCATGCTCCAACTTCGTCACATAACGGTTCACCATACGTGCATGCTACGGGAATCACAAACCTCGACACAAGTATTTCTACAATCCAAAACTACCCACTAGCATGACTCTAATATCACCATCTTTATATCGCAAAACTATTGCAAGGAATCAAGCATATCATATTCAGCGATCTACAAGTTTATGTAGGATTTTATGACTAACCATGTGAATGACCAATTCATGTCAGCTCTCTAAATAGATATAAGTGAAGGAAGAGAGTTTTAATTCTTTCTACAAAAGTTATGCCCACCGCTCTAACAATTATATGTGAAGCAAAAGAGCATTCTACAAATGGCGGTTTTCTATGTGAAGAGAAACATGCAGTCCAAACTTCAAATGATATAAGTGAAGCACATGAAGTATTCTATAAAGCCATACTCAAAAGATATAAGTGAAGTGCAAAGAGCATTCTATAAATAAACCAAGGACTATCTCATACCAGCATGCTGCATAAAAGAAAAGGTGAAAACTAAATGCAAAAGACGCTCCAAGATCTGCACATATCACATGAATGAAACGAATCCGAAAACATACCGATACTTGTTGAAGAAAGAGGGGATGCCTTCTGGGGCATCCCCAAGCTTAGACGCTTGAGTCTCCTTGAATATTTACTTGGGGTGCCTTGGGCATCCCCAAGCTTGAGCTCTTGCCTCTCCTTCTTCTCCTCATATCGAGACCTCCTCGATCTTCGAACACTTCATCCACACAAAACTTCAACAGAAAACTCGGTAAGATCCGTTAGTATAATAAAGCAAATCACTACTGTAAGTATTGTTGCAAACCAATTCATATTTTTTTTTGCATTTTAGTTACTCTAAAATAACTTATCCATGGCTTAATCCACTGATAGAAATTGATAGTTTCATCAAAACAAGCAAACTATGCATCAAAAACAGAATCTGTCTAAAACAAAATAGTCTGTAATAATCTGAACATTCACCATACTTATGATACTTGAAAAATTCTTCCAAAATTAGGAAAAATAAAAATTTTGCATAGAAAGACAGTGCAAAAAGTTTCAGAACCATTTGACGTTCCAGAAAAAATGTAAAATTGCGCACTATAGCCAAAGTTTCTGTCCTGCACCGCACAAACCAACAAGCATTATAAACATCCTAAAGGCAAACCTTGGCACATTATTTTTATAATACAATGGAATTGTACAAGGGGATGATTATTCTTGATGAAAAGTTTATGTAATTCAAGATTTGCAAAGTTTCCATGGGCATGAACAAAGTTCAAGGAGCTCCCCCATTTCAACGGTGCTCGTCCTTCTTACTTTCACTTTTCTTTTTGAAAAAGTTTTAGGTTCCCCTCTTTATTTTTTATTTTTTAAAACTTTATAAAAGCACACAACATAAATAAATGACTCCCTAAAACTTTCGGGTTGTCTCCCTGGCAGCGCTTTCTTTAAAGCCATTAAGCTAGGCATATAGTGCTCAAGTGATGGATCCACTCGGATCCCAAGGTATATCAAAGCCAATTTTAATTAACAATGATTTGGCATTTAGTAGTGAGCACAAAGTGATATATATCATGCAACAACGAAGTCTAACTCTCTTCCTATGCATCAGCATGTCATAAAAGAACAATTCATGCACATCAAGTAAAGGCCAATGCATAGTATAAGCAGTTTCTTGCAATTTTATCGTGTTGGAAACATAGAGAGGCGGAGATGTAGTTCCTCTCTCATAATAATTGCAAGTAGGAGCAGCAAGCACATGCATATTATTCATCAAAATCATCATGTGTAACAAAAAAAGGCAACCCATTAATATAATCCTTAATAAGTGCAAACTTCTCCGATATAGTGTAGTTTGGAGAACTCAAAAAGATAATAGGACTATCATGCGTGGGTGCAATAGCAACAATCTCATGTTTAACATAAGGAACTATAGCAAGTTCATCTCCATAAGCATAATTCATATTGGCATCTTGGCCACAAGCATAGCAAGCATCATCAAAAAGGGATATTTCAAAAGAATCAACGGGATCATAGCAATCATCATAGCATTCATCCTTCAGTAAGGATGAAGGGAAATTAAACAATGTATGAGATAAAGAGTTACTCTCATTAGAAGGTGAGCACGGGTGACCAATACGCTCTTCCTCCTTTTGTTCTTCGCTCTCCTCCTCATCTTTTTCATCCAATGCGCTCACAATGTCATTAATTTCTTCTTCCATAGACTCCTGCAAAATATTAGTCTCTTCTTGGACAACAAAGGAGTCCTCAATATGTGGTTTAACATAGGCATTAGAAGCATAATTATCATAACAATATTTAAATATGGCAAAATTTTCAGATTTGTAAAGAGTAGCATCATACTTTTCAATCAAAGAAGCAATTTCATAAGCACCCTTAAAAGCAACAAATTCTTCAATTTGTTGAACATCATAGTAACTATAAACACCCTTAGCATACGAAGATACAATTCCATTATCGCTAAACTCACATTGGTAGGGAAGGTGTTTCTTAGGGTCTTCAGGACAACAAGTAAAATCATATATTTCACATAAATTCCAAGCATAGCATTGCAAACGATGAATTTGATCCAGTAAAAGTTTCCCCTTTTCAGATATGCGGTGTTGCACATAACAAGCATGCTCATCTAAAGATTGTCCCTCCAGTAAGCTAGTTGGGGTTTCAGCCCGAGCACATAGGGATCGAAGATGATCCAAGTAATAAGCTTCAGTAGTGTGACAGATTTTGAGTGGTTCTTCAACCATTGGTTCAGCAGGTACCACTAATGTTTTTGGTATTTTGCGTCTCCTACCCATAACTAAAGATAGAAAACAACTTAGAACAGCAAATAAAATCGACTTAGTGAAAAAGCAAACAAGCACAAACGAGAATATTCACCCCACGCTATTGCTGCCCGGCAACGGCGCCAGAAAAAGGTCTTGATAACCCACAAGTGTAGGGGATCAGTTGTAGCCGCTTTCGATAAGTAAGAGTGTCAAACCCAACGAGGAGCTAAAGGCAGAACAAATATTCCCTCAAGTTCTATCGACCACCGATACAACTCTACGCACGCTTGACGTTTACTTTACCTAGAACAGGTATGAAACTAGAAGTACTTTGTGGTTTTTGTGGGATAGGTTTGCAAGAATATAAAGAGCACACAAATATAAACTAGGGGCTGTTAAGGTAAAGACACAACTAATATAATGATAGCGAGTGTGGAAAAGTGGTGGTAGGAGTTGCGAAATTTCCCCTAAGCAATTGACTACGTTACTAGACTGATAGCAAGTTTTATGTGGGAGAGGCCACTGATAGCATGTCATCCCTTACTTGGAATTCTATGCACTTATGATTGGAACTATTAGCAAGCATCCACAACTACTAACGTTCATTAAGGTAAAACCCAACCATAGCATTAAGATATATTGGTCCCCCTTCAATCCCGTATGAATCAATTTCTACGCTAGGTTGAAGTTTCTGTCACTCTTGCCCTCCAATAGTAGTCCTATCAACATACAACTAACCCTATGGTGTGATCCACACGCGTGCTCATATGATGGGCACCAAAGGACAGCAACATAACCACAAGCAATTTAAATCAATCATATCAATTCACCAATCACAGATAGGACAACAATAATCTACTCAGACATCATAGGATGGCAACACATCATTGGATAATAATATGAAGCATAAAGCACCATGTTCAAGTAGAGGGTACAACGGGTTGCGGGAGAGTGGACCGCTGTATATAGATGGGGGAAGGTGATGGAGATGTTGGTGAAGATGACGGAGGTGTTGGTGTAGATCGCCGTCCCACGATGATGGCTCCGGTGGCACTCCAGTGCCACCAGAAGCGAGGGGGAGAGAGCCCCCCTCCTTCTTCTTCCTTGACCTGCTCCCTAGGTGGGAGAAGGGTTCCCCTCTGGTACATGGCCTCCATGGCGGCAGAGGGGCGAGAGCCCCTCCGAGATTGGATCTGTCTCTCTATCTCTCTCTGTTTCTGCGTTCCCAGATTCTGGCCTTCACCGTTTCTTAAATTCCCGGAGATCCGTAACTCTGTCTGGGCTCATCTTTTGACACGATTTTATCTGGAAATTAGCTTTCTTGCGGCGAAAAAAGGTATCAACCGCCTTACGGTGTGGCCTCGAGGGCCCAGGGCGCGCCCTGGGCAGGGGGGCGCGCCCCCTCCCTCGAGGCCCACTCGGGCATCGTCTCGTGTGGGTTTCGCTTCCCAAAATTCACATATATTCCAAAAAAATCTCCGTCCGTTTTTATTCCGTTTGGACTCCATTTTATATGGATATTATGCGAAACAAAAAACATGCAACAAACAGGAACTGTCACTGGGCATTGGATCAATATGTTAGTCCCAAAAAATAGTATAAAAAGTTGCCAAAAGTATATGAAAGTTGTAGAATATTGGCATGGAACAATCAAAAATTATAGATACGACGAAGACGTATCAGCATCCCCAAGCTTAATTCCTGCTCGTCCTCACAATGAACATTTTGACATATTGACATGAATGCTACAACAACCATCATGTAGAGCACTTCACAATGAACATTTTGACATATCACACACTCCATTTGGACCAACGTGCACAAAGTTATCACATCTCAAACATGCTAACAAAATTACAGTTATCAGCAGTTTTAAACATGTAGCACTCTTGCAACGATGATTAGGGCATCAAGATGAACTCAAACAAGCATGCCACAATGGAACAAAATGAAGAGCATATCACAACAAACATTTGGGCATATTATATGCTCAATTTGGATAACCACACAAAAAGATACAACCACCCAAAGTATGCACCAAAATTACATATTCCAGGGACTTAGAGAAGAAATCGACTTTAGGGACGGACACTGTCCGGTCCAGAGCGGACTTGTCCGTCGGTGCGGGCTGGCGGGGTCCACCTGACAGTGACACATACGAGGAGAGGGCGGACATTGTCCGGCCGCATCGAACATGTCCGGGCTCGGGCGCGCGGGGCCCACTTGGCAGCTGCACACAGGGCGAAGCGGACCGGCAAGCGGAGCGGGTCGGGTTCGGGCGTGGATCAGGCGGGGGAGCCATCGGCGGTGAGGGCGGAGGACGTCGGGGCGAGGCCGGGGCGGTGCGGGCTCGCGGCGACCGGCGAGGATGAGCACGGCCGCGGGCCCATCGGGCGGCGGTAGCCTTGGCTCCTGGGCACGGAGGCGGGAGCACAGGGGCGGCGACGCGGGGTTGCAGATCCAGGGACGGGCGGCGGAGCACGGCGAGACGGCGGAGGGGAGCTGCGGCAGAGGGACTCCGGCGGCGAGGCGGGAGGCGCGAAGAGGCGGCGGGCGCTCGTCGGCAGTGGGGAGCTCAAGCGACGACGCGGAGGCAGACGGTGGGCGATGCGCGGGGAGGCTCGTGGTCCAGACGGGCCTGGTCGCGGCCTGGGGCGGGCCTGCTTCGGGCCTCGGAGGGCCGCCGCTGCGGGGGAGAGTTGGGAGGCGAGGTGGAGGCTGGCCATTGGCCGAGGCGGCGGAGGAGCTGATGTGGCACCCTCGGGTTGGTTGGGACTCCGGCGGGCGGCGGCACCAAGTGGCGGGCTACGGCTGGCGGCGCCAAATCCGAGGAGGAAGGGCTAGGGGGCTAGGGTTAGGCTAGATTAGGCCAAAATTGGCAGGTGGAGGGGTCTATTTATAATAGAGGGCTAGGGTTAGGGGGAATTAGTCCGTTTTCGGACCGTTTGATCACGATCGGACGGTCCGTAGCGGAGGGGCAGGTAGTTGGGCTAGTGGGCTGTGTTGGAGGCCTCAAGATGAGAAAAGAGAGATGAAGTGCGGCCCGCTACGCGTTTCGGAGACCGAAACGTCCGACGTTTAACCGGCTATAGTGCCGCTATAGTTATCCGTTGGGTTATCAAACGAACTCCGAATGCGACAAAATTTGGCAGCCGGTCTGTCTGCACTATAATAAGACCACACACCAAGCTTCATCCCATTCCGAGAACATTTTCCGGCCACTCATAAAATAAATATTCGGAGGTGCCACGGGTGCGTGCAAGTGTGTCTGGGCTCAAAACGGACAACGAAAAGGACGAGGGGAACCCGAACGGACGCAAGTTTTGAAAACGATGCAGATGCAATGCACATGATGATAAGGCAACGATGCAACACGCAAGCAGATGACATGGCAACGACAACGAATAACTGGCTGACACCTGGCGCACCGGTCTCGGGGTGTCACAACACTCCCCTACTAACAAGATATCTCGTCCCGAGATCTTAGGAACGAGACGGAAGAGAAAAAGGAAGAACAAAGTTCTTCGAGGACAAAAGAGTGAAACCAAAGAACCTTTGAGAGGTTGAGCCACTCGAAAGGAAGAATACAACGGAGATGAACGAAGTTGCAAGACTTTGTTAGACAAGAGGAAGAAGGAATACGACGAGAACCAAAAGGTTGAAGGATATGAACACAATTAAACAAGCATGGCAAGTTGCAATAAATTTATCCAGACTTAGTCAAAATCTGGGAAGGCAAAAACATCATCACGATGCTGCCTTCGGAGGCACAAAACACAAGCATATCAACTCTACTAAGTATATAAAGATCATGGGCATGTAATAGACATAGCATACATCAAACAACTCCATAGGAGGCATGGATCAATAACAACAAGCTTCACCAAATTGATCATGCGGATAACAGTCTGATAGGTACATTTATAGCAACTTGAGAGCAATAAACAAATAAGCTACAACAGGTTATATATGCAAACAAGGGCATGGATGGATAGAGCATAACATGGACAACAATACATGATCATTGGATATACTAAAACAAGCATGGATTTGAGTGAGGCATCAAGCAAACATAGCATCAGGTTTAACAGTTTCAGACTTAGCAGTTTTTAACAAGTCCTAGAAAACAACAATAGTGAGTAGGCTACTTTACAAGCTTGTAGCAAACACCACAAGGCATAACATGAAAAGTGGATTGCACCACAGCAAAGATGGCATGATTGTGCTTCTAAAACATATTGACATGTGGCATGAAAGACAAACACATCTATAGCTATGAACAAGTCAAATCAGCATCTCATAACAAGTTTCAGCACTTAACAGCCACATGCACTTTTGCAACAGAGATTAACATGGCAATATGATACCTAACATGAATACTACAACAACCATCATGTAGAGCACTTCACAATGAACATTTTGACATATCACACACTCCATTTGGACCAACATGCACAAAGTTATCACATCTCAAACATGCTAACAAAATTACAGTTATCAACAGTTTTAAACATGTAGCACTCTTGCAACGATGATTAGGGCATCAAGATGAACTCAAACAAGCATGCCACAATGGAACAAAATGAAGAGCATATCACAACGACATTTGGACATATTATATGCTCAATTTGGATAACCACACAAAAAGATACAACACCCAAAGTATGCACCAAACATACATATTCCAGGGACTTAGAGAAGAAATCGACCTCAGGGACGGACACTGTCCGGTCCAGAGCGGACTTGTCCATCGGTACGGGCTGGCGGGGTCCACATGACAGTGACACATACGAGGGGAGGGCGGACATTGTCCGGCCGCATCAGACATGTCCGGGCTCGGGCGCGCGGGGCCCACTTGGCAGCTGCACATAGGGAGAAGCGGACCGGCAGGCGGAGCGGGTCGGGTTCGGGCGTGGATCCGGCGGGGGAGCCACCGGCGGCGAGGGCGGAGGACGTTGGGGCGAGGCCGGGGCGATGCGGGCTCGCGGCGACCGGCGAGGAGGAGCACGACCGCGGGCCCATCGGGCGGCGGCAGCCTTGGCTCCTGGGCGCGGAGGCGGGAGCACAGGGGCGGCGGCGCGGGGTTGCAGATCCAGGGATGGACAGCGGAGCACGACGAGCCGACGGCGGGGAGCTGCGGCGAAGGGACTCCGGCGGCAAGGCGGGAGGCGCAAGAGGCGGCGGGCGCTCGTCGGCAGTGGGGAGCTCGAGCGGCGACGCGGAGGCAGGCGATGGGCGACGCGCGGGGAGGCTCGTGGTCCAGACGGGCCCGGTCGCGGCCTGGGGCGGGCCTGCTTCGGGTCTCGGAGGGCCGCGGCTGCGGGGGAGAGTTGGGAGGCGAGGTGGAGGCTGGCCATTGGCCGAGGCGGCGGAGGAGCTGACGTGGCACCCTCGGGTTGGTTGGGACTCCGGCGGGCGGCGGCGCCAAGTGGCGGGCTGCGGCTGGCGGCGCCTGATCCGAGGGGGAAGGGCTAGGGGCCTAGGGTTAGGCTAGATTAGGCCAAAATTAGCAGGTGGAGGGGTCTATTTATAGTAGGGGGCTAGGGTTAGGGGGAATTAGTCCGTTTTCGGACCGTTTGATCACGATCGGACGGTCCGGAGCAGAGGGGCGGGTAGTTGGGCTAGTGGGCTGTGTTGGAGGCTTCGAGATGAGAAAAGAGAGATGAAGTGCGGCCCGCTACGCGTTTCGGAGACCTAAACGTTCGACGTTTAACCGGCTATAGTGCCGCTATAGTTATCCGTTGGGTTATCAAACGAACTCCGAATGCGGCGAAATTTGGCGGTTGGCCTGTCTACACTATAATAAGACCACACGCCAAGCTTCATCCCATTCCGAGAACATTTTCTGGCCACTCATAAAATAAATATTCGGAGGTGTCGTGGGTGCGTGCAAGTGTGTCTGGGCTCAGAACGGACATCGAAAAGGACGAGGGGAACCCGAACGGACGCAAGTTTTGAAAACGATGCAGATGCAATGCACATGATCACAAGGCAACGATGCAACACGCAAGCAGATGACATGGCAACGGCAACGAATAACTGGCTGACACCTAGCGCACCGGTCTCAGGGTGTCACAACACTCCCCTACTAACAAGAGATCTCGTCCCGAGATCTTAGGAACGAGACGGAAGAGAAAAAGGAAGAACAAAGTTTTTCGAGGACAAAAGAGTGAAACCAAAGAACCTTGAGAGGTTGAGCCACTCGAAAGGAAGAATACAACGGAGATGAACGAAGTTGCAAGACTTTGTTAGACAAGAGGAAGAAGGAATACGACGAGAACCAAAAGGTTGAAGGATAGGAAGCACGAGTTGAAGGAACAAGAATGAATTCGAAAACATTCCGGTTAAAAGAGATAGGAAAGCAATTCGGGCAAAGTAGTTCGGGCAGCACTCCGGCTGAAAATGGAAGGAATAGAACAAGAAGTTGACAAGATGAACAACACAATGCATCCGGAAGAAATAAAGAATGGAATGAGACGAAGGGAGAAGAACAACGTCTTCTAGCACAAAGAATTTGAAAACATCCTTGCGAAGACAGAACAAACGAAGTTGTTGAAAAATCAACACAAAAAGAATAAGTTTCTTGTGGACTTATTAAAACCTCTCAAGACTTGAGGTGAATTATGCCGCAACCAAAAGATTGAATATATGACATGAAGGGAGAAATGCAAAACTCCACTTCAAAAGAATACAGAGAATTATTTGCATCTTGAGAGTCAAAAGGATAAGAATGCTTGAGCTGCTCCAGAAGAATTTGAAGAACACTTGAAGAATGAATTAAATCCTGAAGAACCACCAGCAAGAACTCCAGTAAAGAAAAGGATGATGATATAGAATGAAGGATGAAAGACTAAGATTCAAGCCTTGCGATGATTTAGACGGGGGTCCCACGAGAAGGCTGAGAACTATGAACTCCGGAAAGAAAAGAATAAAACACTTGGGAATTAGAATTTATTCATCAAGAATAAACTCTGAAAGAAGGGATTAATTCAACTTGATGAAAAAGGAATAAGAATTATGTTATGCTCATCCTTCATCAATTAAATTGATGAGAAATAATGGATTCGCGTACTACTTATTCTCGTTGTAATAATTAAAGAGGGATATATCGCGAATTGCGAAAATCTTCATGAAACACTGGTAGGATTGGAATAAAAAAATGAATGGATTGATATGAAAACAAAGGACACGGAATCTTGAGCGAGCCACCGTAAGGATTGAAGCCGAGTGAAGAAAAGAACAAACCACCGGGAAGAATTAAAATCGAATGATGAAAAAGAACAAACGACCGTAAAGAATTGAAATTGAGTGAATACGATGAATCGCCGGGAAGAATAAAGCACTTGGGGAATTTCGATGACGAGAACGAAGAGATCGTGAACTGATTAAAGAATACTTGAACGAACCACCGGACAAATGTGAGACAAACGAAGAGGCATCAATGAAGAATATGTTGAGGACGAAGTTGAAAACTGAGAACGAAGAGATCCTGTGAAATGATGGCCTTCGGAGGAACACAATGAAAAGAATTCATGAAATACTCCGGAAGAATGAAAAGAAGAAAGGTTGAAACAACAATGAAAATAATTAAAAATGATCTTGGAGAAGGCATATGACTGATGGAATCCATACTTATGTCACACTTTGAAAAGAATTTGGAACACTCCAGGAAAAATTAGAAGAGGCAGGTAAGATCCTGGAAAGACCTGTGGGTTATGAGCCCATCGAAGAGAACACCGTTGGAAAGGATGGAAAGGAGATAATGCAACGGAACAATAGAAAGACACGAGTGAGGTGACAACCTCGAATTAATTGGAATACAGACGAATCTTCTGAGATGTCTTCATAACTCCGTAGCGATTAAATGGCGAGAGGGAAACGAGCAAGGGGAAACATTCGAGCCGAGGGAAAAAGAATATGATGAACACCTGATACAATTTGAATCCACCGAAAAGGAAAGAGATGAAGAATGATGAACTAGAAGAGAAATCACCGGTTGAAATAACTGAGGAAGAATGCAGAGGATCACACGAGTAGGATGGATACTCGATTAAGGACTCCGGCTCCGAAAATAAAAGGGGTGGGTGGGTGTGAAAAGAAAGAAAACTTCGGAAGGGGAAACAACATCGGTTGGAAAGAATCGAGGATTGAAGCAAAATACAAGGATGGTCAAATCGACTTGACGAGAGATGCGCCAGATGAAAAGAGCAGACAACAGAACGAACGAAAACTAACCGCGATCCTAAAAAAATAGAAGGGGAAGAGGAGTAATTCAAAACACCTACATCAAGATTCCTCACCAGAGCGACGAAGGGGCTGGGGAGGAAAAAGAATTCCTACTCTCCTATATAACTAGACTCCGAAAAAGTTTTCTGCTAGACTTGACAACGGCCAAGCTACGCTCAATCAAGGGGGCTCCTATGGTCAGTCGAGGCTCTGATACCAACTTGTCAGACCCAAAATGTGATTCTATCCCGATCACGTGACACATATGTGATTGGGGCACAACTGCATTTCGGGCGCTTAACAAGATGGATATCACTACATCGTACCATTACATACATACATGGGGGATACAACAATTCATACAAGATACATGAATACAACAACATCAATACAAGGCATCAGACTACGGATGCAAACATGAAAAGCACAACGACATCCATCTGCTATCCCAGGCTGTCGACCAGGAACCTAGCCCAAGACTGACGAAGAAGAAGAAGAAAGAACTCCAACAAACGAACATCGCTCCCATGTCAAGGCATCGGAAACCTGCACCTGCAACTGTTGTTGTAGTATCTGTGAGCCACGAGGACTCAGCAATCCCATAACCATGGGTAACAAGACTAGCAAAGCTTAATGGGTAGGAAGAGGTTAAGTGGTGAGGTTGCAGTAGCGGCTAAGCAAAAATGTGGTGGCTAACTTACGAGTACAAGAATAAGATGAGCATCTACGCAAACGGTCGCAAACTAGTAATGATCGCTAAAGATCCTGAACTACCTATGAGTCAAACATAACCCCACCGTGTTCTCTTCTCAAAATGAAAAGAGACGGTCACGGTTACACACGCAGTCCGTGTATTTTACTTCGGATCCTCTGTCAAGTTTTCTACAACCAGACATTAACAAATTCCAATCTGCCACATAACCGCGGGCACGGCTTTCGAAAGATCATAACCCTGCAGGGGTGCCCCAACTTAGCCCATCACAAGCTCTCACGATCAGCAGAAGTAATAATAATATTACCCCTTATCTTAGGGAAGGCCCGATCAGACTCGGAATTCCCGGTGCACAATACATTTCGATAATGGTAAAACAAGTCCAGCAAGACCTCTCGTCTCAGGCCACGATCGGATGAGCAATACGTACGGCAACCGAAGACCCCAGATAACTGGGTGGCACCGCAAGTGGCTCTAGTTTGGCACCAACACCATCAGCACCGCCCCCCCCCTGTATGTAGAATAATCCTCGAGTAGCGCTAACTCCCTATGCAATTAATTAATTAAGTTTTTATTATGTTGCAAATAAAACCAATGTTGGGCCTTGCTGGAGGAGTTTTATTCAAAGACGAACTGTCGAGGGGTCCCCATATACCCAACCGTGTTAGGAACGCAAAATCAAGGAACATAACGCCGGTTTATCGGCTCCTAAGGTGGCATGAGTGGAACAAAACACCGAGCAAAAGGCCAAGCCTTCCACCCATTGCCAAGTATATGGGTGTGTTAATATATAAGATATATTGTGGTATTCCAACAAGCCAAGTTCCAACATGGAGCAATCTTCATCTTCACCTGCAACTAACAACGCTATAAGAGGGGCTGAGCAAGCGGGTAACATAGCCAAACAACGGTTTTGCTGGGAAGGTGTCAATGTTAGAGGTTTCATGGCAACAAGGAGTGGGGCTGACAATAAAAGATGGGTAGCGCGACATATAACGATAGCATCGAGATAGCTAGCATGGCAATGATAGTAAAGGTACCCAAGGTGATGGTCATCTTGCATGAGATCCCGCAAGGAAGAAGACGAGTCCATGAAGTATACAAAGAAGAATCCATGAAGCGAACCACATGTAGTTGAACAAATCCTCACGAATGCAACGGGTAATGAACTAGCGAGAAGAAGCACGCAACACGGTAAACACACCACTAAAGAACATGACAAGAAGCTACACCAAGCATGATGCAAGACAAGTCTATATGATGCAAAACATGGCAAGGGATGATGCATACAAGAACAACACAAAACAACAAGTTTAAATGAGGCCGGAAACAACATATAACAAATCCGGTAAGGCATCATATGCACATTTCGAAATTGGTCCAGATCTGAACAAACCTTATGTTCAAGTTGTTAAACAGCAAGTTAACATGCACCATGATGATCTACTCGAAATTCTAGTCAAGTTTCATATAAAGTTTGTTTAATTCGGAGCTACGGCCTAGAAGATATGAGCAACACAAGTCAAACATGGCAATTATGCAAGATGCATCCAAACCACAAGCAAACACACTCCAAACATGTAAACAACATGATATTATTCTTCTACATGCAAAATCACACAAGTTTCATATAGGGAACTCTCAAAACGGAGCAAAGGTTCAACACATACACACGAAACAAGATATGACAACAAGCTGTCCAAAAACAGCAACATAGCAACTTTGGAGCAAGGTATAAATATGCTACAGCACCCAAACATGATAACAAGAGGCATGGATGTGAAATAGACATGATACTTAACAAGCATGAAATTAGAACACACCCAAAACTTGTTGGAACACAATTAAACAAGCATGGCAAATTGCAATAAATTTATCCAGACTTAGTCAAAATCTGGGAAGGCAAAAACATCATCACAATGCTGCCTTCGGAGGCACAAAACAACAAGCATATCAACTCTACTAAGTATATAAAGATCATGGGCATGTAATAGACGTAGCATACATCAAACAACTCCATAGGAGGCATGGATTAATAACAACAAGCTTCACCAAATTGATCATGCGGATAACAGTCTGACAGGTACATTTATAGCAACTTGAGAGCAATAAATAAATAAGCTACAACAGGTTATATATGCAAACAAAGGCATGGATGGATAGAGAATAACATGGACAACAAGACATGATCATTGGATATACTAAAACAAGCATGGATTTGAGTGAGGCATCAAGCAAACATAGCATCAGGTTTAACAGTTTCAGACTTAGCAGTTTTTAATAAGTCTTAGAAAACAACAACAGTGAGTAGGCTACTTTACAAGCTTGTTGCAAACACCACAAGGCATAACATGAAAAGTGGATTGCACCACAGCAAAGATGGCATGATTGTGCTTCTAAAACATATTGACATGTGGCATGAAAGACAAACACATCAATAGCTATGAACAAGTCAAATTAGCATCTCATAACAAGTTTCAGCACTTAACAGCCACATGCACTTTTGCAATAGAGATTAACATGGCAATATGGCACCTAACATGAATACTACAACAACCATCATGTAGAGCACTTCACAATGAACATTTTGACATATCACACACTCCATTTGGACCAACATGCACAAAGTTATCACATCTCAAACATGCTAACAAAATTACAGTTATCAGCAGTTTTAAACATGTAGCACTCTTGCAACGATGATTAGGGCATCAAGATGAACTCAAACAAGCATGCCACAATGGAACAAAATGAAGAGCATATCACAACGAACATTTGGACATATTATATGCTCAATTTGGATAACCACACAAAAAGATACAACCACCCAAAGTATGCACAAAAATTACATATTCCAGGGGCTTAGAGAAGAAATCAACCTCAGGGACGGACACTGTCTGGTCCAGAGCGGACTTGTCCGTCGGTGCGGGCTGGCGGGGTCCACCTGACAGTGACACATACGAGGGGAGGGCGGACATTGTCCGGCCGCATCAGACATGTCCGGGCTCGGGCGCGTGGGGCCCACTTGGCAGCTGCACACAGGGCGAAGTGGACCGGCAGGCGGAGCGGGTCGGGTTCGGGCGTGGATCCGGTGGGGGAGCCACCGGCAGCGAGGGCGGAGGACGTCGTGGCGAGGCCGGGGCGGTGCGGGCTCGCGGCGATTGGCGAGGAGGAGCACGGCCGCGGGCCCATCGGGCGGCGGCGGCCTTGGCTCCTGGGCGCGGAGGCGGGAGCACAGGGGTGGCGGCGCGGGGTTGCAGATCCAGGGACGGGCGGCGGAGCACGGCGAGCCGGCGGTGGGGAGCTGCGGCGAAGGGACTCCGGCGGAGAGGCGGGAGGCGCGAATAGGCGGCGGGCGCTCGTCGGCAGTGGGGAGCTCGAGCGGCGACGCGGAGGCAGGCGTCGGGCGACGCGCGGGGAGGCTCGTGGTCCAGACAGGCCCGGTCGCGGCCCGGGGCGGGCCTGCTTCGGGCCTAAGAGGGCCGCGGCTGCAGGGGAGAGTTGGGAGGCGAGGTGGAGGCTGACCATTGGCCGGGGCGGCGGAGGAGCTGACGTGGCGCCCCCGGGTTGGTTGGGACACCGGCGGGCAGCGGCGCCAAGTGGCGGGCTGCGGCTGGCGGCGCCGGATCTTAGGAGGAAGGGCTAGGGGGCTAGGGTTAGGCTAGATTAGGCCAAAATTGGCAGGTGGAGGGGTCTATTTATAGTAGGGGGCTAGGGTTAGGGGTCTATTTATAGCCGGCATGCGTTTTGGAGACCGAAACGTCCGACGTTTAACCGGCTATAGTGCCGCTATAGTTATCTGTTGGGCTATCAAACGAACTCCGAATGCGACGAAATTTGGCAGTCGGTCTGTCTACACTATAATAAGACCACATGCCAAGTTTCATCCCATTCCGAGAACATTTTCCGGCCACTCATAAAATAAATATTCGGAGGTGCCACGGGTGCGTGCAAGTGTGTTTGGGCTCAGAACGCACAACGGAAAGGACGAGGGGAACCCGAACGGACGCAAGTTTTGAAAATGATGCATATGCAATGTACATGATGACAAGGCAAAGATGCAACACGCAAGCAGATGACATGGCAACGGCAACAAATAACTGGCCGACACCTGGCGCACCGGTCTCGGGGTGTCATAATACGGTGTCGTCTCATCGGATTTAGTCGATGCCCTATTTAACGTGAATGCAGCTGTCTCTAATGCATAACCCCAAAATGATAGTGGTAAATCGGTAAGAGATATCATAGATACACTATATCTATTAAAGTAAGGTTACAACATTCGGACACACCATTACGCTATGGTGTTCCAGGTGGCGTGAGTTGCGAAACTATTCCACATTGTTTTAAATGAAGACCAAACTTGTAACTCAAATATTTGCCTCCGCGATCAGATCATAGAAACTTTATTTTCTTGTTACCATGATTCTCTACTTCACTCTGAAATCCTTTGAACTTTTCAAATGTTTCAGACTTGTGTTTCATCAAGTATATATACCCATATCTGCTCAAATCATCCGTGAAGGTTAGAAAATAACGATACCTGCCACGAGCCTCAACACTCATCGGACCGTATACATCAGTATGTATTATTTCCAATAAGTCATTAGCTCGCTCCATTGTTCCGGAGAACGGAGTTTTAGTCGTCTTGCCCATAAGGCATGGTTCACAAGTATCAAATGATTCATAATCAAGTGATTCCCAAAGCCCATATGTATGGAGTTTCTTCATGCGTTTTACACCAATATGAACTAAAGGGCAGTGCCACAAATATGTTGCACATCATTGTCAACTTTGCATCTTTTGGCATCAATATTATGAATATGTGTATTAGCACAATCGAGATTCAATAAAAATAGACCACTCTTCAAGGGTGCATGACCATAAAAGATATTACTCATAAAAATATAACAACCATTATTCTCTGATTTAAATGAATAACCATCTCGCATCAAAAAAATATCTAGATATAATGTTCATGCTCAACGCTGGCACCAAATAACAATTATTCATGTCTAAAACTAATCCTGAAGGTAGATGTAGAGGTAGCATGCCGACGGTGATCACATCGACTTTGGAACCATTTCCCACGCGCATCGTCACCTCATCCTTAGATAATGTTCACTTAATTCGTAGCCCCTGTTTCGAGTTACAAATATGAGCAACCGAACCAGTATCAAATACCCAGGCGCTACTTCGAGGATTAGTAAGGTACGCACAAATAACATGTATATCAAATATACCTTTGTTCACTTTGCCATCCTTCTTATCCGCCAAATACTTGGGGCAGTTCCGCTTCCAGTGACCAGTCCCTTTGTAGTAGAAGCACTCGGTTTTAGGCTTGGATCCAGACTTAGGTTTCCTCCCCGGAGTAGCAACTTTTTTACTATTCTTCTTGAAGTTCCCCTTCTTTCCTTTGCCCTTTTTTCTTGAAATAGTGGTCTTGTTAACCATCAACACTTGATGATCCTTTTTTATTTCTACCTCCGCAACTTTGAGCATTGCAAAGAGCTCGGGAATTGTCTTCTCATCCCTTGCATATTATAGTTCATCACAAAGCCTTTGTAGCTTGGTGGTAGTGATTGGAGAACTCTATCAATGACACTATCATCTGGAAGATTAACTCCCAGCTGAGTCAAGTGATTATGATATCCAGCCATTCTGAATATGTGTTCACTGACAGAACTATTCTCCTCGATCTTGTAGCTATAGAACTTGTTGAAGACTTCATATCTCTCAACTTGGGCATTTTCTTGAAATATTAACTTCAACTCTTGGAACATCTCATATGCTCCATGATGTTCCAAACATCTTTGAAGTCGCGATTCTAAGCCTAAAAGCATGGCACACTAAACTATAGAGTAGTCATCAGATCGAGCTTGTCAGACGTTCATAACATCAGCAGTTGCTCCTGTAGGAGGCCTTTCACCTAGCGGTGCATCAAGGACATAATTCTTATGTGGAGCAATGAGGACAATCCTCAAGTTATGGACCCAGTCCGTGTAGTTTCTACCATCATCTTTCAACTTAGCTTTCTCTAGGAACGCATTAAAATTCAAGGGGAAGGTAGCACGGGCCATTGATCTACAACATAGATATGCAAAAACTATCAGGACTAAGTTCATGGTAAATTAAGTTCAATTAATCATATTACTGAAGAACTCCCACTTAGATAACATCCCTCAAGTCATCTAAGTGATACGTCATCCAAATCCACTAAACCATGTCCGATCATCACGTGAGATGGAGTAGTTTTCAATTGTGAACATCTCTATGTTGATCATATCTACTATATTATTCGCGTTCGACCTTTCGGTCTCCAGTGTTCCGAAGCCTGATATGTCTCCAATGTATCTATAATTTTTTATTGTTCCATGCTATTATTTATGATGTCTTGGATGTTTAATGGGCTTTGTCATACACTTTTATATCATTTTTGGGACTAACCTACTAACCCAAAGGCCCAGTCCAGATTGTTGTTTTTTTGCCTATTTCAGGGTTTTACAGAAAAGGAATATCAAACGGAGTCCAAACGGAAAGAAACCTTCGGGAGAGATATTTTTGGAGAAAATCACGCACGAGAGAATTGAGAACCATGCCAGGGGATCCACGAGGTGCCCACGAGGGTGGGGGGTGCGCCCCTTTCCCAGGGCGCGCCCCTTGCCTCATGGGCCCCTCGAGAGTCCCTCGGTGTCCTCCTTCCTCCTATATAAGTCTACGTACCCCGAAACCATCAGAAACAAAGATAAAACTGTAATTCCACCGTCGTA
Organism: Secale cereale; assembly: GCA_902687465.1. Taxonomy (NCBI): domain Eukaryota; kingdom Viridiplantae; phylum Streptophyta; class Magnoliopsida; order Poales; family Poaceae; genus Secale; species Secale cereale. The sequence goes on from LR738711.1 coordinate 739,267,094, forward strand.
ATCTTCTGTTCCCGTGAGATCCCATCTTGGAGCCTGTTCCGGAGCTCCGCCGGAGGGGGGATCCATCACGGAGTGCTTCTACATCATCATCATCGCCCTCACCATGAGTTGTGAGTAGTTTACCATAGACCTTCGGGTCCATAGCTAGTATCTAGATGGCTTCTTCTCTCTCTCTCTGGATCTCAATACAAAGTTCTCCTTGGTCTTCGAGGAGATCTATTCGATGTAATCTCTTTTTGCGGTGTGTTTGTCGAGATCCGATGAATTGTGAGTTTATGATCAAGATTATCTATGAGAAATATTTGGTTCTTTTTTGAACTCTTTATGTGTGCTCATAATATCCTTGCAAGTCTCTTCGAATTAGTGGTTTGGTTTGGCCTACTAGATCTATAGTTCTTGCAATGGGAGAAGTGCTTGGCTTTGGGTTCAATCTTGCGGTGTCCTTTCCCAGTGACAGTAGGGGCAGCAAGGCACGTATTGTATTGTTGCCATCGAGGATAAAAAGATGGGGTTTATATCATATTGCTTGAGTTTATCCCTCTACATCATGTCATCTTGCTTAAGGCGTTACTCTGTTCTTATGAACTCAATACACTAGATGCATGCTGGATAGCGGTCGATGTGTGGAGTAATAGTAGTAGATGCAGGCAGGAGTCGGTCTACTTGTCTCGGACGTGATGCATGTATACAATGATCATGCCTAGATAGTCTCATAATTATTCGCTTTTCTATCAATTGCTCGACAGTAATTTGTTTACCCGCCGTAGAATATCGCTATCATGAGAGAAGCCACTAGAGAGCACTATGGCCCACGGGTCTATTCTCAACATATCAATCTACATCTACTTTAATTTTTCCGCTTTTACTTTCTGTTCTTATAAAAAAATACCAAAAATATAAACTATCATCTCTATCAGATCTCACTTTCGTAAGTGACCATAAAGGGATTGACAACCCCTTATCGCGTTGGCTGCGAAGTTCTTATTTGTTTGTGCAGGTGCGAGGGACTCGCGCGTGGTCTCCTACTGGATTGATACCTTGGTTCCCAAAAATTGAGGGAAATACTTACGCTACTGTGCTGCATCTCCCTTTCCTCTTCGAGGGAACACAACACAAGCTCGAGAAGTAGCAAGAAGAATTTCTGGCGCCGTTGCCGGGGAGGCTTACGCAAAAGTCATATACCAAGTACCTATCACAAACCCTTATCCTTCGCATTACATTTTTTGCCTCTCGTTTTCCTCTCCCTCACTTCACCCTTACCGTTTTATTTGCCCTTCTTCTGCCGTGTGTTTATCGTTCGCTTGCTTCTTGTTTGCTTGTGTGTGTTGGATTGCTTACTTGACACTATGGCTCAAAACAATACCAAATTGTGTGACTTCTCCAATACCAATAATAATGATTTTATTAGCACTCTGATTGCTCCTATTACCGATGTTGAATCTTGTGAGATCAATGCTGCTTTGTTGAATCTTGTCATGAAAGATCAATTCTCCGGCCTTCCTAGTGAAGATGTCGCTACCCATCTAAACAACTTTGTTGATTTGTGTGATATGCAAAAGAAAAGGGATACGGATAACGATACTGTTAAATTGAAGTTATTTCCGTTTTCACTTAGAGATCGTGCTAAAACTTGGTTTTCCTCTTTGCCTAGAAATAGTATTGATTCGTGGAATAAGTGCAAAGATGATTTTATCTCTAAGTATTTCCCTCCTGCTGATATCATCTCCCTTAGAAATGATATTATGAATATTAAGCAACTAGATCATGAGCATGTTGCACAAGCTTGGGAGAGAATGAATTAATGATACGTAATTGCCCTACACATGGTTTGAATCTATGGATGATTATTCAGAACTTTTATGCTGGCTTGAATTTTGCTTCTAGAAATCTTTTAGACTCGGCCGCAGGAGGCACTTTCATGGAAACTACCTTAGGAGAAGCTACCAAACTCCTAGATAATATTATCGTTAATTATTCTCAATGGCACACCGAAAGATCTACTAGTAAAAAAGTGCATGCTATTGAAGAAATTAGTGTTTTGAGTGGAAAGATGGATGGACTTATGAAATTATTTGCTGCTAATAGTGCTTCTTCTGATCCTAATGATATGCCTTTGTCCACTTTGATTGAAAATAACAATGAATCTTTGGATGTTAATTTTGTTGGTAGGAATAATTTTGGTAGCAATGCTTATAGAGGGAACTTTAATCCTATGCCTTTTCCTAGTAATTCCTCTAATAATTATAATTCCTACAACAACTCTTATGGAAAGATGCCTTCTGAATTTGAAACTAGTGTTAAGGAGTTTATGATCTCGCAAAAGAATTTCAAATGCTATGCTTGAAGAGAAATTGCTTAAGATTGATGAATTGGCTAGAAATGTGGATAGAATTACTCTTGATATTGATTCTTTGAAACTTCGATCTATCCCACATAAGCATGATATCAATGAGTCTCTCAAAGCCATGAGAATTTCCATTGATGAATGCAAAGAAAGAACCGCTAGGATGCGTGCTAAAAGGGAGAATTATATTAAAGTGTGTTCTTCTAGTTATCATGAAAATAAAGATGAAGATTTGAAAGTTATTGATGTGTCTCCCATTAGATCCTTATTTTCTAGTATAAATTTTGATGAAGATAGGATTGGAGATGATTCTGCTTTAAGGTGTCCCAATGATTCGGAGTTTTTAGATCTTGATGCTAAAATTGTTAAAAGTGGGAGTGAAGAGATTAAAACTTTGCATAGTGATGAACCCACTACTTTGGATTTCAAGGGATTCAATTATGATAATTGCTCTTTGATTGATTGTATTTCCTTGCTGCAATCCGTACTAAATTCTCCGCATGCTTATAGTCAAAATAAAGCTTTCACCAAACACATAGTTGATGCTTTGATGCAATCTTATGAAGAAAAGCTTGAGTTGGAAGTTTCTATCCCTAGAAAGCTTTATGATGAGTGGGAACGTACTATTAAAATAAAAATTAAAGATCATGAATGCTATGCTTTGTGTGATTTGGGTGCAAGTGTCTCCACTATCCCAAAAACTTTGTGTGATTTCCTAGAGTTCCATGAGCTTGATGATTGTTCTTCAAATTTGCATCTTGCGGATTCCACTATTAAGAAACCTATGAGAAGAATTAATGATGTTCTTATTGTTGCTAATAGGAATTATGTGCCCGTAGATTTCATTGTTCTTGATATAGATTGCAATCCTTCATGTCCTATTATTCTTGGTAGACCTTTCCTTAGAACGATTGGTGCAATTATTGATATGAAGGAAGGAAATATTAGATTCCAATTTTCGTTAAGGAAAGGCATGGAACACTTTCCAAGAAAGAAAATCAAATTACCATATGAATCTATTATGAGAGCCACTTATGGATTGCCTTCCAAAGATGGCAATACCTAGGTCTATTTTGTATCGTGCCTATCTAGGGGCGTAAAACGATAGCGCTTGTTGGGAGGCAACCCAATTTTATTTTATTTTTGTTTTTGCTGCTGTTAGGGAATAAATATTGCATCTAAATTCTGTTTAGATGTGGTTTCTTATTTTGTTTAGCGTTTGTGCCAAGTAGAACCTTCGGGAAGACTTGTGTGAAGTTTATGTGATCTTGCTGTGAAAAACAGAATTGTTAGCGCTCGCTAGAATGGTCATCAGATTTTACTGGAGCGTGATATTTAGTTGATTCTTTTTGCAGATGATTAATAGACAAATTCCTCACGTTTACCAATTTGGTTTGAATATTTTGGAGTTACAGAAGTATGCGAAACCTGCAGATTACTACAGACTGTTCTGTTTTTGACAGATTCTGTTTTTTGTGTGTTGTTTGCTTATTTCAATGCATCTATGAGTAATATTGTGAAGTATGAACCATAGAGAAGTTGGAATACAGTAGGTTTAACACCAATATAAACAAATAATTAATTCATTGCAGTACCTTTGAGTAGTGGTTTTGTTTCTTATACTAACGGAGCTCACGAGAATTTTTGTCTAAGTTTTGTGTTGTGAAGTTTTCAAGTTTTGAGTATTGCTTTGATGGATTATGGAACAAAGAGTAGCAAAGGCCTAAGCTTGGGGATGCCCATGGAACCTTAAGTAAAATTCAAGGACAATCAAAAGCCTAAGCTTGGGGATGCCCCGGGAAGGCATCCCCTCTTTCGTCTTCATCCATCGGTAACTATACTTGGAGATATATTTTTATTCACCACACGATATGTGTTTTGCTTGGAGCGTCCTGTATAATTTGAGTCTTTGATTGTTAGTTTGCCACAATTATCCTTGCTGGACACACCTATTTGAGAGAGTTAAATATGGCCTAGGAATTGTTAGAACACTCTATGTGCTTCACTTATATCTTTTGAGTTGAATAGTTTTTGCTCTAGTGCTTCACTTATATCTTTTAGAGCACGGTAGTGATAATATTTTGAAGAAATTTTTTAACTCTCTTGCTTCACTTATATCCTTTTGATAGTCTATTAAAATAGCATGGTAATGTGTTTAGGCTATTAAACTAGTATTCACATGATAGACATCCAATATCAATGTTGTAAAAACTTTCACACTAAGTGCATTGAATATGATGAGATGTTGGATGCTTGATAATTGTTTTGAGATATGAGGATAGTGATATTAGAGTCATGCTAGTGGAGTATGAAATTGAGAAATTCTTGTTTTAAGGTTAGCGATTCCCGTAGCATGCACGTATGGTGAACCGCTATGTGACGAAGTTAGAGCATGAAGTATTTGTAAAGTGCCAACCTTTGTGTGGAGGTCGGGGGCGCGCGATGGTTAACTCCTACCAACCTCCCCCCTAGGAGCATGCGTTGATTGCTTTGTTTTGATGACTCGTAGATTTTTGCAATAAGTACATGAGTTCTTATGACTAATGTTGAGTCCATGGTTTATACGCACTCTCACCCTTCCACCATTGCTAGCCTATCTTGTACCACGCAACTTTCGCCGGTACCATACACCCACTATATATCCTTCCTCAAAACAGCCACCATATTATTCCTCAAAACAGCCACCATACCTACCTATCATGGCATTTCCATAGCCATTCCGAGATATATTGCCATGCAACTTTCCACCGCTCCATTCGTATGACATGCATCATATTGTCATATTGCCATGCATGATCATGTAGTTGACATCGTATTTGTGGCAAGGCCACCATGCATAACTTTTCATACATGTCACTATTGTTTCATTGGACATCTCGGTACACCGCCGGAGGCATTCATATAGAGTCATACTTTGTTGTAGTATCGAGTTGTAATGAAAGTGTGATGATCATCATTATTAGAGCATTGTCCCATGGGAGGAAAGGCTAAATCAATAAAGCCCCTCCGCAAAAAAAAGAAAAAAAAGGCCAAAGAAAAAAAGAAAGGCCCAAAAAAAGGGACAATTGCTACTATCTTTTTTTCCACACTTGTGCTTCAAAGTAGCGCCATGTTCTTCATTGTAGAGAGTCTCATGCTTAGTCACTTTATATACTAGTGGGAATTTTCGTTATAGAACTTGGCTTGTATATTCCAACGATGGGCTTCCTCAAATGCCCTAGGTCTTCGTGAGCAAGCAAGTTGGATGCACACCCACTAGTTTGTTTTGTTGAGCTTTCATACATTTTTAGCTCTAGTGCATTCGTTGCATGGCAATCCCTACTCACTCACATTGATATCTATTGATGGGCATCTCCATAGCCCGTTGATACGCCTAGTTGATTGTGACGCCCCTGATTTGATTGTACACTAATCATGCAAGCAAATGTGTACGACCAAGATCAGAGACTCACTAGAAGATATCACGACACAACTCTAGACACAAATTAAAATAATACAAGCTTTATATTACAAGCCAGGGGCCTCGAGGGCTCGAATACATAAGCTCGAAACACAAGAGTCAGCGGAAGCAAAAATATCTGAGTACAAACATAAGTTAAACAAGTTTGCCTTAAGAAGGCTAGCACAAAAGTAGCAACGATCGAAAAGGCCTCCTGCCTGGAACCTCCTAACTACTCCTCGAAGCCGAACTCCATGTAGAAACATCCTCGGGATCATCTGGGTCCTGGACTCCACCATCTGGTTGCATCATCCGAGAAGAAGGGACAAAAGGGGAAAAGGGGGAGAAAGCAACCGTGAGTACTCATCCAAAGTACTCGCAAGCAAGGATCTACACTACATATGCAATGGTATCTGTGTAAAGGGGTAATATCTGTGGACCGAACTGCAGAAAGCCAGAATAAGAGGGGGATAGCTAATCCAATTGAAGACTACGCTTCTGGCAACCTCCATCTTGCAGTAGTAGAAGAGAGTAGCTGGAAGTAACAAGTATCCTCGCTTCTCGCAGCCTTCAACTTGCAGCAGTGGAATAGAATAGATGGTAAGTTCACCAAGTAACATCATATAGCATAAACCTACCCGGCAATTCTCCCGCACATCACCCTGTGAGAGAGCAACCACCGAGTTATATCTGGAACTTATCTGGGTGTGTTTTATTAAGTATCCGGTTCTAGTTGTCATGAGGTCAAAGTACAACTCCGGGTCGTCCTTTTACCGAGGGACACAGCTATTCGAATAGATTAACTTCCCTGCAGGGGTGCACCACATAACCCAGCACGCTCGATCCCATTTGGCCGGACACACTTTCCTGGGTCATGCCCGGCCTCGGAAGATCAACACGTCGCAGCCCTATCTAAGCCCAACAGAGAGGTCAGCACGCCGGTCTAAACCCTAAGCGCACGAGGGTCTAGGCCCATCGGCCAATGCAGACCTGCACGTTGCGAGGGCGGCCGGTAAGCAGACCTAGCCGCTCCTAATACCAGAGCGACGTTCCAGTCCAATCCGGCGCGCGCCGCTAAACCACTGACATCAAGAAGGCTTCAGCTGATACCACGACGTTGAGTGCCCATAACTATTCCCACGTAGCTCGTTAGTGCGTATAGGCCAATGGCCAGACTCAGATCAAATACCAAGATCTTGTTAAACGTGTTATTATGAAATAACCGCGGACAATGACCAGGGCCAGGCACACCTGTCTCATAGGTGGTCGCAACCCGCCATGTCGCTCCGCCACAAAGTAACCATCAGGGGGCTGCCGGGAACCCAGGCCCACCACTACCTATGTGGAACCACCTTCCCCTTCAGCCCCCATATCTGAATTATCAACATGTGTATGTAATAGTATAATATATACCCGTGATCACCACCCGAGTGATCACGACCTGATAGTATAGCATGGTAGACGGACAAGAATGTAGGGCCACTGATGGAATACTAGCATCCTATACTAAGAATTAGGATAGCAGGTAAAGGTATCAACGGTTGTAGCAACAGTGACATGCTATGCAACAGAATAGGATTATTCGATAGCAGTAACATGCTACACTACTCTAATGCAAGCAATAGAGAGAAGAATAGGCGATATCTTGTGATCAAGGGGGGGGCTTGCCTGGTTGCTCTGGCAAGGAGGGGGTCGTCGTCGACGCAGTCGATCACAGTGGCACCGTCAGCAGTCTCAGTCCGATGTCTATCGGAGAGAAGAGGGGGGAGAAACATTAAATATAAAGAAAACATCGCACCACAAAGCATAACATGGCAAAACGTGGTGCTACGTGTGACCTAACGCAGTACCGGGTGCTACTGGAGAAGGGGGGAAACATCCGGGAAAGTATTCCCGGTGTTTGACGTTTTAAGATAGACAGACTGGAGGGGAAAAGTTGCATGTTTGCTATGCTAGGGACGCGTGGCTGACAAACGGACAGCGTATTCGAATTCGTCTCGTCGTTCTGAGCAACTTTTATATATAAATTATTTTCATCCGAGTTACGGATTATTTTATATTAATTTTCAAAGTTTTAATCATTTTCTAAATTGTTTTAATTCGAAGATTAAATGCTAAATTGCTATGGGTACACAGAAGTGTACCCACAGAAGGACTTGTGTAGCTGACTAGTAGGCCCAGTTGACTTGGTCAACTGCCCAGTGAGCAGAGACTGACTGATGGGGCCAGTCAACAGTCCAGTCAGCATTGACCGTTGACTGGTCAAATTGACCAATGGACCTCGCCTGTCATAGACCAACTAATTAACTAACAGATTAATTAGGTTGATTAGCTATTTAGGTTAATTAATCTTAATTAGTTTAATTAAGCAGAATTAATTAACTAATTAATTAATTAATATATATTGTTATTTTATTTTTTTATTTCCTTTTTTAACGTTCTGGGCGGCAGGGCCCACTGTCATAGGCCCATGGGGCCTAGCGGGTTTGGGCGTTTAGCGGGGCGGGGCATGTATGCGGGCGACGGGCACCCGAGTGGGCGCTCGCCCGCAGGTACCATGGGGCGAGACCGTCGGGGCTCGGTGAGCCCGCCGGAGGCGAGAGGCGACCGCCGGCCGGTCGGGCGGAGGCGGGGCTGCGGCGCAGCACAAAGCAGTGGGGGGGGGGATGCGAGCGGCGCGACGCGGGAGGCACGCTAGGCTGGCGGCGGAGGAGCCCGTGGCCTTGGGTAGCAGCGGCAGCAAGCACGCAATGGCTAGCAGTGCGGTGGCGGAGGCGGTCTGGGACTGCGAGGGCGGCGACCAGCGCCGCGGTAGACGACGACGGTTCGCCGACGAGCTGCGCGTGGCACGGAGTAGCGGCAATAGTCTGCGGGAGTGGGGCGAGGCAGTGTGCGCGCGATGCAGACGAGCACTGCGTGGGCGCGCGCGTGGGACAAGCGGATGGAGCGGGCGGGCACAACGTCGGGCGAGCGAGCTACGGCGACGCGCACGGACGCGGGAAGGAAAGAGAGGCCGGGAAAATGGTGGCAGCTCATAGCGTTGGCGAGAAGGGGGGTCGGCGTGGCTTGAGGACGCGAGTCAGGGAGGGAGACGAGAAGGCGACACGAGGTCCGGTGACGGCGAGGCCTGTGGGCAACGGTGGTGGTGGCGCTCGGCGACGACATCGGGCATCGGGCTCGTTGCCCCTTCCCGATCCAGATCGGGTCGGGGAATAGGAGCGGCGAGCCAGTGACGAGTGACGGGGAGGAGGCCCGGCGACGAGCATCGACGACGGCGTCAGGCGCGCGATATTATCTGGCGGCGGCGGCTCCAGATCGAAGGAGAGGGAGCTCGGGGAAGGAGTGGGGATTGGGGGGGTTAGGTCACGGGGGAGGGGCCATATAGGCCAGGAGAGGTGTGGCTGGGCCGGCCAGTTGGGCCGAGGCCCAGTTGGGCCAAGGTCCAGTGGGGGAGGGGGAATTCCTTTTCCCCCTTTTTTGTTTTCTTTTCTTTTTCCTATTCTTATTTTCTCTTCTGTTTTCTTTTAGTTCATAATTATTATTATTTTTGTTTTGTATAATATACCACTAGTCCCTAAACATTAAAGGTAAAGCCACTGCCATAAATAATTTGACACTTTAATTCAATAGTTTGTAATTGCCCAATAAGTAAAAAGCATTTCATAATTGTTTTACCTATTGTTTAAGTTACTTTAGTGCAATACAACACTTGTAAAAATGTGGATTCTTCAACAATATTACTTATGATTTATTTGACTCACTTAGAACATTTTAGTTTTAATATTTGAAAACTTTTACTGTTTGACGTGATTTTAAATTTCAAATTTGAATGGGATTTGTATCATCGCAAGATTAGTAACAATAATCATGCTGACATGGCATCGTTACCGGAGGGTTACTGTTGCTTAACTATCCGGGCATCACAATTCTCCTCCACTACAAGAAATCTCGTCCCGAGATTTAAGCGGTGGAGTAAGGGGGAAGTTCTGGTTGCCAAATTTTAAACGGGTCTTCTTGGTCTTGGCTGCCCTTTCGAAGAGGTTGATCCCTTTCGTTGATGTCTTCATTTCTCTGCTTCAAGTCATCGTGGTCAAGTCGTCATCCTTTCTTCGGGATCTCCATCGTCCTACAAAACCGACCAGGGGGAAATCCAGAAGAACGCATCTCCACAAAGCTGGGCACCTCCCGTTGAACTTAATGGGAAATACACGAGGTACCCCATGAGTTGTATTTCAGTGAATTCGTTGAGTGCAATATACGATGGTACCAAAGTTTCAAATGGGTAGGCAATCATTCGATGCCTAGACAGAAGCTAGAATGGGGGCTTGAACAACGAGAATAACATGGTGTTTGATTCCAGGATGAATAATGGTATAGAATTTAGCTCATGAATCACATACGAAGTCAGGTGCAAAGGATACAATAGAATTCAGGTTGTAAAGAAGAGTTAGGTTTCGATCCAGTGGACCTGTGGGTTATGGGCCCACCATGTGGGTTGAAAATAGGAAGGGTGGTGATAGCTTGCACAGCCGCGACAGAAAGGCATGTAAGTGGATAGCTGGTCAGCTATGTCGATACCAAGGACGAGGAACAAAGAGAACCATTTTCCCGCTCGTTGAAACGAGGCGGACCAATAGGCAGTTTTCGTCCACCGGCAGTGCCGGAATGTTATCAAGGTCTTACTGACAGAGTTGTACATCGAGGTGTTTACATAAGCAGAGAATTATTACTGCTTAGATCATATAGACCAAGAAGGTTAAACAAAACAATGGAAAGGAAAACAGTGATTACACACAATTATTAGGAGTATATCATTCCCATGGACAAGCAGAACATGACATACAAGGTAGGAGAGCAAGTACCCAACCATTCAGATAAAGAGGCAAGGATTAATCAAGATGTTACCCATACAACGGTGTCTGGACAACTGACCAAGAAACATTTAGCATCGCGCCTCCAATGTTCTTGTTGATGAGCAGGGTATCATTGTCATGCTTCGGGGTAGCAATGATATGGTGTTTCAATCAAGGGTCAGACTTTGGATACACAAATGATCCATCAAGAGCAACTTATAAGATAAGTCTTACAATTTCCTCCTGGAAGAATGGTTATCCTTGCAAAAGAGATTATAATGATAGGTCCTCCAGCCAGGGGTGCTAGGCATGACATCATATTACGGGGTCATCAAAGGACCAACATTATAACTACTAGAAAGTTGTCCCAACCATCATATCCGACCGAGATTCAGATCCGATTGGTGTCATGATACCTCAGACTCGGGATGTTTGAGAAGAAAAGGTGCAATGACATTGTAAGCTTCTCGGGAAATGAACTATGGGAGCAGGTTCCCAAAACAATAGTTCATCATTAAAAACCAAGGAGAGGATGAGGAGGTGGCTGATGGGCTCAGTGACAATTCATCGATATTTCCAAATGGATGGATTTGCACAATAATGTGAACAGGAAGATGACACTTGTCAATTCAAATGATATAATGTTGTATGTTCGAGGAAAACATACACCATTAATCATTAGTTGAAAGGTGTCCCCGAAATATGACCTTAGGCAGCGAGATCAATGTTAAAGTGACGATTCAATAACCAACTGTCTAAGAATGAATTGTTGATCGTTAACTTCAAAGCAATAGGGTTGCTAGATGTACAGAACTCAAGAGGCATCATTAGCATATTGGTATCCCGGTTGAAAACAACACGGGGACCAAGGAAGAATGGTGATGGTGAGAAGTATCATCATACCGAGAATTTCTAAGAGGTGGAGCAATCCCCACAACATTCTCGACATAAAAGACAGTAATACTTCAATGCAGAACACAACACTAGCTAGAGAGCAAGTTGTATTCATAACGTGGACAAGTTCGCGATGAAAGGAAGTCAAGGGTGTTGCCGATGATAATAAACATCATCGAGGGCAAGGAGAGTATTTCTCATCATGAACATAGTTGACATCTCGGAAGAAGTCAATGTGTTGAAGGTGATCTGACACATTTGCCGGGAGGTTTCAAAAGGATGCGATCAAACAACAATGGCAATAAGCAAGGGAATGATGAAGTGGCAAGTTACAAGATCAATATATAAGATGCAAGCTCGGAACTTGCCTTTCAAGACAAGCAACATGATGTTGAAAGCTCGACGTAAGTCATGCTCACACACTACAGAATTCTTGCACCAGAGAAGGACAAGGTAGCACAGTCAAAGATAGCAAGACTAGGATGCAGCCGATAGTATAGGAATGACCAAATTGAGTTCAGAATTTCCCAGTAAAATACTAGGGGTATTTTATTTGTAGTGCGGAATAATTTCACTAGTCGGTGTCCTCGGTTGACAACAACCCGGAACCCGTAGAGTGATTACGACAAGGAAATACATTACTTCAACAAAGTTAGTAAGAAGTGGTGCAATGGCAAGACATCTTCGAGATACCAGGGGTAATACTCGAAGGTAGAACATGATAGAAGTAGAACCGGGTCATTAACCTATGACAGTAGATACTTCAACCTTGCCAAAAATAGACGAGGCACTGGAATGAATTCCCATCAGATATATCAGATCAGGACAGCATGGTCGGAACCATAACTGTATGGAATCAATTTAAGAATACCGAAAGAATCATACAACTGGATAATCATTTTGCAAGAAGCTTCCAAGACGGTCTACATCATTTTCATGGGCATGAACACAAAGTTCAAGGTCGACTCCCACTTCTTTAATGCATATCATTTCATTCACCTATCGCTTTGCTAAAACTGTAGTGTTGGAATTTTATTTCGTAGAACACCAGAAGAGTATGACTTATGAAAACTTTTGGGTTCTCATGGATTAGGGGAAGCCATAGGTTCAAACCATCAGGCATCTTAGTAACATATACCACAAGTTTCAAAAGTAAAGACACAAGCTCAAAAGCAGAGCATGGTTGGCCAAGCAGGGGATACAATTTACCGAAGGAATTACGTATCAGGGGAAGAACTCACAAGGTGATTGAATATGAAGGACATGATCGGATAACAATCCAACAATGGATCAGGCGATCCACAACGGAGCTGATGTGAGTATCGGTACTCACTCCGAGGAAGAAAGAATGCAGAGGCATCAGATTCAAGAATCACCTTATTAGTCTGATGCTTAAATAGGAAGAAATTATGGTTTCTAAAACAAAGGATCAAAAGCAGATGCTCTGATCAAGGATGGATAAGTTGAAAACACTTAGTTGGACAATCAATAAAGGTTTGAATTGCCGAAAACCAACTCATGTCCGGAATGCCATTTGAGCCTCAAGGAAAATTTTAAAACGGATAACCTGATGACTGCGTGCATACGCACACATTGAATCAATAGGCTCAAAATGGCTAAGACAAGGGATATTAACAAAGACTACTAGTCATATGGAATTAACCATAATGCAAGCATGCAAGAACTTCAAGGGTAATAGGCTACAGAGGAATTTCGAAAGATCGAGAAGTATTCCAAAGAATTTTGTGGGACACATGAACAATTGAGAAGAACGGATCCTCGATAAATGTGACGAAATAACAGTAAGAGTTTTCATGCGAAATAAAACTGCAAGACAGTAAACTCAAAGAATTCTCGGGACAACAGAGAATATTTCGAGGCATCTTGTAACAACAAGAGTGATGAGGCATGCAAATATCCATAGGGATATATCGATGGCAGCGAATTGCAAAGGCGATGAGCACAAGGGTCTCGGGAAAGTATCGAGGGATATCCTCGGAATCTTCTGACGAAGCTGGTGATCTTCCGAAATGAGGGCTCTCAGAGAGAATTAGTTACGAGAACCTAGAGTCAGAGTTAGTAAAATATTTTAACCCGAATAGAAGAGAGATCAGAGTCCGAGAGCATAGAAGAGGAATAAAAGATCCTAACATCATCCATTGATGTTGTGGGCCCGTAAGCCACACAACAAGTTAGTAAATTTGTTTTTCAAAGACTAGACTCAACTTCGGCCAAGGAGTTGGAAAGGGGGATTCCTACAGGCAGTCGTCTCTGATACCAACTTGTGATGCCCCCGGTTTGACCGTACACTAATCATGCACGCAAATGTGTATGACCAAGATCAGGGACTCACTGGAAGATATCACAACACAACTCTAGACACAAATTAAAATAATACAAGCTTTATATTACAAGCCAGGGGCCTCGAGGGCTCGAATACATAATCTCGAAACACAAGAGTCAACGGAAGCAAAAATATCTGAGTACAGACATAAGTTAAACAAGTTTGCCTTAAGAAGGCTAGCACAAAAGTAGCAACAATCGAAAAGGCAAGGCCTCCTGCCTGGGACCTCCTAACTACTCCTCAAAGCCGAACTCCATGTAGAAACATCCTCGGGATCATCTGGGTCCTGGACTCCACCATCTGGTTGCATCATCCGAGAAGAAGGGACAAAAGGGGAAAAGGGGGAGAAAGCAAGCGTGAGTACTCATCCAAAGTACTCGCAAGCAAGGATCTACACTACATATGCATTGGTATCTGTGTAAAGGGGTAATATCTTAGGACTGAACTGCAGAAAGCCAGAATAAGAGGGGGATAGCTAATCAAATTGAAGACTATGCTTCAGGCAACCTCCATCTTGCAGCAGTAGAAGAGAATAGCTGGAAATAACAAGTATCCTCGCTTTTCGCGGCCTTCGTCTTGCAGCAGTGGAATAGAATAGATGGTAAGTTCACCATGTAACATCGTATAGCATAAACCTACCCGGCAATCCTCCCGCACATCACCCTGTGAGAGAGCAACCACCGAGTTATATCTGGAACTTATCTGGGTGTGTTTTATTAAGTATCCGGTTCTAATTGTCATGAGGTCAGAGTACAACTCCGGGTCGTCCTTTTACCGAGGGACATGGCTATTCGAATAGATTAACTTCCCTGCAGGGGTGCACCACATAACCCAGCATGCTCGATCCTATTTGGCCGGACACACTTTCATGGGTCATGCCCGGCCTCGGAAGATCAACACGTTGCAACCCTACCTAAGCACAACAGAGAGGTCAGCACGCCGGTCTAAACCCTAAGCCCATGGGGGTCTGGGCCCATCGCCCAATGCACACCTGCATGTTGCGAGGGTGGTCGGTAAGCAGACCTAGCCGCTCCTAATACCAGAGCGGCATCCTAGTCCAATCCGGCGCGCGCCGCAAAACCGCTGACGTCAAGAAGGCTTCGGTTGATACCATGACGTCGAGTGCCCATAACTATTCCCACGTAGCTGGTTAGTGAGTATAGGCCAATGGCCAGACTCACATCAAATACCAAGATCTCGTTAAATGTGTTATTATGAAATAACCGCGGACAACGACCAGGGCCAGGCCCACCTGCCTCCTAGATGGTCGCAACCCGCCCACTACTAGGAAAAGGCCTATTAATGGCGCACCTAATTTGGCCATTAATGGCGCATTAGTGGTGCGCTATTACTAGTACGCCATTAGTATTTGATACTAATGGCGCACCTCTGGTGCGCCATTAGTATCTGGTATACTAATGGCGCACCGCAGATGCGCCATTAGTGTGCACAGTAGTGCGCCATTAGTATGCCTCCCAGGGGCCATGTGTACCCAGGTGCTTTGGCATACTAATGGCGCACTCAGGTAGGATGCGCCATTAGTAATGTCCGCATAGTAATGGCGCACTGGCTGATAATGCGCCATTAGTATGCTTTGGCACACTAATGGCGCACTGTGCTCTGATGCGCCATTAGTATGAATATTAGTTTTTTTTAATATTATTTTTCTGTTTTTTTGCACAGATTACAAAATGTATAATTGCACAGAATATAGACAGCACACATCAACAACACATTCATCGAATACAATAGAAGATTAGTCTCTGAATACAATTCATCATATTAGTCTCCGAATACAATTCATCATATTAGTCTCCGAATTGAAAAGACCGAACAAAGATAGAACAATATATTACAAGTCTCGAGACCGCGAGTAGCGAGTTTTTCTTCACATTACAAGTCGATATCGATCATCTAAACTACCATCACATAGAAGAGAGCTGCGGTCATCACGATGAGCATCATCACGATGAAACTCGTCTTCATCCGGTTCCTCCAACGCTCCCTCCCCTCTCCCGCTAGATAGCGGGCGTATCTAGATTCGGCCTCGGCCCTAGTGGTGTACCCTTTGTAACTGTTACCGCTGAATCGG
Organism: Secale cereale; assembly: GCA_902687465.1. Taxonomy (NCBI): domain Eukaryota; kingdom Viridiplantae; phylum Streptophyta; class Magnoliopsida; order Poales; family Poaceae; genus Secale; species Secale cereale. Next base: position 739,283,060 of record LR738711.1, read on the forward strand.
TGAACCTGTCTCCGACACTCCTCCCAGTCGTCGTAGACTCCGGGAACCTTACCCTTGTACACGACATACGACGGCATCGCTATATATGCACTAGCCAAACGAAACGTTAGTACTAATTCACAGACAATTCATAAGCAATATATAAGTATGCAACAGAACGATCGAAAGAGAAAAGCAAGACATTAATAGCATCGATTACATCTAAGTTGAACGACTCTCGAAACCAAAGAGACATACTACAAGTTCATTAAAGTTTAATTACAACATGAGCCAATCGATGTTTCAGAACTAGACACAGCATCACTGCTTTCGACTCGACTCAATGCACCGGAGCGTGGATGAAGCCGCCGTCTATCGTGGGAGTCATGAAATCACGGGCGTTGTCAGCCTGCATTTGTAGCATTGTGTCGATGTCACTGTTCGACGGTTGATTTCTGAGGTAGAACTGCCCCGAGGTACGAAGGACATCTTGATGGATGATTTCCGCAAACTCCGACTGGATGCGAAAGAAATCTTGTCTGATGTCCGCGTCCTGGATTGCCGACACGCGCGCGGCCCAATCTTTGAGCTTACTCGGTAGCAGAAGTTGATGATGGTCCCGTACGATCGCCCGCATGTGATGGATGGCGTAGTAGGCACCCTTCTGACCGCCAGGCGGCTGCTTGACGCAGCAGAACGTCGTGTTGTGGGAGAACACGTGCTTGCCGTACTTACGAGTTGTCCTGGTGAAGGTGCCTCCAGATTTGGCGTAGCCAGGGAGAACATCATCAAGAACCTTCTTGACATTTGTGTAGTCTACAGCCGACTGACGATCCGGGTCGAAATACGTGGCCATGGAATATTTGGGGCTTAGTAGGCTGAGCGTGCACTGTGTGTCACTGCAGAAAACACGGAATGTTAAAAGAAGAACGATTGAAATCTAAGAATTCATATGTTACGGGGCGATTGAGGCGGAGGACTTACTCGGGAAAGTAAGGCACGATGAAGTTATCCTTATCTCGGTTTGCCAGAATGACGCCTTCGAGGTAAGAACTCGCGACTTGCCGGTCCCTAGCGCTGCCCAAGATCTTGGCACGCATGTAGAAGGGGTCGACTATCACGATGTCCGGGGTCTTGTCGCGAATGATCCGCATCTCCATACTCAGCGAAAATAGCCGAACGAAGGTGTAGTGCAGCGGATGAAGGTTCAACATAGCGTGGATGTCATCAAACCGCAGGACAATCGTACCCCCGATGGAGTTATCCACAAAGCCCTTGCCCTCCGGCACCTTGGCCGCGAAAACCGGGTATGCCACATCCTTCTCTCTGAGACGCCGCTTCTCCAAAGAAAGAACACTGTCATGCAGACTCCGCATAGCACCGGTTGCAGCATCGAGCATATTTGTCGGTAGCATCGGCCTACCCGCCACATGCACCCTCCTCATTACATCCTCAGGTGAAGGTGGCCCGTCCTGAGCACGGATCATACTCGGTGCCGGCTGGCTCGCACCCTTGTTAGTTTTTCTTTTGCGTGCCTTCTTCTTGATCTCCTGAATTGGGACCGAGTTCTGCTCAGAGACCGCCTTCTTTAGTGTGTTGGGGCTGATCATATTTCGCACCTCGCCTATCTGAGGCTCGGTGAAGTCGGCAGCTGGAGGCGTCTCCTGAGAGCTGAACGGCAGACGACGCCTGTTGCAACTTGGCTTCTTCGCGGTACCGGCTTGATCGCGCACGTCTTTTGTTGGGTTGGGTTCTTGAGAAGGAGCCCCCATGAAGTCGTCACCGTACCCATGATCGGCAAAGTACTGATCGACGTTGGCAAATGTATCGTCGTCGTCGTCGTTCTGATCCTGTGCCATATGCATGTTTGGATCCAGTGGCATAGGGATGTCCGCCAGCGTTGCGGCGGACTTGCCATGGGGACGACTTGGCGCCGGCACGACTGGCGGTGTTGTCTTTGGTGTGGTTTCCCCCGCCCCCAAACGAATCTGGCTCTTCGGCCAAAGCAGGGGCCAGCTCAGGCAGGCGCTGAGGGTCATGACGTCATCATCGTCGCCCCGATGGGTCGAATCGGAGGTAACACCTCGTCGCAGCCTGGCAGCACCCGAACCAGTTGAACCCTAAACAAGTTGGGTGGCATCTGGGTACCGTGGAACAAGGGCTGGCCCGGTTGAACGATTTTGCCCTTGGCGACATCGACCAACTCGTTGTTCACGAAGTGCAGGAGAGTGCACGGAACGTCGGCGGCGCCCTGCGAAAACATGTAGGGCGTCAAGGATGCCCAGTCAAAGGCAAGGAGATGAAGTCCTCGGCCGAGAGAGGCTTAATTAGTTACCGTGATGATGGCGTTGAGCTCGGCTAATGTCGAGGCACCGCCAACGGCGGGCGTGCAGTTGACGGAGGGGCCGCTTGCTGCAGAGGTGCCGGCCGGCGTACACACGGGTGCATTAAGCTCCCATGCCGGCGTCGGAGACACCAATGCCGCCTCCGCCGGAGACACCAATGGCCCCGCCATCGCGTTTTGCGAGTTGCTGGCCGTGAAGCTGGGAATCGAGGGCGGCACCTGTTGGCCGCCAGCAATCCACGCCTGCAACCCCTCGATCAAGCTAGGCACAATGGCGGTGATCGTCGCTCCGATCTGTTGTTGCACTTGCTCTTGGACAATCTCCGGAATCCGCGCCACCTGTGCCTTGAGTTCTTGAACCTCGCGCGCCTGGCTTTCCGAGCTAGTCTTTTTATCCTTTCGCCCACCAGCGTTATAGTATGACGACCATTTTGTCGACAAGCCTTTGCCGGCCACACGACCAGCTGACGTCGGCTTCTCGAGCTTATCCTTGTTCTTCATTACATTCAACGCCCTATTTAGAGTCGTGTCCCAAGGGCCGCTCTTAGTCGACCCCGCGCTACTGCTTTCAGTCGCCTGCGGAAGGAATGTGAATCATTTAGAAATTTGGCTTCATTAATTAGAATGCAACCATATGGAGCTAATTACGCGAGGGTGTATTCCTTACCAGAACAGCCTCAAGCGCCCTGGTCTTCGGATCCGTGGTCAGCTCCTTTGTTTTCGGGTCCTTCTTGTACCAGGCCCTGATAAAGTTCCTGGTCTGCTTGTCACCGTATTTGTCAAAGAGGGGCGGTAGGCCTTGCTCGGCACGGTCCGCCTCCTCCTTGTCCCATATAGGCTCCGCCACTCTGTAACCGCCGAGACCGAGTGTGTGTTCCCCTAAGTTGAGCTGCCGCATTTCTTTCCCCCACTGACTTGATTCGGAGTGTGCGGCGCTCGAGAAATTGATCTTGAAGTCGTTGTAGTCATCTTCGGTGATCGAAGGATGTTTCTCCTTGATCGTCTCATAACTCTCACCTTTCTCGATCATTCTCTTCACATTGGTTTTCCAAGTAGACAGGGCCTTGCTCATCTTCGTGAGGGCAGCATTGTTCACTTTATTCCCTTTGAGGCTTGTGTTATCAAATTGAGCGGGGAACTTGTATCGTTCGTGCAGCTTCGTGAAGAGGAGGTTGCGGTAATTCCCGTTGTCAGGATGCCTCAGGTTCTCGCTGTTGATCGAGACGGTGCTCCGGAGAATGCACCCGAGCTGAATCGAGTACCCCTTGACTATTCGTTCGGGCGCCGTTGGATTCCCGTCGGAGTCCACTTCAGTAACTTCCTCCTTGAGGGTGCGGAGCACGGTCGGGCGCCGGTCCTTCCGTTGCCTCTTCGGTTGGCTGCCATCTGTGCGTGCGCCGCCATCATCAGTGGTGGCATTCTCGGCGGCACCATCAGTGGTGGCATCAGTGGGGTCATCCTCCACGGTACCATCAGTGGTCTCAGGATCGGTGTGGAAGGCGGCGTCCTCATACAAGTGAGGTTGTTCCTCCATCTCCTGGGACAGCTCCCAGAATGCCTTCCCGCCCGAACCGCCGGCCTCATCGTTGTTGGCCATGTTTCTCTCTAAATAGGAACAAAGTTTGGTCAAAAAGTTGGTTATTGTCAAGGAACAAGATCATGGTCTCATCATTTAGGGTTTGTCGACACCGAGGTATCCTAAAAGCTAAGCTTTTATAATTGAGGGTTTTTCGACGCCGAGGCACCCTAAAAGCCTAAGCTTTCATCATTTCGGTTTTTATCGACACCGAGGCACCCTAAAAGCCAAGGTTTCATAATTTATGGTTTGTCGACACCGAGGCATCCTAAAAGCTAAGCTAGGAAGGAGAATTGTAAGTTGGGCCTAATCACTTGGCTCTATTGCCGCCTATGGTTTAATGCAGCTAGAATAAAGGGGCACTTGATCCTACCTAATTAACCACTAAGATACCCCGGGCCATGCATTAGTCACAAGTACCCTATATGTCCTATTTTTAGCAAAGTCATGCTAAAATTCACGGAAAATTTCAGCATGACCTTTGCTGAAAATAGGACATATGGAGTACCCGAATTTGCCGGAACGGAAGTTAATCAACATTCCAGCAAACTCAAGGGCCTCTCGGGGTACCTGCAAAACTATCACAATGTGATCACAAGTCTTTCTCAATGTGATCATCATCTTTACAAGTCTTTCTCAATGTGATCACAAGTAATTCAGAGGCATCACAAGTAATTCAGAGCATCACAAGGCATTAGTAGTTCAGTACATGAACAAGTTTTACCAAGCACATCAATATGTATTGTATTTCATTGTGGAGTGATATACAGTATGTTACAGCAAAGAAACTGCTTAATCCACATGCCTCAGCTTATTAACAGTCATTACTTGTCAAATACAGAAGAAGGAACAATTTATTTGTGACATAGTTACAAATGATGACAGAATAAAGCAACACCCTGTACTAGCCTAAAAACATATAATTAGAGCAACTTCATATTGTCTAAAATCCCCCTTTTCTTTTCTTTTTCTTTTTCACCTGAGGGCATGTAAATCATGTACACCTTTTTATCTATTAAAAAAAACTGTAGACGCTTCATTCAGTAAAAAAAGGAACTATGGTAGTAGTGCCAGACCCATATTTTTAGGACTGATATTTAATCCATTGCTACAACTTGAGGTATATGTGTCAAGAACCCTCATGGCATGCTAAGTGTCAAAAGGTCAGCCAACAAGGCAATGGCCTGAATGTCCTTATCATGGTATTAACCTAAACCAGAAAAAAAATACCTCACTTATACGAGGGTTATATTTAACTTAACCTAGACAAGCTAGCTGTGGCACCATCCTAGGCTCATTAGGCCATGGTCCAACCCAGATATAAGATTCACCAATAGCATTGCACTAAACTACTGAAACTACTAAACTACTGAAACTACTCCAAGTCCTACACTAAACTACTAAACTAGTGAAACTACTCCAAGTCCTACACTAAACTACTAAACTAAGCTAAGTACTACTGCTTGCAAGTCCTACACTAAACTGAAAATGTTTTAGTTAATTATGCTACTCCAGTACTAACACAAATTATGCTACTCCAGTACAAACACAAGGAGTACAAGCATTTCACTCAAGGAAAATTGCACTCACAGAGCACTACTGACATTCCTCACTTGCCTGTTGCTACTACTGCAAGCACTAGTCACATTTTTTAGTTAAGCAGAGCACTAACAGAGTACAACAAGCATCACAGCCAACAAGCACTGCAGATAGGGGAATCCATGGGTCGGAGGAGGATGCCATGGGTAGGAGGAGGATACCTTGGCGTGGTGTTGGCGACGGTGAGGGGCCCGTGGTCGGCGAGGATCTGGAGGAGGCGGCCCGCCGGAGATGGCCACGCACCTGGGGAAGGCCGGGGCGTCGGGGCGCGGGCGTCGAGGCCGAGGCGTCGGGGGCGCGGGCGGCGGCGGCGTAGCTCCGGGCGTCGAGGCCGGGGCGTCGGGGGCGAGGGTGTTGGCGGTGAGGGAGAGAGAGGCGTCGGGGAGAGGG
>LR738711.1:739289224-739309400 GCA_902687465.1 Secale cereale
TCGGCGGCGGCGGTTGAGTAGGGGAATCGAGGGTGCGGGGGGTCGGCGGCGGCGGCCGGTGGACCGGGGGGTGCTCGGCGGCGAGGGGGACCGGATCTGGCGAGGTGGGATAGCGATCGAGATGGAGGGGGGGTCGAGATCGAGTGTCCATGAAATTTAAAAATATTCATGATAGTTCAAAAAGTGCCCATGAAATACAATCGAGAAATGAAGGGTACGATTTAAATACAATCGATCTTAGCTAGCTATCTGTTCACAATCTTCTTGCCCTTCTTTTTCGCAAATGGAGTTCTTCTGTGGAACGGACGTCCTTTAGGTAGGGTGGTCCTGCTTCTTCTTGTGGTGTAAGCTGCTACTTCATCATCGTCGTCATGTTCGATCCTCTGGTCGCCGTACTTGTCGAAGTCTTGCTCATTGGCTACTCCATCCATTCCGATGATCTTCCTTTTGCCTCTCCTCACGACAACACGACTGGGCTTTGACGGATCGGTAATGAAGAAGCATTTGTCAACTTGGGAAGCCAGTACCCATGGCTCATTTTTCGCGGTGACGTTTGCACCCGCGGTCTTGGATTTGGCTTCGGGTATAACCATGGTGGTGAAATACCGGTCTTCTTTTAGGACGCTCTTGGCCCATCTGACACGGAACATCGGGACCTTCTCTCCAGCGTAGCTCAGCTCCCAGATCTCCTCGATCCTTCCGTAGTATCAGTCCTTGTCATTACCGGTGTAGGATTCCATCGTTACCCCGGAGTTCTGATAACCATCGCTCTTCATGTCCTTGGCCTCAGTGTAGAATGTGTAGCCGTTGATATCGTACGCCTCATAGGTCATCAGGTTGTGCTCGGCGCCCTGTGACAAGGCGAATATGTGTTGTTCTTCCGCGGAAGAATCATCATGTAAAGGGTACGACAGAATCTTCTGCTTGAACCAACGCGTGAAACATGAGTTGTGCTCTTTGATTATATCTCCATCCGTCCTCTGTTGGCCTCGGTCATTGTATGTCTTCTCAATAAAGGTTTTGTGCTGAACCACCCAAGGATCGACCACGTCTATGTGTTGTAGCGCGACTAGGTTTGCTCTTTCAAAGTCGGCGAGTCGACCCTCGAAGTCGACATGCATTTCGCGGCGACCCTCACGGTGACCCGATCCAGCGAGCCTGCCGAGGTGCCTGTTGACGGGCAGACCAACGGGGTTGTCGATGCCTAGATAATTCGTGCAATACGAGATGCACTCTTCGGTCAGAAAGCCCCTGGCAATGCTTCCCTCTGGACGTGACATGTTGCGAATGTATCCTTTGATGACACCATTCATCCTTTCGAACGGCATCATGCTGTGCAGGAACGTCGGCCCGAGTTGGATGATATCGTCCACGATATGGACCAGCAGATGCACCATAACGTCGAAGAATGCGGGCGGGAAGTACATCTCAAGCTCGCATAGTATCACCACGATCTCTTCCTGTAGCCTTCTGAGTTGCCTCACGCCAACAGACTTCCGAGAGATGACTTCGAAAAAGTTGCATAGGCCAAATAGGGTTTCACGGACGTGCGCGTCCATGATACCACGGATTGCAACTGGAAGTATCTGCGTCATCAGCACGTGACAGTCGTGAGACTTCATCCCGCTGAACTTCAGCTTCGCCCGGTCTAGGTATCTGCTTATCTTCCCCGCGTAACCGTAAGGAAGTTGTACTCCTACGAGGTAGGTGAAAAACTGCTCGATCTCCTCCTGACTTAGAGTGAAGCACGCGGGAGGGTAGTCATTTCCGGTCTTCTTGGCCTTTTTGCCTTTGCGATGACTTTCCGTGTCCTGCTTCGCCTCATCATCATCATCATGATCATCATATATAGCGTGAAGCTCCTGCCTGATGCCCATTGATTTCAAGTATGCCCTTGCTTTCGGCCCATCTTTGGTCCTCTCTGGCATGTTGAGCAGGGTACCAAGCAGACTCTCGCACACGTTCTTCGTGATATGCATTACATCAAGGCTGTGAGGCACACGGTGGATCTTCCAGTACGGCAAGTCCCAGAAAACAGACCTCGTTTTCCATACCTTCAGCAGCGGCTCTGGCGCCTTTCGGTTCTTTCCCGGCTCTGGCGCCTTTTGCTTCTTTCCCGGCAGTGGGCAATTTTTCCAATTTTTCAACAGCTCGTCTATTTCTTCGCCGCTCCTCGTACGCGGGCGTCCTCGGGGTTCGGTTTCACCATCGAACAGATCATTGCGTTTTCTCCACAGGTCATCGTCGCGAAGCCACCTTCGATGTCCCATGAACACGGTTTTCAAAGACCCGGGATCTCTATCTAGCTGGCGATACGTTGTGTCATCCATGCACCTGACGCATCCAGAAAATCCGTGGACCACCTGCCCCGCGACATATTCGTTACCGAGATGTTCGTGCACCGTCGTGAGCAGCGCGGCTCTCATAGGGAAATATTCTTTCTTTGCGGCGTCCCACGTATTGGCTGGCGTTTTCCACAGTGTGTCTAGCTCCTATTTCACCAGCCTCAGATACAGATTGATGTCGTTCCCTGGTTGTTTCGGTCCTTCAATTAGCATACTCATGTGAATGTACTTCCTCTTCATGCACAACCAGGGGGGAAGGTTGTACATCAACACAAACACAGGCCAGGTGCTATGTGTGCTTCTCTGGCTGCCAAACGGGTTGACTCCATCGGTGCTCACGCCCAGCACGATGTTCCTTGGATCATTCCCAAATTCTAGGTCTTCGAATTTCAACGCTTGCCACTGGCTCGCATCCTTAGGGTGACTCAGCATCTTGTCTTTTTTATCTATCTCCGGATCATTTGCGTCATTTTCTCGCTTCTTCTCCTCCCTATCTGCGTGCTAACGCAGGAGCTTTGCTACCTTAGGGTCCGCGAAATACCGCTGCAGACGAGGAGTGATCGGAAAGTACCACATCACTTTTCGAGGAGCTTTCTTCCTCTTCTTGTATCGAGTGACGCCGCACACCGGACATATGGTAGACTCCGTGTGCTCGTCCCGATAAATGATGCAATTGTTCATGCACACATGGTATTTCACGTGCGGTAAATCCAGAGGACACACGATTTTCTTCGCCTCCTCCAAACTGGTGGGGCACTTGTTCCCCTTGGGAAGACGTTCGTGCCAGAATGACATGTTCTCGTCGAAGCATGTGTCGGTCATTTTGTGTTTTACCTTCATCTCCAGAGCCATGAGCGTTACTTTCAGGCGGGTATCCTCGGGCCTGCATCCTTCATACAATGGAGTAACTGCGTCTAACTCAAGTTGATCCATCTTGGCTTTCTCTCGGGCGGCAGCTCTTGCATTATCGGTCTGCTTGAGAAGCAGCTCTTGAATATGAGGGTCCTGCACCCAGCCCATCGATGGTTCAGCGTCGTCTGCTCCGTCGGCATCATCATCTTCATGATCGTGCCCGTCGTCTGCTCCGGCATCTTCCTCATCATCATGTCCTGCATCTTCTACATGATGACTGTGTACAGCATCACCGTCGTGATCATCTCCTGGGGATTCTTCGTCTTCTCGCCCGCCCGAGCCGCGGTGGTTGTCTTGCTGCCCTTCCTCATTTCTTGCCCGGCCCCCATGGATGACTTCGTAGTCATCTTCATCACCTTGCCACCGATAGCCATCCATGAAACCACGCAAGAGCAGGTGGTCCCGCACCTGCCCGGAATCCGGGTCCGCAATAAGGCTCTTCAGCTTGCATCTTCGACACGGACATCTTATCTCTGTCTCGTTCTTTTGAAGCATCTCGGCCTTCGCGGACCTTAAAAACCTATTCACGATGCCTTCGGTCATCATGCGCACCATGGTCGCCCTGCGAGGTAGAGCAAAACGATATTTTAGAACCAGGAAAAAATTTGCCATGACTTTCCCTAAAATTAGGACAAAAATGAATGCTTAATGCCAAAATTCTCACCGAAACGGAAATGAATTAACATTCCGGGAAAATATTGGCAACTATGGCATTTCAAATACCGGTACACCTCCAAACACAAACACATATGCAACACAACAAACCTATGCAACATCACAAACATACATAGATCTAGCTAGGCCATAAAAAGTGCATGTGCACATTGTTGTATGGAGAACAACATAAATATAGCTTCCCCCCTTACTTACCTATCAAAATAAGGTAATTTAACCACTTAATTTGAATGAATATATGGTGGAAATGAGGTGAAAAAGAGGAGGGACCCGAGAGGAGAGGAGGTGGAGAGAACGAAGAAGTGGAGGGGGGGGGAAGTGAGTGTGGTAGAGAGGCTGTCCAAAATATCTTGTTGCTGCCCGCTTACTAATGGCGCACCAACTCTAAATGCGCCATTAGTAATCAAGGTTACTAATGGCGCATTTATAGTGGGTGCGCCATTACAAGTTTTGCAAAAAAAAAACATACTAATGGCGCACTGTCGCATAGTGCGCCATTACTAGTTTAAACTAGTAATGGCGCACTCTGGGACAGTGCGCCATTAGTAGTTTTGTAAAAAAAAATATATCATAAAAAAAAGAGCATTAATGGCGCACTTTACTGCCGGTGCGCCATTACTAGTTACAACTAGTAATGGCGCACTATGCCTGGATGCGCCATTAGTATGTTTGGACAGGCGCGCTAGTTAAAAAAAACTTCTTGATACTAATGGCGCACTCTGGGCAAGGTGCGCCATTAGTAGTTCGAACTCTAATGGTGTATCTGTTGCTGGTGCGCCATTACTATATACTAATGGCGCACTGCTTGTCTGGTGCGCCATTAGTATCAATTCCATCTATAGCCCTTTTCCTAGTAGTGGTCGCCCCGGCACAAAGTAACCATCAGGGGGCTGTCGGGAACCCAGGCCCACCACTACCTGTGTGGAACCACCTGCCCCTTCAGCCCCCATATCCGAATTATCAACATGAGTATGTAATAGTATAATATATACCCATGATCACCACCCGAGTGATCACGGCCCGATAGTATAGCTTGCCAGACGGAAAAGAATGTAGGGCCGCTGATGGAATACTAGCATCCTATACTAAGCATTAGGATAGCAGGTAAAGGTATCAACGGTTGTAGCAACAATGACATGCTATGCAACAGAATAGGATTATTCGATAGCAGCAACATGCTACACTACTCTAATGCAAGCAGTAGAGAGAAAAATAGGCAATATCTTGTGATCAAGGGGGGGGGGGCTTCCCTGGTTGCTCTGGCAAGGAGGGGGTCGTCGTCGACGCAGTCGATCACAGTGGCACCATGAGCAGCCTCAGTCCCGATGTCTATCGGAGAGAAGAGAGGGGAGAAACATTAAATATTAAGCAAACATCGCACCACAAAGCATAACATGGCAAAATGCGGTGTTACGTGTGACCTAACGCAGTACCGGGTGCTACTGGCGAAGGGGGGAAACATCCGGGAAAGTATTCCCGGTGTTTGACGTTTTCAGACAGACAGACTGGAGGGGAAAAGTTGCATGTTTGCTATGCTAGGGACATGTGGTTGACAAACGGACAGCGTATTCGAATTCATCTCCTCGTTCTGAGCAACTTTCATATATAAATTATTTTCATCCGAGTTACGGATTATTTTATATTAATTTTCAAAGTTTTAATCATTTTCTAAATTGTTTTAATTAAAACATTAAATTCTAAATTGCTATGGGTACACAGAAGTGTACCCACGGAAGGACTTGTGTAGCTGACTAGTAGGCCCAGTTGACTTGGTCAACTGCCCAGTCAGCAGAGACTAACTGGTGGGGCCAGTCAAAGTCAACAGTCCAGTCAGCATTCACCGTGACTGGTCAAATTGACCAATGGGTCCTGCCTGTCATAGACCAACTAATTAACTAACATATTAATTAGGTTGATTATCTATTTAGGTTAATTAATCTTAATTAGTTTTATTAAGCAGAATTAATAACTATTTAATTAATTAATTAATATTGTTATTTTTTATTTTTTTTATTTCCTTTGTTTAACGTTCTGGGCGGCGGGGCCCACTGTCATAGGCCCATGGGGCCTAGCGGGTTTGGGTGTTTAGCGAGGCGGGGCATGTATGTGGGCGACGGGCACCCGAGCTGGCGCTCGCCCGCAGGTACCACGGAGCGAGGCCGCCGGGGCTCGGTGAGCCCGCCGGAGGCGAGGGGCGGCCATCGGCCGATCGGGCGGAGGCGGGGCTGCGGCACAACACGGAGCAGTGAGGGGGGCCTGTGAGCGACGCGATGCGGGAGGCGCGCTAGGCTGGAGGCGGAGGCGCGGGGGCGAGCGCGTGAGGCGCCCGTGGCCTTGGGTAGTAGCGGCAGCAAGCACGCAACGGCTAGTAGCGCGGTGACGGAGGCGGTCTGGGACGGCGAGGGCGGCGGCCAGCGCCGCGGTCGACGACGGAGGTTCGCCGACGAGCTGCGCGTGGCACGGAGTAGCGGTATTAGTCTGCGGGAGTGGGGCGAGGCAGTGTGCGCGCGATGAAGATGAGCACTTCACGGGCACACGTGTGGGACAAGCGGACGGAGCGGGCGGGCACGGCGTCGAGCGAGCGAGCTACGGCGACGCGCACGGACATGGGAAGGAAAGAGAGGCCGGGAAAATGGTGGCAGCTCACAGCGTTGGCGAGAAGGGGGGTCGGCGTGGGTTGATGACGCGAGTCGGGGAGGGAGACGAGGAGGCGACACGAGGTCCGGTGACTGCGAGGCCTACGGGCAACGGTGGTGGTGGCGCTCGGCGACGGCGTCGGGCGTCGGGCTCGTTGCCCCTTCCCGATCCAGATCGGGTTGGGGAAGAGGAGCGGCGAGCCGGTGACGAGTGGCGGGGAGGAGGCCCGGGGTCGAGCATCGACGACGGCGTCAGGCGCGCGAGATTCTCTCGCGGCGGCGGCTCCAGATCGAAGGAGAGGGAGCTCGGGGAAGGAGTGGCGATCGGGGGGGTTAGGTCACGGGGGAGGGGCCATATAGGCCAGGAGAGGTGCGGCTGGGCCGGCCAGTTGGGCCGGAGTCCAGTGGGGGAGGGGGAATTCCTTTTCCCCCTTTTTTGTTTTGTTTTCTTTTTCCTATTCTTATTTTCTCTTTTGTTTTCTTTTAGTTCCTAATTATGATTATTTTTGTTTTGTATAATATACCACTAGTCCCTAAACATTAAAGTTAAAGCCACTGCCATAAATAATTTGACACTTTAATTCAATAGTTTGTAATTGCCCAATAAGTAAAAAGCATTTCATGATTGTTTTACCTATTGTTTAAGTTACTTTAGTGCAATACAACACTTGTAAAAATGTGGATTCTTCAACAATATTACTTATGATTTATTTGACTCACTTAGAACATTTTAGTTTTAATATTTGAAAACTTGTACTGTTTGACGTGATTTTAAATTTGAAATTTGAATGGGATTTGTATCATTGCAAGATTAGTAACAATAATCATGCTGACGTGGCATCATTACCGAAGGGTTACTATAGCTTAACTATCCGGGCATCTGATGACGGGAAAATGGCGGGCGTGAGACAGGCGTCCACGTCATTGATACAGAGTTAATAAATTTATGCGCATAAATAAAATGGAGATCAAACATTGCAGGTACTTTAATTCCAGAACTCTTACATTTACATAAAAAAATTGTTAATTACATCTCCGAAGAGAAAACCCCTGATTAAGAATTCCAACTATCTTATTACACAGAATTGCAACACATGACTACTACAAAATGATAAAGAAAAATCGCTCCACCTCGTTGTCGTTGACGCCGGTGTGCTCGGGGGAGCATCCTCGATCTTCTTCAAGTTATCATGTGTCTTGTTCATTTATATTTTACTCTTATACCATTGTGATCGATACATAGAGTATGAGTGCAGTGCATGCTTTTTGCATCGGACACCTAATTTGTGTAGTTGAATTAACCAACATATGCTAGTACGACCACGCCACTATCAATTTTCAGGTCATTTCATTTTGACGAGTGATGAGTCGACTAGAAGAGTACCCACCTTTTATTGACGCGCATATGAGCATGTATGAAGTGATGAGGCACATGATTTAATCCATGTTGGCCTCTACACATGCACGGAAATTTCATAAAAGGGAGTTCTAATATCAAAACCATCCCATATTTTTTCTTGTTTGATGATAACATCTGCTAAGCAAATCAGTCTCTTTTGGTTAGGACTAAAGCAAGCTAGATGCAATATTTTTTATGTAGCTATGGGTTACATGCATATACTCTAACCATCAGTGGAGAGTATATGCATGTTGTGTAGAGTCTGTACGCTCTAGCTTTCATATTTTAGATATGTAGGATTATATTTTTTACTTAACCTACACGCATTCATTCTCTTTTATGGGCATATTTTATTTTAGTGCAAAATGAGACATCTAACATTTTTATTATCTCATGTTTACACGTTAGATTTCACTTTGCATATTCTATATGCATTAGAGTATGCTCATTTCATAATCTATATGACAGATGTAAATAACATTTGTATCTTCCTGTTTGTATTGCTACTGACGTGGCATAGCATGTATGTTCGCAGTGTAACCAACAAGAGGTTTGAAAGAAAATTTGGTGAGCATCCATTTTATACATTTTCATGCTCTAGATTGAAGATACACGCACAATTTGCATTGTCTTGTTTTATGCAACTCAAACAAATGAAGAGTACATTTTTTGTAGGCACATGCTTATTTGATGATTTTATGTAGATGGTCATTTAGAGTTTGTGTATGTTTTATATTTGTATTCCCCTGAGCTTTACCTTTGCGTCGCTCTCATCTATAATGGAAGGGAAAATATGTCCTCCTTAGTTTGGGCCGCCATGATCAACCAAGGAGTGGAATTTATCCTCTTTGACATAATCGCACTTTGGCTCGTATCACGATGATCAGCCAAGGAAAAAATGACAAGATGAAAATATATGTTGTATGCTCCTTGATTTGTATCATGATGATCCGCCAAGGAGTATTTTTGTTGCTCTAAACATATTTGCATTTTGGCTTGTATCATGATGATCAGCCAAGGGAAAATGTCAAGATGAGACTATATGGAGAATGATCCTTGGATTGTATCACAATGATCAACCAAGGACGACTTTCCTTCTCTTAAATATAAGTGCTTTTTGGCTTGTATCACGATGATCAGCCAAGGCAAAATATCAAGATGAAGATATATGGAGAATACTCCTTGGCTTGTATCATAATGACCAACCAAGGGCAAATTTTCCTCTCCTAAACATATTCGCACTTTGGCTTGTATCATGATGATCCGCCAAGGAGTATTTTTGTCGAGATGAAAATATGTGAGATATGTTCCTTGGTTCGTATCGCGATGATCAACCAAGGGCAAAATTTCATTTCCTGAACATAATTGCACTTTGGCTCGTATCGCGATGATCAGCCAAGGCAAGATGTCAGGATGAGGACACATGGGCATGCTCCTTGGTTTGTATCACAATGGTCAACCAAGGAAAAAGATGAACATGATGAGAGATATAGGGAGGAGCAAGAAGATTAGAGGATGGGCATGATTCCCACCTTGTCTACCTTCCTCACGCTCCTCGCCGGACGACGGCCTTGCAGCGGCAGCAGCGTATATATGGATGAGAGCAGCAGCGGCAGTCAGGGAAAAAGAGAGCAGGCTGTATGTATGTGTGATTGAGAGTAGCAGCAGCGTAGCAGCGGCAGTCAGGGAAAAAGAGAGCAGGCTAGCGGCCATGTATTTATATGGAGCTGGGGAGCACAATGCGGGCTCCGGCCGCATGCGCGCACGCCCATCCACGTCCTGTATCGTGCGATCGTGTGAGATCGTGTAGGGGCGGGACTACTCCCGTTTTTTCTATTTGTTTAATCGCTAATCGACCAGCAACGTCCTATCGGTATGGGCTTAATTAGGTCACGTTCTGTCAACATGTGGGCTGTTGCTCTAATTCTTTACTTAGGACCGAATAATATACGCATGACTCTGGAAGAAGCTAGCTAGCGTGGGGCCATATGGGCCATCATACATATAGATGCCATGCATGTATGTTCGCTTAGCCTGCATGCATTAGCACATATGCAAGAACGTGCTAGCTAAATTTAGTTGATATTGATATTTTATTTAATTATATTCTATATACACTTGGTTAATATGCAGTGATATTTGATGGAGGAACATCCTGCACGATGCTTCGACAATATTGATGTCGTCGTTGATGGTGAAATTTTAGACCAGTATACGTCAGCGACACCACGCGTACATTTTCTCATAAGAGAAAACTTGATGATTGTTTATGTGTTTCGACATATTTCATAATTGTCCGTTTAATGTGTGCATTATTAACATTCAAAAATATATCATACGCCTTTTTTTAGTCCTCACATTGAGGGATGGATATTTTTTTAATTGATTCCTCTCATTATAAAATGGATTTTTGCCGTTTTGAATTTATATATTATGTGGTTTAAACATTTATTTTATCTTGGTCAAAATCCATGTCAACAGATGCCCCTCGAGTTCTGGAAGGGAATATTTCTCTGATTCAATTTTGGAACTCGAAAATATATGTAGACAAAAATATATATAGACATATTGCATTTCATGCGTGTGTCCAGAATATTTGTTTTAGCGTTGGCGGCACACTTATTCTATTTAAAACGTCCGGCCAGATATTATCTAGCCCAACGTACACACATTTTTTTTTGAAAGTTAGTTAACCCGTCGTTGGATAAGGATTAAATCTTGGAATTCTGTTTCAAGTCATTGCCTCTCGCTATGTAGTTGCGGTCCGGCCGGAGCGTACACCTTTCCTTATATATATCTTCTTCCTATCGTCTCGCAAGGGTACTCTATTTACCTCATGCATAACTCCTGCCCAAAGTCCAAATCCTTCTCATGATTGACCTGCTATTCTTTGGACTACTAGGTACGCATTGATGTGCACTCATTGATGTCTTTTTCTCATCATTCTCTAGGATGATTCTCATCTCTGACTCCCTTTTCTTTTTTTGTATGAATAATATTAGCATATGCCGCTGAAGCACAGATCTTATGTTGGTAAGATCATTCAGATAGACATATACGTACATGATTTACGTCCTCTGATTGCCCCTCAATTTTTGTTCCCTCAATATTGCAGGAAGATTTAGGTACAATCTGGCAAAGCAATCATATTTTAGTTTCGGACCTATACCTGCTCTCTCTCTGCTTAGGTACTATACCTGTTGTCTTTTTTCTTCTTTGTATACATATACCAGCATCACAGATTGGATGAATAATTTATAGATGAATCCATGCACGTAGGCTGCCTTTAGGCCACGAATGATTATATGAACTTGGTCCGACGTATAAACTGTAGAGCTCATTTTCAAGCTACACACATATATCTTTCTCGCAATTAACGTGCCGGCAAGTTTATATGAACTTGGTCCGATGTACAAACTGCGAGATCAATGAAACCCCCCTTTATTTGATGCAAGAATTATCAATTCTTTCAAAGTTTTGTATATATATATATATATATATATATTAGTTTTGCATCTATCAATCCTTTCAAAGTTGACATTCCAGAAATCCTAGATTGGGCTTTATGCACGTATCTCTTTTTTTGGAGGATAATTCATTTTGTTGATATTTGACCTTTGCATAATTTTTTAGCACTAACCATCATCATCATTTTTTTAGAGTGCAAATCCTTTCTTCTTCATCAAGGGCTGGCTTCGCTCGGGCTATCGCCTCCATGGTAAAATTTCCATTCATTTACCATGGTTCATTTATTTTGATGTTTTGAACACGACTTGTACCTATACCGACACACGTATTTTTTTTATGGGATAAGTATATTTTTTCGTCCTCGAACTCTTCCGAGAGTTCAGAAATCGTCCCTCAACTCTAATCCGGAGAATTTTCGTCCATCAACTATCGAAACCGGAGAATTTTCGTCACTCGTGCCGCTTTGGGTGGTTTTTGTCCGACGCGAACAGTAGATCAGTGAACAGTAAATTCGAAAAAATAGAAAAAACAAAAACAAAACTGAAAATTTGATCCCAGGAATTTTCAGGTTATTTTTCCTATTTTTTTGAAATTTACTGTTCATCGATTTACTGTTCACTTCGGACGAAAACCGCCCAAATCGGGACGAGGGACGAAAACTATCCGGTTTTGATAGTTAAGGGACGAAAACTATCCGGATTAGAGTTGAGGGACGATTTCTAAACTCTCGGAAGAGTTCGAGGACGAAAAGTATACTTATCCCTTTTTTTATAGAGATGGCACAGCATTCGCCCACGGTTCCCTCACATCGACTATCCCTTGTCGAGCTAGCCAAGCAACAGAAACTATATGAACATAGCTCCGATGACCAAGATTGCCCCATAATTAAAGCTATAAGTATACCAAAGGGTGAACTCGACTACGGCCCTCGCGGTTGGCGAGCGAGACAGTCCAAACTAGCTTACTCATATTACCCATTGGCGGCTTCACCGCGAACTGATACAGCTTTATGTCTGGGTACTAGGATGGTATCCAAAGGCCTGACTTGGGAACGTCATGATATTGAGTATATGCCACGTCATTCAGGCTATAATGAATGGGGGGCAAACATTTTACGAAATCATTATTTTTTCCTAAAAGGATTTGGTGAAGGTTCAGATTACCTTTGTGGAGCTATTTACTGCTCTTTGGGTGATTATTCTATTTCTCCTACCTTGCTAAGATCTCTGTTAGAAAAATGGGATTCAAAAACCAACACGTTCCTATTCTCATGTGGTGCACGTACTATTACACTCCTTGATATGTATCAAATGGCTGGTCTCCCTCTGGATGGAGACTTATATGAAGAATTCATCCCACCAGAACATGCACTAGACCCCTCCCTTTGCCAATTCCGTGACTTCTTGCCGGACCTATTATCCGCACATGATCAGCTTGCCAAGAACAATGGCGGCCACGTGACTTTCCAGGTCTGGTGTGACTATTTTCACAGCCGGCAAGACCACTCCGTTCCTTTCGCGTCTCTTCGTGAGGTTCGCTTGTATGTCGCAGCGTACATTGCTGTTTGGTTGTGCTACTTTGTTGTCATTGGCGGAGGAGCCTACATTCGTGCTGGTGTCCTTGTGATGGCATCCTGGATCGCTCTAGGGCGTCGAATTTCATTAGCTCCACCAGCACTTTGT
Source organism: Secale cereale (assembly GCA_902687465.1). Classification (NCBI taxonomy): domain Eukaryota; kingdom Viridiplantae; phylum Streptophyta; class Magnoliopsida; order Poales; family Poaceae; genus Secale; species Secale cereale. Next base: position 739,302,342 of record LR738711.1, read on the forward strand.
TCTATCTATTTTTCGCTTCGTCGCATCAGCACCCATCCTGTAGGACCCTGCTACCGGATTAGGGGATGGCCCGTCCATTTCATTATTGGCTGGATGGGGGTTTATCTGAAGAATGTATTTGGTAAACGTGCAAAAGTGAGCAAATTTCCAACTCCTAAGATTTGTCCAGGGAAATTATCTATGGTGGGGACTATGTTTAGGATTCCACACGATTTTAGCCCTCAACAAGCGCACGATTTCTTTGAGAAGCACAAGAATATTGTGTGGTACCCCTCAAATTTCTCTGACTTGGCTAGCACTCGTTGGCTGCAAAAAGCATTCACCATTTCCATCCGTCAAGGGATGCTACCATGGAGAAGGTCCGATTATGATGACGACTTGTGCATTATTGAGCCGTATCATCCCGACCGGGTGGCTCGATAATTCAAATTAGATCAGCAAGTACCATATACTCCATTGCATAGTTTATATATAATAGATTACATTAGTGTTGCTTATGCACACTGGTGGCATTTATTGCGCTCGAATCCGAAACAGCCTCACTATATTCCCAACAAGGATTTTGTGGGCAATTCCTCAGTGGCATGGACAAACTGGTGGACCATTTTTATCCAATCTTTCACGAGCATTCTAGGCCAGCTTCGTCAAGGTAACATGCACGGGCGAGATTCCTATGAAGAAAGGCTTGCCAAATATGTGAATAATGGGAAGAAACATATTTTTTATCGCAACATTTTGGAAGGGGATCTTGTCGTAGTAAATGTAATGCCCAGGATGGAGTTATACCTCCTACGTGTCGAGGCACGACTTAAAGGCATAAATCCATCCTAGAATGATCTCAAGTTTGGTATCTTTGCACAACTCATGTAAAAGAGGGATTAAATTGCAAAAGGAGATAGTTGGCTTACACTCGCCACTTCACACAAAACAATACATAAGCAATACATCATTCAAAACATCACAACCCGACTACGGGTGAAGATCCAAAAGAAAGATACCAAAACAACTTAAAGCCACAGGTCAGGATCGAATCCTAGTAGAAACCACTACTGATCGTCGAAACGTCACAAACAAACAGCCAAACTCTTCATCGAGCTCCTGGTGAAGCACTGAACCAGCTCCTGCATCAAACTCGGCTGAACCTGCATCTGGTGTGGTGAAGTAACTGTGAGCCACAGAGGACTCAGCAATCCCGTTCCCGGGTAACAAGACTATTTAAGCCTTGGGTGAGGACAAGGCTGAAGAAAGAACGAGAGGTGAAGGAACAAACAAGAGTCTGCAGCAGCAACTAGCACTAACTTACGTAAAAGAGAGCGAGAAGAGAAGTGCCTCGGTCGAGAGATGATCACGAAGTGATCCTAGCTAAAGCCGGTCAAACATAACCCCACCGTGTTCAACTCCCGAATCCCTATTCGGAAATTGACAGTCACGATACACACGCTGGTAGTGTATTAGTCACATTGTGTCAAGTTATCTACAACCGGAATTAACAAGCTCCCATCTGCCACATAACCGCGGGCACGGCTTTCGAAAGTTCAAACCCTGCAGGGGTGTTCCAACTTGGCCCATCACAAGCCCACGATCCGCGGAGTCGCAACTCCATAGTTGGGAAGACCCGAGTATTCTCGGAATCCCGTGCTCAAGTTAAACCGAACTAAGGTAAGGCTAATCCAGCAAATCCTCCCGGCGTGCCGACACCCTGATAGTAGCCGCGCGTATCTCGTCTCAGGCCACGACCGGATGGGTGATCCCACAGGTTTTTACCAAACCTTGAGTTTCCTCGAGGTGGCCCCGCGTAACCCCCGTTTCGGACCAACACTCATGTGGAGCACTGGCCCGGGGTTGTAGAATTAAGAATAAAAGAGGGTTTGCAAGGCCCTTATGCAAGTTTTATTAGTTTGTTATTAGGCAAATAGTACCAATGTTGGGATTTGCTGGAAAAGACTTAGCACTTAGCGGTTTATCAAGGGGGTCCCATACACCCCAACCGTGTTAGGAACGCATAATCAAGGAACATAACACCGGTTTATACGGTTCCTAACGGCATGAGTGGAACAAAACACCAAGCAAAAGGCTTAGCCTTCCACCCTTGCCAGTATATAGATGATTTCATTTTTTTAAGCATTTATATAGTGTGATATAACCCAACCAAACTTCAACATGAAGCAAGCATCTTCAATCTTCACCTGCAACTAACAAAGCTATAAGAGGGGCTGAGCGAAGCCTACGTATAGCCAAGCAACGGTTTGCATAGGTAGGGTGGATAAACATGGCAATTGGTTACAAGTAGGAGGCTGACAAGAAGACATGGGCATCGAGGCAAAACTATAGAGCGATACTCTAGCAAGAGGCAAAAATAGTAATGGTATCCGGGTTCGGTCATCTTGCCTGGGATTCCACAAGGGAGAAGAACGGATCCAAGAAGAAGACGGAGCAACAGTCGAGCGGATCCTCACAACTCCGGAACGAAACCGAAGCTATTTAGAGAAGCAAACCGGAAAGAAAACAAACAACGCGGTAAACACACAAATCATAAACAAGGCATACGATGCACAAGCAAGCATGATGCATGTCCGGTTTAAATATGCATGGCATGGCAAAGTGCACAAACAAAACTACAAGTTAAGTGGAGATCAATATGCAACGAGTTGCATATTGACAAAACACCACATATTAATTATTTAGTTGACTCTCGTTATTTACAAGACAAGATTAAATATTTTTAACATGGCAAGAGGTGAAACAATAATAAAACTACACTATTAGGCAATTTAAATGAGGCCGGAGAATAACAACAACATATCCGGAAAATCCTCATGAGCATGTTTAATAATTATAAGCAAACAACAATTAAACATTATAATGTTGTTAACATGATGCGGATGACATGATCAAGTTTATGCAATTTTATTAAAAGGTTGACTTAAAAGAGATATGAAGCATTGTCACCGTGGTGGAATGAAAGGGTGCCACGGCAACGATCCGAAAATGATGCAACAGCATCATATCGGTACCGGTAACTCGTTGAGGAACCGGTGCAAAAGATAAGGTGGAGTGAACGAGTCAAACGAGATGAAAGAGGTGGGGTGATCCCGTTACCGGGTTCCCACGAGTCGGTGATGAGGCAACCGAGGAACATGACAAAAGGTGGAACGGGCACGAAGCACACACGAGAGACATTTCATACAACACAAGCAAGCATTCACGGGTCATCCACGGGGTCGTTTCGGTATACCTTCGAAGCGTGCGTTTCGGGGCGGTTCGAGACGTAGAGGAAGAAGTCGTTCTCGGGAGTCGTGCACGTGTCGTAGAGGAAGTAGTGGTTCACGTCATCGTGTCGTGGTACTTGGCGAATTTCTCGTTTCCGGGCGACGGTAGTTGTACTCGGGGCGACGGTAGACGTTCACGTAGGTGTTTCCGTTTCCGAAGAGGTACTTGTCGCGTCGGCGTTCGTAGTGGTACTTGTGGTCTCCGAACTTGTCGACGGTAGTGGTACTCGCCGTAGGGGTACTTGGTCGGGTCGCCGTGTACTCGTTCGCGTAGTCGTACATGGAGCTCGTAGATGTCGGGGTACTCGTTCACGGTTCATCTGACAAGATTACAGCACAGGCACACAAAACAAAAACAAAACACAACACAAACAAAACAAAAACTACAGGAGCTAACAAAAGGGACAGCACGGCGCTGCGGGAGAAGAAGCAGGGCGGCGATCTGGGACTGCTGCTGCCTCTGACCGGCGACCCTGGCGACGGAGAACGAGGGCCGAGGCCCTGGCTGTACGAGGGTCGGCCGGCTGCTTCGAGGAGAAGGGGCTCGGCGTCGGCTCGGCGCAGAGAAGGCCCGGAGGACGAGGGCGCGCACGAGGGGAGGCCTGGCCGCGGGAGAGGCGATGGCCGGGCGCTGTGCTGCGGGTCCTGGCCGGAGGGAGGTCGTTGACGAGGGAGCAGAGGCGGGGGCCTGGCCGACCCGGCCTCGGGGCGCGCAGGCGCGGAGGGGCGAGGGAGGCCACGGAGAGGCGGCTCTGGAGGGCGCCAGAGGAGGGACGACGGCGCTGCGGCTCGGGGAGGAGCCAGGCGGTGCTGTGGTGGCCGCGGCGCTCGCCTGGAGAGGAGGGAGCCGCGGGTCCTTGGGCGCTCGGGGCCCTGGCGCGGCGCTGCAAGGATGCGGGGGGATCGGGAGTGGGGAGCGGACGAGCGAGAGCGGGGCGATGCAGAGGGGCGAAGGGAACGGGACGAGGGGAACGGGAGATGCGGCGGCGGACAGGAGGAAAAGGAGCGAGGAGAGATCGGGCTGCGGTTGGGTTAGGGTTAGGGAAAAAGTGGGCCGGCCTGGGCCAAAGTGGGAAGATGGGCCAGGAGGCCTGGCCGCTGGAGGTTGGGAAGGAGGAGGCCCAGATGGCCTCAGGCCTGCTGGATTTTTTTAAAACTGCTGCTGCTCTTCTTATTATTTCTTAAACAGAAATAAAAGAGAGAGAGAGCAAAAATAAAAAGAAAAGAGGCAAAGAACGGAAAATAAAATATGGAACATTTTTATAAGGCTTTACGGGATATTACCAACCCAACAAAAATAGTTCCAACACAAAGGAAGTGCAAACTAAAACATTTAGCTTGCAAATAAAAGGAGTTTAGATTTTTGGAGGAGCCTCGAAACAACGGAAAGAAAAATACCGGCAAGATATAGAAGTCAAACTTGAAGTGAAATAAACATGGGGAATTAATGCAAGTGTGTTACGATGAATTCCAACGAATGGAATATTTATTATAGCTCTCTAAAATAATGAGAGACTTTTGTATGTTATAAAGAGAAGACATTCTTCCCTCGATTTAAATGGACCGAAGGTCCACACGATTTATTTAAGTTGAGATGCAAAATTAAAATGACATGATGGCATGATGCAATGCAAAAAATTAAATAACACAAGCAAAAGAAACACACGGGCAACCCGGAACATCTGGAATCTTCTGGGACGTCGGTCTTCGGGCGTCACAGTAAAGAAGGTGTCTGCTGAACGGCAAGAGGAATATCTTGCAGCTGTTGAGGCGAGAGAAATACCGGCAGTGAATCATTGGAGGGACATCTTAAGAGGTTACCACTTGGATAACAATGCCCCGCCACCTTTGTTGCGTCAGGTAATATATATACGTATATATATTTTTGCTGCTACTACTATGCGCCAACACCACTATCTACTAATTGATATTATTATTATATTCTATTTTTTAGAAGCGGAAAAATAATCCAAATGATGTTGCTGCAGGTTCCTCTTCCAATCCCCGGCCACTTATAAACGTGACAGTATCAGGCACACGTTTAAATGCAAGGAAGGAGGGTACATACATTTCGGTTGATAGGAGCTCAGAGGAACCTAGTCCAAATGCAACAATCTCTTCCGGTGGGGAGGAAAGACCTGCTGTAAAAAGGAAGATTGAAATTTCTCTTGGAGAAAGCCCATGTAATCTTGACAAGTTGGTTGATTTTATGCATGAACTTGATGATACATGGACTGATGATAATGTCATAGGTTCTGATCTATCATTTGAGGATTTTGATATATCAGAACCCTCTCTTAATCTTCTAACTCCCCCTACGTATCTATACTCAGGTGTGGCCTTGCAGGCTGATATTTCAAACATTTCGCCTATCTCTACGCATGGTAGCTTTATTCGTACTTTGTATCTTTTTCTATTTATTAATTTCGTTGCAATATCATTTATCTTGCCCCTCCCTCTTATCGCCAGGTGGTGCGGAAGGAGCTTCTAATCTCGTCAGTGGCGAGGGAATAATGACACAGATTTCAGCGCCATCCATGGATATTTCCGCTATTACCAAGCCAGTTCTGGATGCTATCGATTTGTTGCTGAAGAATGCTTTTGAAGCTTTAGATGCCCCTACATTAACAGATTCTCAGCGCCATGAGATTTTCCAGGCAGTTCGGTCGATGCTCCCAGTTGGTGATATTGTTCCTCAAATTGCCCTTATCCGCGCGGCTTGGAAAAAATTTGTCTCAATCTCAGATACAGTGCAAGAAGCCCGCAGAACCATTGAGGATCAGTCAAAGCAAAAGTCTGAATTTGTTACTGCAGCAGAGAGAAGGGCTGAATCCATTGAAGCGTCTCTGAAAACTTCAGCGGAAGAGATGTCATCCATGCTGGAGAAACAAGCTGAGAAGAAGGATCGTGTGGAGGCCCTCTCCGCTCAACTACAAGAAGCTACTGCTGAGTTGTGTACAGCTGAAGAAAGGGTCAAGCAACTGGAGTCAGACCGTTCCGCCAAGCAAGCTGAAGCCAAGAAGTTGCATGAAGATTTGCTCGAAGCTAATGTGAAAGCTTCCGAGGAATTGGAGGCTCTTAAAGGGAAGCCAAGTCTATTATTAGAAGTCTGAAGGACTGGCGCTCCATGTCCAACTGAGTTTTTTTTGTTCTTAATAAATCAAACATGATGTCTATTTACATTTTTTTATCAGACTTGCATAAGGCGGCCAATCGGCAAACCCATTTTCTTGTGTCTTCTCGCATGATAGCACCATTCGCGTATGTTTGCATGGGATTTATTCATGTGTACTGATGGACTATGCAATGTTATTCGTATAGCCCTGCTCTTTGTGTGGAATGGATACACCGTGCTACTAGCTTGGGTAACCCCTTTAATTATTTACATTTTTTCTTGAAGCTTTATTACTTTATTTCACTGTTCTTTTTTATCTTTTACAAATTTATTTATATTTTTATATACACTCCCCTTTTGTACAACAGTTCAAGCTTATGAGAATTTGGGGTCATTTTTTACGCCATAGTTTAGACTCATAGGATATCGGAGTAAAATTTTATGTGCCCCAGATTATACTCTTGAGGGTATGGAGTACGCTTGATGATTTCTTTCCTTCGTATCACAGTTTATACTCGTAAGTTGTTGGAGTAATTATCTTTTTTGTGCCCCAGTTTAGACTCGTGAGGGTATGGAGTATATTTTTTTCCTTATGTGCCCCAGTTTAGACTCGTGAGGGTATGGAGTGTTTTTTTATGTGCCCCAGTTTAGACTCGTGAGGGTATGGAGTACGCT